>BTPG01000004.1:184416600-184504100 GCA_036245525.1 Semisulcospira habei
GTCTGGTTGACCAGATTTTTACCCTTCCCGCCGTGAGATGGCTTCAGTCGTCTTCTCGGCGTTAAACCCAAACAACTAACTATCTAATAGTAAAGTCGACGCTCCTTAAATCTATAATTAAAACTGACTGCAACGAATAAGCTATGTATGTTTCACAACAGTGTGGACATGTAAGGACCGGCTGAAGCGTTAGACGATCGATGACAGCTGGTGGAAATGTCAGTACAGTGAACCTATGTAGGATAAAACATTAACCCTTTGGCTGTCGGTAGCGGTTTTTGTCGCGATGATTCCTACAGGGATCATCGCAACAAAAGCCGCTACCGAAAGCCAAGGGTTAACAAATAATTGAGCCCTAGCGTCGTAATGCACAAAACTGGAAGTCGTCCTATAGAGACTGCATTGCGGTCCGGGGGTGGGGAATGGGGGGCGGGGGGGGGGGGGGGTAGTTTAACCATGGCAGGATATATTGCAAATGTACTCCCCAAATCATACTCGGTCAGGATCGACCGTACGATCATCAACATGGAGCCGGCCTATGGAGACAGGATGTCAGGTGTCAACTGACATCAAGACACATTCCAAGGATTTTATTTTATTTTATTTTATTTTTGGCATGGAAACATATGGCAATAAACTATCTTATCTTATCTTATCTTATACTCCCAAGATAGTCCCAAACTAGGGGAGTACACCACAAGTACACTGCGTTTAACCCATTTAGCTCCGACATAGATCGACCGTGATAATTCAAGGGCAGTGCCAGATTAGCTGGCGCCCTCAGGCACCAAGCTAATCTGGCAATACCCTTGAATTATCATGTTCTATTCATCGATCTCCTGTAACTGGTACATATAGTAGTTAGGTGACACCTCCAACATTTGAAAAAAATGCGGCCTTGGGGCTAAATGAGATGCGAAGGGATGGCCCGAAGTGTACTTGTTTGAACAGAAGTGGACTTGCGGTGTACTCCACACCTGGGTCTATCTAGGGAGTACACCCGCAGACGGCATGCTGGGGTGCGCCTTATTTTACCAAGAGGTACGCACCGTGCCACCGCGAAGTAAGGCCCCTCGCCTGAGTCACACTGCCACAATCGTCTGCTGGCGTCAGTCAGCTCGGTCAGGATCGACCGTACGACATAGTGTCAGGAGGGAAATGAGAAGGAAGTAACGTCATCAGGCACATTACACATGCCTGCCCTGTAATGAATGCGTTTTCGCACTGCCTACAGGGCGGATCAGTTACCTGGAGGTGGGGGGGTGGGGGTCCAACTTTTTGTTTGGGACCTTCAACTTGATACAAAAGGCCTCCCCTACGCTAGACCTTGCTTTCAGGGCCGAAAAATCGAAAAATCGGGGAGGGGGAGGGGGTGGGGGTGGTGAAGGAGAAGAAGGCGCGTACGTGTTAAGACTCTCACCGTTCGCCAAAATATCAAACATCAGGGGGCGGGCCGGTGGGGTGGGGGGGGGGGGGGGTGGGAGGAGGTTTTTCTGTCTGAAAAAAATCCCCTAAATTTTAAACTTGGGCGGGGGGGGGGGGGGGGGGGGGGGCGGGGGCTCCAAACACCCCACAACTGAAGGGACTTTGTTATGGCATTTTATCAAAAATTGGGGTGGGGCGGGGGGGGGAGAGGGGGGGTGGCGGGGGGGGGGGGGGCGGGGGGGGGGGGTTTGGGGTCCGGAACCCCTGAAACCCCCCCAACCCCCAACCCCAGATCCGCCCCTAGCCTACGATATATCTAGTCATCGCCGGTCCTACTTTTCTATTCATAGGGCTTACGCTCAAAAGTGTGCACAGATGTATAGACTAAACACAAACACGCGCATGCGTACACGTACGCACGCACTCTAAGTGATAATCAGTTAATGTATCGTGTTAGTGCGCGCAGGAAATAGGCCGTCCTACTTCCACGCATTGACAAGATACGCAGCGATTTGTATAATTGCTTGTTTATCTCAACCGACGAGCAAAAAAAAAAAAAAAAAAAAAAACTGAAAAAAAAAAAAAAATGCGACATTTTTGAAACCATCGAAAACACAACTGTTTCCGATGGTTCCAAAAACTGAAAGTCGAATTTCTTTTGCTCGTCAGTATAGTTTGAAAAGCAGACAAGAGGGCCTACACAGACAGCCTGGCAGCAGAGGCAGAAAAGGCAGCAGGCAGCGGCAACATGAAATAGCTCTACGACATTGACCAGAAGATTGTCAGGCAAGTATGGCCATACAGAAAGACCAGTAAAAGACAAAGAAGGCAAGCCTATTGCAGACAGAGCAGACCAACTCAACAGATGGGCCGAGTATTTTGAAGAGTTACTGAACAGACCTAGCCCACCCGACCCCCAAGACATCCAGCCGGCAGAGACCGACCTACACAGCAGCTGTGACAGACCCAGCCGGGAAGAGATCAGAAGAGCAGTGGCATTCTTGAAGAACGGCAAAGCAGCAGGCCCAGATGGCATCCCAGCGGAGTCTCTGAAAGCAGACCTAGAGACAACAGTGGAGATGCTGTACCCACTGTTTGGAAAGATCTGGGAAGAGGAGGTGATGCCGGCTGACTGGAAGGAGGGGTACCTAATCAAGCTTCCCAAGAAAGGCGACCTCAGCAAGTGTTCCAACTACAGAGGAATCACCTTGCTGTCAGTACCAGGAAAGGTCTTTAACAGGATCATCCTGGAGAGAATGAAGAGCTCCGTTGACCCCCAGCTGAGAGACCAGCAAGCAGGATTCAGGAAGAACCGATCATGCACAGACCAGATCGCCACTCTCCGCATCATCGTGGAACAGTCTCTGGAGTGGAGCTCCCCGCTGTACGTCAACTTTGTGGATTATGAGAAAGCATTTGACAGTGTGGACCGAGAGACTCTGTGGAAACTCCTACGACACTACGGTGTACCCACAAAGCTCGTCCGCCTGATCAAGAGCAGCTACAATGGCATGACATGTCGCGTGATCCATGAAGGGCAGTTCACCAGGGAGCTCCAGGTCAGAACCGGTGTCAGGCAGGGGTGTCTGCTGTCTCCGTTCCTCTTCCTACTGGCCATAGACTGGGTCATGAAGATGACCACAGAGCACAGACGAAGTGGAATACAGTGGACAGTGTGGACACAGCTTGATGACCTCGATTTTGCAGACGACTTGGCATTACTGTCCCACACTCATCAACAAATGCAGAACAAGACCATGAGGCTTGCTGACATCTCGTCCCAAGTGGGCCTCACCATTCACAAACAGAAAACAAAGACAATGAGGCTGAACGCAACCAGGGAAGAACCAGTCTTGCTTGCTGGCACCCCGTTGGAGGAGGTGGAGTCCTTCACCTATCTCGGGAGCATCATAGACAAAAAAGGCGGCACTGATGCAGATGTCAGAGCACGAATCGGTAAAGCCAGAGCAGCCTTTCTCCAGTTGAAAAAAAGTGTGGAGCTCCAGAGAGCTGTCACAACACACCAAAGTCCGGATTTTCAACTCCAATGTAAAAGCAGTTCTCTTATATGGAGCAGAGACTTGGAGATTGACAAAAACCACAGTCAACAGAGTACAGACCTTCATAAACAGTTGCCTTAGAAGAATATTGAAAATCCACTGGCCAGAGAAGATCAGCAACGTCAGACTCTGGGAGAGAACAGAGCAGATAACAGCAGAGAATGAAATTGGGCGAAGAAGATGGAGATGGATCGGTCACAGTCTGAGAAAGCCAGCTTCCAGTATCACTAGGCAGGCATTGTCATGGAACCCCCAGGGAAAGAGGAAAAGAGGTAGGCCGAGAAACTCCTGGCGTCGAGACCTCCAAGCAGACATCAAGAGACTGGGAACCACCTGGAGTAGAATCGAAGGAGAAGCACAGGACAGGAGTTGCTGGAGGTCTCTCGTCGACGGCCTATACCCGGGTAGGGGTGACAGGCGTAAGTAAGTAAGTAATAGTTTGAAAAAGGAGTTTTATCCGAAATGTTGATAAATTGTGTTGTAACTGTCCTTTTAAAGCATGCTTTTTTCTTCGTTGGATTATTCTCTACAATCTGTTGTCAGTGCCACATGGGCCGGTCAACCGGTCAGCCGGTTCCAAATGCAAGTGAGTCATTATTTTGGCACTGGTCACAAAAGGAGGAATTGCGCTACACTTAAAAATTAAAACTTGAGCAAAGTTCATGAAATTTAATTTGCAGCATTGTGTATCAATCTAGTTTCAGAATTAATTAGTAAACAAGATGGGATGAACCATAACCCACAAAGTCCACTCTATATAAGAGCTGTCCTCGCTGTCAAGGGTCTCTACCTTTTGTCTTTGACCTGATTCTGATGCTGAATTATCTCCTATTGAAAAAGTCTCGCAGAGCAGCAAATGCCACAGTGAGTTCTATAAGGGGCGCAGGACATACGCCTCATTGATTTGTCAAACGTCATTTGTCATGACGTAAGTTTTAGTTTTTACGTAATTTTATATTTTACGTGATATGAGTTTCACTTTCGCTTCATAGGCTTGAGAAAATGATGACAAAACTAGAACTTCACGGTATAATTGCAGTCTTGATATAATTTGTGTGAAAGCAGGCTGTCTTTACCTAGCTACATGATATACTAAGTACACGGGTCACCTGCATGCTCTTCTGAAAGCGCGTCGGTGTGTGTGTGTGTGTGCGTGTTAGTGCGTGCGCATGAGGATCCGCCTGGCGGCGCGCATGTTTGTGAGAGAGATGTTGGTTGTACATTGCTTAACGTCCCGACAAGACTTTCCCAGGACGTGCCTGCACTGCTTGTGAAAAAAACACCCAACTAATCAGAATATTGAATGTATGTCGCCAGCCGGTCTAATACGCTAAATAAACCTAAGACCATTTAGCAACACACATCCAATATCAAGAGCTACAGGCAGCGCAGACAGTAGGGAGAGTTTAAAAAAAGAAAATAAGGTAAATAGACCAAGGGTAGACAAAAACACATGCCCCAGAATAGAGGAGAAAACCCACCCTGTCGGGCTGACCAGGGTGACCCTGGGAACTAAAAAGTAGTTAATCCCACCCAAGTCCCCCAGGGTTGTGAGAGAGAAAGAGACAAGACGATGATGAAAGATAGTATAATCTAACTCATTTTTGAAAAAAATAAATTGATAAAAGTGCGCCTCAGTGTGTTTTTTTTTAGGGTTACAATACAAAGATGGAAGATAGTGCAACCTATCTCAGCTTTGACAAATATCGATAAAAGTGCACCACAGTAGTTATTCTAAGATTCTAGTGCTTCATGTCACTCAACGGTTTTTTTTTTTTTTTTTTTTTTTTTTTTTAGTCAAGAGGCCGATTACACTTGCAATCAGGCTTCAGTCCGAGTAGAGTGCAACCCGTTTGGTGCGTTTACACTTTCATTTAGAACCGGGGTTGACCGCGCCCCCCCTCCCCCTAGCCCCCCCCCCCCCCTAGCCCCCCCCCCTAGCCCCCCCCCCCACCCCACCTCTCACCCCTGCCTTCAGGCGCCAAGCTAATCTAGGCGGCATTACCCTTGAATTACCATGGACATTCAATCTCCTGCTGTAGGGTGTTGGGGCTAAAAGGGGTCAACGTTTTACGAACACATTATGCATTTTACGGGAAATATGAACTCTAAATGACCCAACCCTCAATGTTTCCAAGGGGACATAACTCCTCATTGGGAATGTCCAAATTATTGAGTTGCGGCGGCTCTCGTTTATATGCGGCGGAAAATAATAATAATAATAATAATAATAATAATAGTAAAAATAATAATAAATTATATAATATTGTTCACATCGGATACGTGACACCGGTTGAAACGCTAAAACCCGGACACATATGATTTCCCTTACAGAATTCATGGAGATATAAAGGAGACAGATTTACTCAGCTTTTAGCACTATGTTTCATTGATGTTTTATTTACTAGAAAGGCACAAAAGGCAATACACTGAAGCTCCATTAAATGCGCACAGAACACCTTCCAGAGTAAGGTAACTGAATTCCTCTTTTCGCGGGGCGCCTTTTTTGAAGCGATTTCGGTCCTTTCAGTTCCTTGTTGAAACCCAGCACGCCGCATCACTATGCACCTACGTCTGCATCAGTAACGGCGGGTAACCAGCGTGTACCATAAACATAGAAAAACACTCCAAACATCTCCAAGAGGCACAGACCCTCATGAGCGCGGAGGGCGCCAAACTAATCACGCATTATAGTATCATGGTCGATCCATCTCCTCACACTGCTAGTTGTAGTGCGTTGGAGATGTTTGGAACGGGAATTCAGGAGGATGTTTGGAGTGTTTTCTACGCTTATAGTCAAAGCGGCTGGCCGATTATTCGCCGTAATTTCGCTTTCGTTCGTTGTTGGTATCGTTCACACACACACACACACACACACACACACACACACACACACACACACACACACACACACACACACACACACACACACACACACACACACACACACACACATATGTACGCAAGCATATCACCAACACAAACGGAGGAAGTAGGCCTATGCCTGCATTTTTCATGCGAAAATGGGGGTGGCATGGCTCGACCTCATCGCGCCCGGTTTAGTAGATGAATACCTTGAGCAACGGGGCATCATGAGGATGAAGTGGCCAGCTCGTTCACCTGATCTGACTCCCATCGAGCACCTCTGGGACGTGCTGGGGCAACGTGTAGTCAGCAACCACCCCACCCCACCCCACCCCCCTTTTCCCCCATCTCAAGGCGTCCCCCAGCTGACTCAGTTCCTGCATCAAGAGTGGGAAGCGATCCCCCATGTTTTCCGGACTCTGGTGAACTCCATGCGTCAACCCTGCATTTGCGGAATGATTGGCTGCAAACGATGGATACACTCGCTACTGACTGGTCCAGTCTTGTGTGACTTTTCAAATGGAGGGGGGGGGGGGGGGGGGAGGGCCATTCTAACGTACTGCTGTTGTTACAATTGCTTGTTATCCTCAAAACTGAAATGAAATTTAGTGTTACAGAATACATTAGCAAAGTACATAGCAACTAGTCCCAGATCACTTTTTGTGCCAGTGGGACGTTAAAATGAAGATAGTTTCGATTATGATTTTTAGAGGAAATCTTTTAAAAATTGCTACGTTTTGTCATTCTGAAGCAAAACAGTTTATGCATGGCATTTATGTGGGAATTCTGGAAATTAAACGACTTAAAAAAAAAATAAAATAAAATAAAAAATGTACTCTGCAGATTGAGACAAACAGCAACAGAGCATTTTGAATATTAACCCTTATTATTCGGAATACACCAGCGTGTGCAACAAGTGTGACTAAAATAGTCCAAAGGGTAGTGGCAGAATAGCTTGGCGCCTCTAGGCGCCAAGCTATTGTGGCACCACCCTTGAACTAATAATGCCATTGGTCTATGTCCTCATCTGTAAGTTCTGTAATGTAGCTTGCATATATGGCAGTGTACAAATTTGAAGCTTTTAGCCTCAGTATGATGCAGGTTAAAAAGTGTGGAAAAATATGAAAGACAGAAAAAGACCCAGACGAAGAAACTAACACTTAACTTATTCTACCCCAGACACACCAGAGCAAAATAAAGATCGACCATGATAGTTCAAGGCTGATGAGTGGCGCCTATGGCCGCCAAGCTATTCTGGCATCACCCTTGAACTATCATGGTCGATCTGTGTCCTGGCCTGCAACGCAGTTTTCAGAAGACGACTTCAACATATGGGGATTCCGGTCTTGGGGTAGAATGAGTTAAAATGACAAAACAGAACACTGACATTAATTAATGAACTGACAACATGGAAAATCAATCACTTGAAACTTCAGCCTTTATTAATCACATCAAAGGTGCATGCATATAAAAACACAGTAATTGTTTGTAGACACTTCAAATCAAACAATCAAGAGCAGTCAAACCTTTTTCTGCCAACTTTGTGATGAGGAAAACTAGTTCTTGCCCAAGTTCGGCACGTAAAGGGTTACCGCGACTTATGTGCCTCTATTCATAAAATGGAGAGAGAAATATAATACTGAGTTCTAGCAAGTGCGACAATAAAGTTTAGCAGAGTTGGTATACCTCGTCCAGTGCCTAGGTTAAATGCACCAGTGGTGCCAATGTTGCTATATTGGCAGCAGACCGGTCGCTCGGACCGGTCTGGTGCACCCGATCGGTTTAGAGCGTGTGCTTTCTGCACCTGTAATGGGCAACCTCGGAGAAAGAATCACGTGAGCTTCGTTTGACTGCTGCAAAATAACATGAATAAAGAATAAACCCTTTCCCATATATGCAATCCAGCAATTATGCATCCATCCTTATTCTAGCACCACGAAACATTACGCGATTTGGCAGATTTTTAAAAATAGCTTTTTTAAACCCTCAATGGAGGTGAGTTTTGCGACATCTGCGTCGTTTGCGGCAGAAAGCACCGTCAAAGTTGAAGTTCGAGAAATAAGCGCACTATACCTGTACAATAGACTTGATTCAGTGGTGTTGGGCATGACTCAAGCCTCCGCCATCTCAACACAAAACTGGCGTGTTCGGGGAGATAAAAGGCTACAAGTTAAAACCGCAAACGAACCTTTTTTTTTTTTTGACTGCGATCACAATCTTCTGCGTGAACGTACAAGACCACACTACAAGTGCACAAGCCAACCTGCGCGCGCAGTTCTGTTGCACATTTCCAGTCCGAGCGACCGGTCTGGTGCGAAAATAGCAACAGTGGCACCGCTGGTGCGTTTAACCTAGGTAGAGGGTGTGGTATACCAACTCAGCTAAGGTTTATGCTTCCTGCGACTTAAGAAACAACAATGCACAGTATGCAAAGTGTACTTTATAGTAACCCCCCCAAAAAAAGTTACAGACATTTCCAAAATGATCCAGGCGTACATCAGATAAAAACAAGCTATACACACTGAAAAAATAACACTCTTGTAATAAATGTTTATCATGTTGACAATGGTTTTCTTATCTTATTATTGTCTTTCATCCCGATTGGTTGTACATTGCTGAACGTCCGGACGTGCCAGCACTGATAATGAAGGGGGAAAAAATAAAATAAAATAATGAACAGAATATTGAATGTATGTCGCCAGCCAGTCTAATACGCTAAATAAACTTAAGATCATTTAGCAACACACATCCAAAATCAAGAGAGATACACCACCACCCCCCCCCCCCCCCCCCCCCCCCCCCAAAAAAAAAAAAAAAAAAAAAAAACCAACAACAAACAAACAAAAAAATTATTCAGACCCAAAAGGTGACTGCCAATCATGTAAAATGCAAAGAAAAGAAGTGCCCAACGGAGAAAGAAACAAGCTTAAAAAAGACGGTTACAACACAATTCAGTAAGATTTTGGGTAAATCCGCCTTGTCAAAACAGACAAACAAACAGAGAGATCAGTCGCTACTTATCTTTGTTCACAGAAGGAATGTGCTGCACATTTCTTCTGCCAATGAAGATAAGTAGCGGCTAATCTCTCTGTTTAGAAAGAAGTACCAAATGATCCAGGTGTACATCAGATAAAAACAGAGCTATACACGCTGAAAACAAGCGAATAATAATGTTCTTGTAATAAGTCTTTATGTTGACAATGTTTGTTTCTTTTTCTCTTATTATTGTCTTTCGTCCCCAACCGCCGTTTCATCAGCAGTTTCATTTTCAAAGTTTTACATGTTATATACAGTATACAAAATGATGCAGGCGCACCAACCCCATAGTAGCACTCTTGTAATAAATTTTTATGTTGACAATGGTTTTCTTACTCCTTATTATTGTCTCTCGTCCCCAACCGCCGTTCCGTCAGCAGTTCCATTTTCAAAGTTTTACATGTTATATACAGTATACAAAATGATGCAGGCGCACCAACCCCATAGTAGCACTCTTGTAATAAATCTTTATGTTGACAATGGTTTTCTTGCCCCTTATTATTGTCTCTCGTCCCCAAGCATCGTTCCATTTGCAGTTCCATTGACAAAAACAAGCTAGACATGCTGAAACCAACCCAATAATAATGAACACTCTTGTAATAAATCTGTATGAAAACGAAAATGATGCGAGTGTCGGAGAATCTCAATTCATTTCTTTTGTAACTTTTTCAGTCTGTTGCGGATGTAATCCTTAATGTTTGTCCAGCGCCTATGTCTAAGTGCAGCCTCTTCTGCAATTGCCTGCTGTATCTCGGCTTTTCCAGGAAGTTTGTTCACGACGAGGTGCGACTTGAAACGAGTTTCAACAGCTTTCTCTTCAGCTTTCCTCCATGGTTTCCTTGTAAATCTAGCTTTCTTTCGAACAGGAGCCGACGCAGAACTGTCATCATCAAAACTATCTAGTTTGTCATCAGGATCTGGACGTCTTTTCTCGGTCATGCTCATTGATTCCTGTGTTGTTGACTTGCTATTTGCTTCATTCACAGGTGCTGTTTCCCCAGAGACCTCTCTGCGAGTTTCTGATGTGTTTTCATTGTCAAAGTCAATCTCTTCATCATCGCCCAGTTCAGCTCTAATGCAACTCTCAAAATCTGTCATCCCATTGTTAACTGACAGAAGAATCTTTGCCACTTTTGCCTTTTGAAGGACGTCTTGAGGTTGGCGGTAGATATGGCGATGTATCCGAATATCATGACCAAGGAAGTCTGCCAGCTGATCCTGGTCTAACTCCGAGATGGCCATGGACTGAGCCAAAGTTGCAACCTGCTTCCGTAACTGAGTAAATGTGAACATGGCTGGGTTTGACACTTGTGCTTGTAGCGCATGTTCCTTCAGAACATCATGGCCTCTGTAAGGCCTCTGACCAGAAGGTGTGGCAAAGATGTACTGGGAACCGGTGAGAGCTGGCACTGATTGCCTCATTTGAAGGATTCTGTCCACAGTTGTCATCATCTTCTTCATCAGCAAAATGGGAACACTCCTATTAAACTTGCCTCTGATTTCCACTCGCTGAAAATGATTCACCATTTTCTTCTCAACCTCTGTGAGACCTTTCAAGATATCTTGATTGGTGATCGATCCAATCTTAGCATTCTGGAAGTCTGATACCTTCATTCTCTGAACTTCTCCCCCTCGTTTTCGGTTGAAAAGTGATACAGCGCAAAGAGTTGCTTTAACCACTGTCGGATAATCTTCCGAAACCATCCTTGTCTCAAGAAGCTGTTGGACCTTCCTCACATCTTCACATGATGGGATCAGCTTGGGTTTGTTCATGGTCATTTTCCCGAACGACTGGGCTGCTGTAGCTGACACACAATCGTACCAGTCCCCGGTGAAGACAGAGTCAAAGCGCTGCGCCTCAGAGAGCTCCTGTCGCCACCTGTCATCTGAACCATGCCCAAGCTGTTTGGATGCCAGCGACTGTTTGATCTGTGAACATTTTTTCAAAGCATGGCCTATGCGCATTGCAAGATTGCCTTTTTGAACTGATGTGTATCCTCATCAAATTCTGCTAGCTCTTTTACAGCCAGTACAACATGATCAAAGCTAGCTGAATTGACCACAGCATTTAAACTTGCGATTTTCATTTCTGACCTCACTCTAAGAATCTTTAATAGTCTCCCTAACTCCCGCATCCTGGAGCTGATTTGCCCAGCCGTGTGTTCTTCAATGTCCCTGCGGTCAAATAATCTCTTTTCATACTCCAGAAGCAAGGGGTCAGTTCTGATGAGACGGCTTATCTCATCATCTCTCTGTCTGGCTAAAACCTTATGATAGAAGGAAAAGTCAACGTCTAAGGGTATTGGAAGCATTAGCCTACCACGTTGAGCAGCCTCACCTCGCTTAGCGAACTGAAACCCTCCTTGTTTCTGACAGCAACGTTTTGAGTGTACAGAGATCAGCTTTTTTTGATAGAGCCCATTGCAATGGCTACAGGCGAGAAGGTCGTCTACCTTACTAGTTTTGGTGCGATACTTAGGAATCAAACATCCTGATTTCTTTTCAAGAACTGCAACATTATGCATGTAATCACCCTCATCTTGTATTCTGATCCATGCTCGACGTCTCTGCTTAGTCCCTTTTTTATCATCAAAATTTTAGCAACGTCTGCCTCATCTGCATGGACATCGTGTAAGTGCGTGCTCATTTTCAAAACAAGCTTGCCACAAAATTTGCATGCATGTTTCTTGTCCCATTTGTACTTTCCTTTCCCTCTCTGCGACACGTGCACACCCGTTTCTTTGGTAAGCGCTCTTTCCCCACCCCAACATCATGTTCCTTCTGCCTATCCACATTGTCATTACCACCCCCTAATTCATCCCCTAACGCACACTGCACCTTGCTGGTACTTGCTTCACTGACACCTGCCCATCCTGAAACAGCCACTTTGAAATCTAACATATTCAATACAATACTGTCTGTGTCAGAGATCCCAGAGATTGATGGCGACACACCATCTGAATCCTGTGAGCTCGAGCCAGGAACAAAGTCCTCGTCATCACTGTCCTTGTATTGCGATGCGCTTGCACTCTCAGCCTCAGGCCCATCCCAGGCTCCATTTGCCAACTGGAAAAGGAAAGAAAAAAAAAGAAAGCTGCATTAGTACAAAAGCAGCCCAATTTTGGTTTAAGGGGCTTTGCACAAGAATATAAAGAGTAATCCCGTGTATGACTGATTTACATATGTGTGACCTTGGTGACGAGGGCTGGCTTTCGCAGCAGCAAAATCCATGTTTTCTGAAAATGTAAGCAGTTTTCACACATCTGTCAACCCCACGTGACCCTTTGAGAGAGGTCACTCAAATTGGTATGTTTACAAAGGTCTTGCCACAAAGTATCCTTGGGCCAAGCTTGAAGAATGTGGCTTGAAAAGTCTCCGAGAAAATGCCACTGTTAACGTTTACCATGGACGCGGATGGACGGACAGACGACCAGTGGCCCAGAACATAAACTCAATTTTGCTTCGCACGCGAGCCAATAAAATGAAGATGATCATAGAATCACTTACCAGTTTGTAATTGGGGGCATTCCGCTGCCGTCTATGCACCCTCCTACCAGACGCACCCTCTGCGACAGACGACGCTGGGCCATCATGCTGCTGCTGACTAATTTTGCCATGGGCCTTGGTCATGTGCCAGGAAGGGGCGTGCTTGTCCACTTCCATAGATCCCGATGGGTGTGGACATCCTGCTGCCATCCGGCGCTGGGTGTGTGCAGAAAGTGCTGAGTGTGACCAAAACGGTGTTGCTGCAAACATGTCAAATACAACCATGTAAACCATTGCCATTTTGAATCAGATATATACATAATTACAGCAGTACCCCCTGCCCCCTACGAACAATAACTGGTAATACAGTAAAAGGCGACACTTCAGTTGCAAAATCCGAAAAAAACTATTTGTGGAAGTCTGTTCTTCGAATCGCGAGGTAGTTTTGCGTACGATTCAAATACACAATGAAATCTGGCGCCATCTTTTTTACAGTGCATGCATACATGTCAAGTTACTTTTCGATATCAATCACACATGTCAGAAAAAAGAAAGCAACCCAATCGCGTGACAGATTGACCTTGTAATGTGTTATTGAACGAATTCTTCGTTGAAGAAGAAAGCTTTTGTTAAATTTGTGGGGTTCTATTATCTGTTACTACAAGACTGACTGAGCAGCACTGACCGACTGAGACATGGGTTGGAGCACCTTGCTTAATGGCTGGCACAGGACTAAGCTCACTCATGCATCTAGCCTCAGATGTGGAATGGGACTTTTTTTTTCTAAACTCTCTTGCGCATGCAGGCGCCATGAGTCAGTACTGTTAACTCATTACTTGCTGAGGATGAATTACCAATCTTTTTGTTAGCTATCCTTCGAGGTCTAAGTCACAGTTCTAGAGACAGATTGGCCATGATAGTTCAAGGGTGGCGTCAGAATAGCTTGGTGCCTACAAATTACACAGACCGTTCTGCATTGAGCGTATGGTGCAATTTCTACCCTCAGCATACAATTGACCCTTATCATTCGGAATACACCAGTGTGTGAAATTAGTTTGACTAAAATAGTTCAAGGGTAGTGCCAGAATAGCTTGGAGTCTCTAGGCGCCAAGCTATTCTGGCACCACCCTTGAACTAAAGCCATTGGTCTATATCCTTATCTGTATGTACTGTAATGTAGCTTGCATATGGCAGTGTACAAATTTAAAGCTTTTGGCCTCAGTATGATTTGGGTTAAGATAGTTTTGAGTAAAAGGCGACGTGTAACGAAGGGTACAGTATAGGCGTCTGCATAAACAAGGGAGTAACCACCCCTTGTGCATGCAGTGGCCAGTACTGTGAACAGCACTGCATGCAAAATGAATAATTTGACATTTGAGAATAATCTGAATTTTTCTCATCACTTTAACTGACTCAACCCCACGCACGTGTTTCCCAGATTTTGGAGGCATCATGTGATGACTATGCACCTGTTGCAGGATATAGATCGACCATGATAAATCAAGGGCAGTGCCAGATTAGCTTGGCGCCAAGCTAATCTGGCACTACCCTTGAATTATCATGGTTGACCCATCTCCTGCTGTAGAGCACCAGAACTGAATAGGTTAATGAAATTTGATTTGTTTCTTCATCATTGTAATAATTTTTTTTTCTCTCAATAATGTAACTTGATTTTAGTCAACTGCCACAAAGCATTGATGAGATTTCACTTTGGTATACACAAACCTCATGCTAATTGGCCATTTCAAAACTGAATGCGTAGAGTACACTCTGTCAGAAACATCGACAACTTCTGATACATTTCATCCACAATAATGCATTCATTGAACATTGACTATTTGGGTGTCATAGATAGTAGACAACCAGCTGAAATGGGAGCCTCACATAACCAAATTGCAATAAACAATTTCTCAAAATGTATTTCTGCTGTCTAAAACTTCAGAATATACTCAACAGTAACTGTTGTAAACTATTCTTTCTAATTTTAGAAAATGTTTCAATGCATGCATTTTAATAGTTAGCAAGACAGCCTGTAACTGTAAGATAGGCAACATTAATTATGCCTAACTGTTTATCCTTTATATAACAGTTTGATCTCTCTCTCTCACACACACACAAGTTTGATGGCTGAAGGGTGGTACATGATCTGCCCAACTCCATGCCAATCAGTTGCCAGCCTTAAAACTTAGTAGATGAACTATTCATCATGATTTCTACACATCAGACGATCTGGAAACGTGATGTACTAAACTGAACAAAAGCATAATTTAGAAAAGTACATGCGTACCACAGTTACCTTCTGCCCTCGATTCGTGACCTTAAAATTCTTATCTCCACTCAGCTTTTGTTTTGGTTCAATGCTAATAATAGCCCAGTTTATGCTGTACCAGTGCAATGGATTCCCAGTAAGCAAAGGTCCTCCGGCCCACGACGACCACAGTGGGCAGCGCAAACTGTGCCCGGGCCCACTGTGGCCGTTGTGGGCCCGAAGACATTTTGCTACTGGGGTTACTAGTTTTTACCAGGTATACTAAGTTAGAGTGTGCACATTTGCATGGGAGTCATACCTACATAACATGACCTGTCATTCTGTATGGTGGACATGTACATCATTCCTCATAATGATACAATTTAACCTAGTCACTGCCAAGAGAAACTGAACACATCCAGCCGTAAGAGGTGTAGATCCTCATGAGCTCAACTGCAGGGGCTTATGAAGATCTATGCCTCTTGCTGAAACCACTGTGGATGCATGTCCCATTGCTGGGGATCTCTGACATTTAACACATTCGCAGCCAGCCGCATCCAGATAAGCGGCTTATGCTGCGCATCCAGATGCAGCTGGCTGCGAATGAGTTAATTTACGATTTTAAAAAAAGCAATCTATGTTCACTGACAGTGAAGGGGTTAAATATGACAGGATCAGAAGAGCAGTTTTCGGCTGATATTTTACTAAGCACCTTGTCAGCTTAAAATCTGAGCTAGTCATACCAGTAAGCTGGGCACATGCTACCACAAACACCTATTGCCGGGTGCAATTTTGAGGCGGCAATGTTGCTGCCACATTGCGGGGTACCTACAATATTGCTGCCACAAATTGCGACCTGATATAATCCAAGTCTATTTATTTGTGGTAGCCCGCAAGGCTGGAGCAATGTTGCCGCCTCTCAGCCAATCAGCGGTGTCCTTGTGCCACTTCCCGTTTCATCGCTCTTCAGAGTCGGAAAAAGTGGCGGAGAAGCTGAATGACGGTTTTGAGACTGTTAACTCATTGGAGACACGCCGCATGTGGAAACACTGCAAATAGCAGCGTATCCGTATGAGGCACGTCTCAGGTGAGTTAATTGATCAACTTTGTCCGAGAGTTCCCGTGCATGTGGGACTCCCGCAGCTTTGAATATTTCAACCGCGCGCGTGAAAGCTGTTCCATATATGGTAATGGCAGGTCAGTCAGTAGAAACACATTGCGTGCACATTGAAACGTGTGCCACGAAGCTGATGTGGCAGGTGGCAAATTGTTGCTTACCACACATTGCTAGTCGCAAATTCTGGTAGCGTGGGCCCAGCCCCTAAGCTGGGTAAGTATGTGGCCCTTACCCAAGCTGTTTCAGTCTGAACCCATTTAGCCCCAATGCACTACAGCAGGAGATAGATCGATCATGATAATTCAGATGTGACGAGCTGTGTTTTGTATATGTGTTAATATTATATTTTATTACGTCACCCCTCTGGTCAATGGTCAATACATTGTAGCATGATTTTGCGTGGCCGGTTGCCACCGAGCTGCCGAGTGTGGGTTCTGGCAGAGGTGACCTACTTAGCCCCAGTCTTAGTGATTTTCCTTTTGGCCGTCCCATCTAAATTTAGCTGGAAGTGACCAATCATTTAATTAGACCAGTGGTAGACATCGACCTTGACCCAGTAGCGCCCCCTCGTGGTAGCGTCTCCACGCTAAGAACGCATTGGCTGTAGCACCACGACGGAAGCAAGACCGGCCTATTGAGCGTCAAATTACTTTCACGAGTTTTGTCTAACTGGACCTCTGTGTACTGCCTCCTTGGTGGAGAAATAAAAACATCTTCACAAGGCGCAACATGGCCTCCCTGTCTGTTATTTTGTAATCCACCCCACCACACAAGGGTAGTGCCAGATTAGAGTAGCGCCAAGCTAATCTGGCACTACCCTTGAATTGTACTAATCGATCCATCTCCTGCAAATAGTACACAGTGGTTAAGTGACACACCTAAAATTTGGGATATGTGGCCATGGGTTTAACCCTTTTAGCCCCTAGGTCCCATTTCTCAAATTTTGGAGGTGTTGCCTAATGACTATGTACCAGTTGCAGGAGATGGATTGACCATGATAATTCAAGGGAAGTGCCAGATTAGCTTGGCACCTTCAGGCGCCAAGCTAATCTGGCACTACCCTTGACTTATATATGGTCAATCAATCTCCTGCTGTAGGGGTTAAATAGGTTAAATGAGTTAAAATGGGCAGTCTCTACTCGAGTAACTGCCTGCTCGATGCACAGTTTTTATACTATTCTGGTGGCTCTGCTTTATCACAGCTTGCTGGGTTTACAGTCTATATGCGGACGGACAGAGAGGGAAAGGGCCCAGAATTCCGATGAGTGTGGGTGCGAGACATTTATCATCAAGCTGTCGTGAGAGATATCTGGCACATATCAAACCCGGCGTGACTGTATTTCCTCCCCTCCTTTTTGCTCCTGTGGCTCCATGGCTGACCAAAGGCTTTTTGTATTATTAGCTCACGGACAATACAGGTTGACTGAAAATCATATCTCCCACTTGTAAACCATAAGGCATTAAAAACGCGTATTTTTCACTGTAGCATTTTCCTTCGTAAATATGCTTTGTTCTGTCTTATTTTGACATAATTTGTTAAAGTATGTTTTAAAAGGAGTGTCATGTCTTGTGTTAAGACAGTATGGTAATTTAACTGCAGTGGACAAAACGGTCGATAATATTTATGACACGTTTAGAACAAAATCGTACGTGGACTTCTCATGGTAAGTTTTATTTCGCGCACGTAGTCAAGGAAAGGGGGGACAAAAAGGAAAGTGACTAACAGGACGGCTGGGTCTGCTGTCCACTGTAATATAAACAATTCCGGCGCTACCGTGGGTGCTGCTGGGCTCATGGGACCATCTGTCTTCGAGAGGTATCGGGTTACCTCTCCGCAGCGCAAGCTCCGAGCAGTTTGAGAGAGAAGTGTTTACATGACCAATGGTAGCATCCAAACCATCATCAGGTTTACATCACAATCCACAGTAATTACCAGTATTCACAATACCAGTGGCTGCTGCACAAGGAGTTTAATTATTAAAGTGAATGTCAAGTCTTTCATCATAGTTCTCATCAGAATCAAGAGCTGGCTTGACTTCTGTCTCTGTTTCAGTCTTAAGGTTCTGGATGCCATGTTCGGTCTTGATCTCCGATTCTGAAATAAGTGGCACTTCAGCACGGTCCTCTGTAGCATCTGGAGAAAAACAATCGACTGATTGATCATTTAATAATAATTCAAGCAACCAACTGACCGACCGAACCACTGACCAAGCAACCAACCAATCAATGAACCAATCACAAACCTGAACAGTCCACCAACAGACAACCAACAAACAGACCACCCAAATGATACAATTAATTAACCCATTACATCCTGAGGTTGACTTTTTTTCAAAGTTGCTTATTGTCCTATGATGGTTATATTACAAATTAAGAGATGCATCAACCATTTAAGTCCAAGGGTGGTGCCAGAGTAGCTTGGCACCTCAGGCGCCAAGCTATTCTGGCACCACCCTTGAACTAAAATGTTTGATCTATCACTAATCTGTAATATTATAGTCTTCATAGGACAATAAGCAATTTAAAAAAAATCAGCCTCAGGATGTAATGGGGTAATCGACCTTTCTTCACAAGTCTATGTAAATTCAGAAATGCAGACCAAGAAGGTGACTGCCAAGAGTGTAAAATGCTGAAAAGAACAGAACGAAGAAAGAAATATGCCTATAGAAAAGACAGTTACAACACAACTTATTAACCCTTATCATTCAGAATACACTAGTGTGTGAAATAAGTTTGACTAAAATAGTTCAAGCGTGGTGCCAGAATAGCTTGGCGCCTCTAGGCATCAAGCTACTCTGGCACCACTCTTGAACTAAAGCCATTGGTCTATATCCTTATCTGTAAGTACTATAATGTAGCTTTCATATGGCAGTGTACAAATTTGAAGCTTTTAGCCTCAGTATGATATGGGTTAAACTTTGTTGTAACTTTTTTCTGAGCGTGTTTCTTCATTCAGTTCTTCTATGTGAATTCAACACTACAATATAGTGATCATAAATAATGTGGTCTGACTTTATGGCTCAAGGGTACCATGTTACAATGAGGCTGTGGTTGTAATAACTCCTTACCATGTCATTTACAACATTGAATGCCTGGTCCTCAGTCACATCAATTTCTGTGTTCTTGTCTGCTGTTTGCAGTTGGTCATGAGTCTCCATCTTGTATCCACAGAGGTTGACAGCGGTGCTGTCATTGGATACTTTGTTCTGCTCAATACAAAAACATGGTGAGAATGTTCAGACATTGAAAATATGTATCAGATGACCAGTTAAAACACCTCCACAGCCACCAACAGACCACCATATTCTGTCTAAAGACTGGTCACTGCCAACTGCGTGCACACCTGTACCGCCTTGGACTGTCACACACTGCAGACTGCTTGTGTGAAACTGGTTTACAGACCCCAGAGCATGTACTGCAGTCCTGTCCCCCATACCATGATGCCAGGATGCAGCTTTGGCCACATTGAGTGACACTGTCAGAAAAACTCTGGGGCTCCATTCAAGACCTACTGCAGACCACAAACTTCATATCAACAACCAATCTTGACATCTGAGGCAGAAACTCGGGAACACTGAAGAAGAAGAAAATATAAAGAAAATATGTACTTGCAAACTGAGTAGTTTAAAGTGAGTATACTGCAATATTATCACTGATGAAAGCTAAACCAAAATGTCACATCATGTCACAACAGCAAATCAACAATATATGCCGCGCCTCTTATGCCTCTTGCAGGTGGAACAGGCTGGCTGATAGGCTGTTTTGTCTGAAACAAAAAGCTGAAATCAGCTTTCTGGGATTTTGAAAAAGCTGAATCAGTCTCCAGCACTGAAGACTGTCACCCATGTCTGGTAACACCAAAGTTTACCACTGCTGACAGGCAGATTTTGGACAACAACCAACAGAGAGAGAGTGGATGGCCCAACACACAGACTCACTTGTGCTGTTTCATGGGTTACTAATGCTTCTACAGTATCTATTTATTTGAAAATATCACTCACTTGCTGAGTGCTTGAATTGTGAATAGACCTGTGAGCTGGATCTTTGCAGCATTGCCTGGGGGGTGACCATTGGTATTGGGTCTGGATGTTCCTCTGTTGATGCACCATGAACAAAGTGCTGAAACGCAAAAACATATCTGTTGAAGCCAAAAACAGTTTCCATTTTCAAATGACTTTTCAAAATCTTGTTTGAAACACATCAACTTTCTATCTTGTTTGTTTACCCTCTGTGACATTAACCTTTGAAAAAAGCTATTCCAGCTGGTATGGTTTACAAGCACCTTGAAACAACTGGGTCAAGTTGGAAATTTCTGAACAGTCTGAACTAAAATAAAGTGTTTTCCTGTGAAATCTGTTCTTTAGTAGGAATTTATGATAAGACCCATTTATAAAAAAACTGATTAAATTGACCCATGTAATTAACCCCTCCTGTGCTGAGGAAAATGAACACAATTAAAACTGTCTCTTCCATGTTCCTTGGACAGCTGTGGCTTTTTTGGTCGTTGAATGAACCAAAAGTTTAGAAACAAAATTTGTGTCCAGTGGCAGGAAGGGGTCAAGATTAAATGGACCTTTGTAATTATTAGTAGTAATTACCGGTAATCATCATTTTATTTTAAAAATCATTCCTTAGAATCCAGCCTCACCTAGCCATGATCCAAACAATTATCGACTCTTAGTTGTCTATCACCAATTTAAAAAAAACAACAACAACATGATGATAAAACATGCATTTACTTTGCTACAGATGAACATCCACTGTTTGATTTTATCAATGTTGAACTCCTCATGTGGTCTGCCACAGGCCTTTATCCATCTCAAGCACCGATCCAGATGGTGGTTACCAATACACTTGCCTGGTTTTACAAAAGGTATGAAGGTTACTCTGACACAAGTTTCTTGATAGTATGAGTCAGAAGGGCATGATACATATAGCAACATGTTTTATGTTTGACTGTCTGAACATCAAGACTCAGTGACAGACTGGCTCTGAATGGGTGGACTTTGGGATCCTGTTACAGGAATCTGCGTGTGTTTCTGCTTGCAGGGTTTTGTTGTATGTCTGGGTTGATCAAGGTTCTTTCTTGTACAATCATCAAAGTTCTCATCAGAATCAAGAGCAGGTACCGTTTTTGCTTTATCACTGATCTGACTTCTAATACTATTGTTATTAATAGTCTCTGGACATGCCTCGGGCTGCAGCTGGACACCACGTGCTGTCTTGATGTCTGATTCTGGGAAACCTTGTGTGTTAGAAGCATCCTCTGTAGCATCTGGAAAAAACAATAGATCAATGAATCATTCAACCAACGTACCTACCAACCCAACAATCAACCAATTACACCATCAGTCAGTTAAAACGATCTGCTCAATGACAGACATTGCTAAACTTCACCGATACAGCGGCGTATCAATGTTGTCTTGCCTCAAATAACTCTTATCCACCCTACGAGAAGTTTTCCACTGCCTTTTAAGCATAATAGAAAGATTTTGTTCCTGTGTACAAAGGAGAAGAAGAGCAGAAAGTGTTTATTTTGCTACATTCAAACTTAAATCATAGTTTACGTTCGCCCTTTTTACCAGCATTATTGTAAGACTTATTAAGAACATATATAAAGGAGATATTAACCCTTTTGGCCACAAGCCTACATTTTCAAACTTTTGGAGATGTGACTTGACGGCTGTGTACCAGTTGCAGGAGATGGATGGACCATGATAATTCAAGGGTAGTGCCAGAATAGCTTGCTGCCTGATGGCGCCAACATGGTCCATCAATCTCCTGTTGTAGTGCGACAGGGCTAAATGGGTTAACCCTGCAGTAGATCGCAGAGGTGAGAAAAATGCCATCACAGTGCAACGACAAGGTACAAATTGAAATAATCATAAATCCTTACCATGTGTTACATTCATGCATGCCTGGTCCTCCTCAGCCACATCAATCTCAATCTTTACATCTGGCATCAGCAGTTGGTCACAGGACTCTGTCCTATATGCATAGGGGCTGGCAGCAGCACAACCATCTGATGTTTCAAACTGCTTCTTGAATTTTGGCTGACAGAAAACAGCAATAATGCATACTGAAAAAAAAAACTGATTTGCAAATTATTTTGTTTGAGCTTTAAAACTCACAGTATAACTACCTGCAAATGGAGCACCTGAAAATGCTAAAATTGGCACATATATATATCTCTTGGCTGGACTTCGCGAACGAAGATTTTATAGGAGTTGCCCACGACGTCTGCAGGCTTGTTCGTGGCTGCGGAGGCCAATCCGGGACAGGCAGGTTCGACCGCAGTGGCTGCAGGGGAAGGTATGGCCAGAGTTCTGAGTTGCGGCATCTCTGTTCTTTCTCCTGAGCCGCTTGTCCTTAAGGCTAGCTCTGCGAGAGTCCTCAAAGGAGACAGCTGCCTTGTAAATAGTGGAGCGCCAGGTGTCACGGTCCACAGCAAGCGAAGACCACTGGTGGTGGTCGATTTGGCAGGCACTAAGTGACTTCTTGAGACAGTCTTTGTATCTCTTCTTTGGTGCCCCTCTGTCACGGTGTCCAGTAGCAAGCTCGCCGAACAGGGCGATCTTTGGTAGGCGATGATCCTCCATCCTGGAGACATGCCCCGCCCAGCGGAGCTGTGTCCGCAGCAGCAAAGCCTCGATGCTCACGGTTTCAGCCTGTTCAAGGACCTCGACATTGGTGACATAGTCACTCCAGTGAATGCCCAGGATGGTACGCAGGCAGCGCTGGTGGAAGCGTTCGAGGAGTCGTAGTTGGCTGCGGTAGAGGGCCCAGGACTCGGAACCATACAGCAGGGTGGTGAGGACCACAGCTCTGTACACGCTGATCTTGGTGCCTGTTTTCAGCTGTTGATTGTGCCACACCCGCTTGAAAAGTCGCCCGAAAGCGCTGTTCGCTTTTGCCAGCCTGCTGTCAAGCTCCTTGTCCAGCTTGGCGTCCGACGTGATAATGCAGCCAAGGTAAGTAAACTGGTGCACTGACTTTAGTTCAGACTCGCCGATGGTGATGTGAGGAGGGCGATACACTGTCTTGGGTGCCGGCTGATGGAGGACCTCTGTCTTTTTCAGACTGACCTCGAGTCCAAAGAGCTGGGCAGCGTCTGCGAAGCAGGACGTGATGCGCTGCAGGGCTCTCTCTGTGTGTGCAACGAGGGCAGCATCATCAGCAAAAAGCAGCTCACGGATCAGTTGGTCTAGGGTTTTCGTGTGGGCCTGCAGTCGTCTGAGGTTGAACAGGCTGCCATCGAGACGATACCTGATGTACACTGCATCGTCATCATCGAGGTCCACTGTGGCCTGCTTCAACATCATGCTAAAAAAGATGGTGAAGAGGGTCGGTGCCAGCACGCAGCCCTGCTTTACGCCGTTGAGAATGGGGAATGGTTCTGAGAGGTCATTGTTGAGTCTGACCTGACCTTGCTGGTCCTCGTGTAGCTGGACAATCATGTTGAGGAACTTTGGGGGACAGCCAAGTCGCTCCAGGATCTGCCACATGCCTTGCCTGCTCACAGTGTCGAACGCTTTTGTTAGGTCGACAAACGTTACGTACAGCCCTTTGTTCTGCTCGCGGCACTTCTCCTGTAGCTGTCTCAGCACAAAGACCATATCGGTGGTGCTCCTGTTTGCTCTGAAGCCACACTGGCCCTCTGGGAGTTGGTCTTCAGCGATGGCAGGTACCAGCCGATTCAGGAGCAGCCTTGCAAGGATTTTTCCAGCAATGGACAGCAGTGTAATTCCCCGATAGTTGGAACAGTCAGACTTCTCACCTTTGTTCTTGTACAGGGTGATAACGACTGCATCACGGAGATCCTTTGGTAGTGTTCCTTCCTCCCAGCAGCAGAGAAAGAGGTCATGGAGCTTGTTGTGCAGTGCTGTGCCTCCATGTTTCCAGATCTCTGGCGGTATTCCATCAATGCCTGCTGCTTTGCCACTCTTGAGCTGGTGGATGGCTGTGAGGGTCTCTTCAGCGGTGGGCGGTTCGTCCAATTCAACTTTTACTGGGAGCTGTGGGATTTGTAGGACGACTGCTTCTTGAACAGTGCGCTCAGCGCTGAAGAGGCTCTGAAAGTATTCCGACCAGCGGTTCAAGATGGAGGTATTATCAGAAAGACGGCTCTCAGGCGTGGGTTTCATGGTCAAGACCTCCATTGCGACTAAGCTGGAAAACCTACCAACGGGTCATTCAGACCGCATCATGTCCATGCGCCTCCCACTGAGACACCAGCAACACGTCACCCTTCTCAGTGTGTACTCCCCAACCCTCTTGGCAGAGCCTGCTGAAAAGGACAAGTTTTACACTGACCTGCGCAGCCTCATACAGAGCACCCCTGCAGACGACAAAGTCATCATCTTTGGCGACTTCAACGCCAGAGTGGGCCAGGACTCTGAAGCCTGGAAAGGAGTCCTCGGCAAGCATGGCGTGGGGAACTGCAATGACAATGGCCGCCTACTGTTGGAGTTCTGTGCAGAGCAGCAACTGGTCATCACCAACACTACTTTTCAGCAAAAGGACAGTCGAAAGACCACCTGGATGCATCCTCGCTCCAAGCACTGGCACCTTATCGACTATGTCCTAGTGCGTCAGAGGGACCGCAGTGACGTCCTCCTCACCAGAGTGATGCCCAGCGCAGAGTGCCACACTGACCACCGCCTTGTCCGCTGCAAACTCAGGCTCCACTTCAAGCCAAAACCCAAGAAATGGGGGCCCCCCAAGAAAAAGCTTGATGTTGCGAGCCTTCAGCGTGACGACGTGAAAGCTGCCTTTCAGACAGATTTACAGCGCAGGCTCAAAGACACAGCGGACCCAGCAGACTCCTCCCCTGAAACACTTTGGGAAGAACTGAAAACTGCTATTGCAAAATCCTCTGCAGAAGTCTTGGGTTTCGCTAGAAAGAAGAATAAAGACTGGTTTGACGAAAACGATGTAGAGATCCAGGAACACCTAGCAAAAAAAAGAGCCGCCCATCAGGCCCACCTAGCCCAGCCTTCCTGCCCTGTGAAGAAGTCTGCCTTCCGCCTCGTCTGCAGCAGTCTCCAGCGCAAGCTCAGAGATCTCCAGAATGAGTGGTGGACCAGACTTGCACAGAGGACCCAGCTTTGCGCAGACAATGGTGACTACAGGGGCTTCTACGAAGCATTGAAAGCAGTGTATGGCCCCAGGCACCTGGTACAAAGTCCCCTGCGAAGCGCGAATGGCCAGGCACTCCTCATATATATATATATATATATATATATATATATATATATATATATATATATATATATATATATATATATATATATATATATATATATATATATATATATAATATATATATAAATAAGTCCAGTCCAAGAAAGCTGGCACCACACACTCCAGATATGGATCCAAGCAGCAGTGAAATACTTAAAATGTGAAGAAAGGATCCACATACACCACGTATGTGTGACGTTAATGTTGTTGATGACGTAACAGTATATTTATATAATATAGATACCTTGCTAACATTGCATGACCATGTTAATAATACATGATTTTCTTATGTGGCCACACAGGGCAATTGCTTCCGGTGCATGTAGTAACTTTTCCGCCAGAAATAGTTCAAAAAATTTCCTCCCTTTTTGCCATTTTTTTAGGGTGTAAAACTTCAATTGTGTGCCTTTTTTGGCGTTTTGAGCAACAAAAGGCATGACAGGTGGTGTGAAAAAGAGCAAAATCTGGGTAATTTTAGTCGACCTAGTGTGTTCATGGGAGCCTAATTGGGGCATGTGCACGGTTGTATGCAGGCTTGCAGACGACAGTTTTGTCATGGGGTACTTGGTGCATTTGAGTGTTGTGAAAAACGCTAACTCTTAATTTTTTTAAGAATTGCTGAAATAGCTTCTCCTGTGATGTGCTCCGCGTGGATTTTTTTGTTTTGGCAGAAAAGTTCTTCGTTCATAGTTTTATGCTGCAAGAGGCTAACAGATAACAGTGTGTGAAAAGGGGGCGTAACCTAATTGCCCTGTGTGGCCTGTCATCAGCAATGGCGTATTACGAACTTGCGCACGTGCTGTTTACTGCAACCTAGAAGTTGGTGTTTTATAAATGTGTGTGTGTGTGTGCGAAAGAGAGAGAGAGAGAGAGAGAGAGAGAGAGAGAGAGAGAGAGATTCGTGACTAGTTGAACTTAGAAAATCTATGCCCCCCCCCCCCCCCCCCTTTTTTTTTTCAGTATGTTACCGATATTGATGATGATGTTGTACGTAACAGTAAAAATAGTAATGTGTTATATTTTAGATGCATTTTCTACTTAGTACGTCATGCTCATCAGTCATTAACTATTGCTGTCTTCCAAGGATGGGCAAGTAGTGAGAGTAGTGACTACATTTTGTAGTTTCGCTACTATTTGGAGTAGTTTGTAACGATCCAAACTACATATTTTAAAAAAGTAGTTGTAAACCAGCGAACTACTAATTTGTCAGTAGCGAAGTACCGAAAATGTATCTTTCACTACGCTACTTTCCTTGCCGTGTGACTTGCCCATCCCTTTCAGCCAAGTCGAAGCGAGTGGCGAAATTGCTGTCTCGCGAGATTGATCGCTCGCTCAGCGAACGGAAGCATGATTGTGATTGGCTGATAGCAATAGCAAGCCACGTGACTTTCAAAAGCGCGTATCAGTCATCTCTTTGTTCTTCAAATCAAGCACAGAACGCACAAAATTTTGACCGCAGAAGATGGAGAAACTTCCCACTTTGAACCGTATCTAGAATTTTTTTCATCTCAAATAAGAAAAGGACAATGCATTTAAATTCAAATGCAAGTACGGATGCAAAGAGTATTCAGCGAGCAAGACGACAGCATCCAATCTTAGGCTTCATCTCAAGGTTTGTTGACTTTCAGGGGTGGGATTCTTCCGGATTTCCGCGGAAATTCTTTCACAATTCCGCTGAAGCATATTTATTTTCCGCGTCTAATAACAACGAAAAAGACGGAAAAAAAAAAAATTCTTCTTAAATGGCAAAAAAAAAATCTCAAATGGGTTGGATTTGTATATCGCCCGACACTTCCGGTAGCTTTAGGTCGCAGTGGAAAATGGCGGTGAAAAAGGATATTGTCCAAGACAGAGTGCCGTTTAGTGTGCATCTGAACATAAACTGGTACGCACATTCCATTTTTATACTGCAGATCAGGAGTGTCATAACAAAGTCCATTTTCGGGTGTGTTTGGTCTCGCTCCCCCTGTCGGTTTTTGGATACTTTGGCGAACGGTGGACACGCGCCTATCCCCCCCCCCCCCCCCCCCTCCCTTCCCCCCTCTGTCGTTTGATTTTTCGGCCGCTGAAAATGAAGGACATGAACAACCCCCCTCCCCCCCCCCCCCCCCCCCCCCCCCCCCCCCGTCGTTTGATTTTCCGCGTTTTCTTTCTTACTAGAATCCCACCCCTGTATTTTGATTTTCTTACATTGCAAAATGCGTCCTGTTTTTTCTATCGGCATTCACCTGGGATGATAAAAGCTATATTAATTTATTTTCATTTACGGAAAGAATTCCATTTTCTTGTTTGGAGTGCTGAACAGGATATATATAGCCTATAAAACATAATGGTGGCTTTTCCGTATAAATCGGTTTAAAATTTAGTAGAGGAGTTGTTGGAGTGAATGCCGATCTATTGTCATCTATTACTAGTATTAGAATGGCTGGGAACACAACATCAAATCAGGGCATAATCGACTTATTTTAACAAAGATTAGAGCCAGAGTTACTGATTCTAACTTTGAGGCAAAAGTGTTGGTTAAGTACAACTCTAAGAAAGGTCTATAAGGAAGTGTCGGTGTTTTCAGGAATCATCGGAATGATCAATTAACTTCTTTGGCCCATTTATTCTCAACTGCCTATACAACCTTGTGGCTGTATTTATGTTTTATACTAGACATCACTGTCAGTGTATATATAAGCTGCTTTTTTCCGCCTATTTTTGACTTTAAAGTTGATTATTTACTTGAACTTCAAAATACTTATCAGTCCCAGTTCTGATTACAGTTTTTAAAAAAAAGTAGTTTGAAAAAAATGAAAAGCAGTTAGCTACTTTTTTTAAAGTAGCGTAAAAGTAGCGAACTACATTTCTTCAAAATGTAATTGTAAAGTAGCGAACTACTATTTTTTTAAAATGTAACTGTAGTGTAGCGGACTACTTTTCAAAAGTAGTTTGCCCATCCTTGCTGTCTTCCGGACTGACAAGAATGACGTACTTGAATTTATGCACGTGTATTTTAATTCGGACTATACTGTAATCATAATACGAACATTGTAATTGTGTGTGTGATTTTTAGATTTTTCTTGACTGCACGTTTGAAAATTCTACTAATGATGATGGTGTCAATGTTGATGATGACGTTATTATTATAAATATTTTATTGCGACATTTTATCCTCCGCACACTGCGTGTCAATACTCGTGTTTCATAAAAGTTTCACGTCATCAGTAATGACGCACTATCATGAACTTGTGCACGTGCTTTTGTACCTTAGTCTATATGACTAAGTGCCAAAAGGTGGTCTCCTGATTTGGGACAAAGGGGTAAATAATTCAAGTTTGTCTCACAGAGTTGTCTTTTTTACCATCAGATATCTTTCAATACCA
The DNA here is from genome assembly GCA_036245525.1 of Semisulcospira habei. NCBI lineage: Eukaryota > Metazoa > Mollusca > Gastropoda > Semisulcospiridae > Semisulcospira > Semisulcospira habei. The sequence continues at coordinate 184,445,449 of BTPG01000004.1, forward strand.
AGCAAGATTCTGCAATAGGAAAAGATAATTGAAGGTTTGGTTTGTGAGATATTGTAGTTTAAATGGTAAAATGCCTGTCATGTCGCGTGTCAAACATTACAACACAAATAGTTGATCAAGTAGACAATTCAAGGGATGTTGGCAACAAAACATTTTTTTCCTTTAAAGACTGGCCTGCATCTACATTATAATCATATTTTGTTGTGATGTTCACATTCTAAAATACTTTATTGCATATTCAGTGTTGTAAGGTTTGACACACGACACCGACTAAATTGTTTACAATTTGTCTGCAAGTCTATTTTAACTTTTTATTCGTAAAATAACATTGTACCACATCCATACAAACAAAACAAGACCAGGTGTATTGGTATTTGCAAACAGAGATTCATTAATATTTAGAAAATAGTGCATTTCCTGCTGATGTTGTAATGTTGACGTTTGACACTGACTGGACCATAAACATGCTGTAAAAGGTCCTGGCAAAAAAAAAAAAGGAATCAAATCAAAGTACGAGCATTTTGGCAAGCTGAGCTAAACTTGCAACATTCTCTTCTTGCAAGAAAATTTCACTAGCACAGATCAGAGATACTGCAACAGCCATCTATAATGTCGAGCGTCAAATTTACAACAACAGAGTCGGGTCATACGCCGCCTCTGTTGTACTAAAGTAACACCGCCATTTTGTCACTCTAACGTAACTACGTATTTCCAAGTTGTGGTAAATCGATTTTCCTAAATGCATTCTACCCAAAAGATCTAATGAAAACAAACAACCAATGCTTGTTTACATAATTTTACACAAAAAGCTTCAGATATTAGTGTCGTTCGTCAAAACAGTGTCGTACGTCAAAGAAGAAAAAGTCTTACAACATACATTTCGATCCTTGCTGTTCGTCAACAAAGGAATGAATCCCGTGAAAAGTCGGTCAAGAGGAAACACCATTTGTACCGGAAGTGACCCACAGACACGTTGGGAAAAAAAAATGCTTGTGAAAGGAAATATTTGGTTTGGTGTCGTGACGTCAAACATTACAACAATTTTTGGCGATTGAATAGACCGCAGTTTTACACGTGATAACGTTGAGCTCAAACATTGGAAATGAATGTCAATGAATAGTTATTCCCAGAGTATACAGTGGCGTTTTTGGATAATCTCGAACGCAACTCGTTCGGATGGTAAACAAAGACAAAGTTTCGGGGACGGTCTTACAACACGTTTGACGTACGACACGGTAAAATTCAACGACCATATTCGCACGGATTCAGAAACACTGATTGGTATGACAAACCTATGAGCATAGAATAATGTCTTATTAATATACTTGCTAGATTTCAAGCGTCTTTGTTGCACTGAGACTGAGTACATGCCCATCATCTGAAGCAGACTGCCAAGTGTCCATTTTGGGCGCCATGATTTCTGGCTGAATATCACATATTTAGGACAATATTGCTCAAAATACTCAAAATTACTGCTTGAAAGTATTTATAGTACCACTATCCACACATTCACTCTTTCACACAGATAAAACAATAATTCAGTTTTCAGATGTAAATATACATGATTTTATTAGAAATCATATCAGTACCCCTTCTGTGTCCCACCTTTTGGCACTTAGTCATATATAAAAAAGTATTACGATACTTTAGAATTTGAAAGTGCATGCGTGTACATTCTGTATCTATTTTGACGCACTACATTCTAACACGTAAATTATGTTTTGTAACCTAGTTACCTGTTACCTGGGCATTCCTGTGAAGAAGCCCTCGCTGAGAGGGTGAAAATTTGTGCATAGAATAAAAGTGTAATTCCTTCTAAATGATGTGGTGTATGTGGATCCTTTCTTCACATTTTAAGTTATGGGAGTCCAGGGGTCGAAATTAGCGCGTGCCCCGAGCCAAATGCTACGAAAAATTACCTTGGGCACGCTAATCTGCCGTCTAGCGTGCCCGGTTGGCTCTCAAAAATAAGTAAAGAGAAGGGCAGATATCAAGGACAAGGTAGTTGGCATTGTTGACCAGCCACCAACACCGAAATACGTCGGCTGCTACGGCCATTGCTTCCGGTGTGTCGTCATGCAGAGCGGGCCTAATCCGTATTTTCGAACATGATCGCGCATAAAAATTGTGTTCAATTTTGTAATTGTGTTCCACAAAACTGTGCAGAGGTGCCAACTAATCCGGTTTCGCCGTATTTAATTCCGGTCAAGTTTAAAAAATACGGTTTTCCGCTTGATTGTATATTAGTACGGAGAAAACAAAAGGGAAAATACGGTCAATTTTTTTTTAATTGCCCGTTATTTTCACATCACACGGCTGTGCAGAACCACACTTTTAGTTAGGAGAGGACCGGGGGCCACTGAGTGCAAGATAAGCCATCTGTGGCACGGCCGGGCGTAAGGGCAATTAGTCATTAGCGCGCGCCTCTTCAGGCAGAGTGACAGAGCCGTTCATGGTCCTAGAAAGGAGTGCTCTTCCAATACCCTACACTATGTCTACGTGCCGACAGCAGCATACCGGCGCACTGCAGCGGAAACGCTGGCCAGTGTTAGTAACTGAACATTCATCACAAAATGCGTTTTTGTCTCAAGAATGTCATTATAACATGAGTGTAAATTTGTAGCTGATAAAATTTGCTTTCTTTTCATACTAAACATGCCCATGCTGCTTACTACCAGCACACCTTGAAGAGCAGTTACATTTCATATTTGCAATACAATGAACATGCACTGACAAAATAAAGCGTTAACTTTGAAGCTCAATCTGTTGTGCATGTCCCTTTTCTGTGGGATGAAAAGTTGATGTATCTACGCAGCATTCTAGCCTCTACTGTTATAAACAATAATGTAAGTTAGCTTTTTTATTTTCAAAGTACTTATGATAATTATTCTGTAGTTCTATAATTAATGCATCATTATTAATGAATAGTATAATTTTTTTTATTGTAGATACCATGACTGAAACCGTGTCATGCAAAAATACTGACAGTTTTTGAAAAATACTGACAAAATGCTCATTTAATACTGATACGTAAAATCAGGGGTTGGCACCTCTGACTGTGTTCCAATGTGACCATCAGTACTGTATTGAAGATGTATCCTTGTACTACATGTACCAGTTCTTTAGTTGTTTGTGCAGGGGCTGAATTTAGCTTTCTTTTTTGAGTGCCAATGGAGAACCCTAGAAAAAAACTACATTTAAAAAAAATCAGTTTACTGTACAGTGTAGTAAATTCTTCAGTAACGACGACTATTAAGTTGTATTACTTTTTTCATGTTCTGGTATTTTCCATTATATTTAACCTATTTTTATGATTATAATTTTTGGCTCTCAAAATCAGAATGGGGCACGCACAGTTTTTCTCTAGGGTGCCCCGTTGGCACTCAAATAAAAAAGTTAAATTCGACCCCTCCTATGCCTACCTGAAGAGCCCCGCCCCCCCCCCCCCCCCTCCCCCTTTGGGGCGAAACCGGTCGTGGGCGGCAGGTCCAATATCTGTTTGGGAATATTTTCTAGCATCCCCCCTCGGGGGGAGGACTGGATATTCTCCAGCGGATGGCGGGGCGCCTGGGGGTAGTCCCTATTGCTCTATGTAGTAGGTGTTCTGTGGAAGGCTCAAAAGATCTTGTGAACGATGCAGTCATAAAAAGGACAGCTGATGTCCTGTTGACACAATGCAAGCTTACCAGCCGGAAATTCCATGGCTTTAGCACAGCATTCTCAGATTTTAATGAAAAATTACGTCCCTTGGAGCTAATCTGATTGAGTGCATTTTTTTGCTTTGGGTGACGCCTATATATAATATATATATATATATATATATATATATATATATATATATATATATATATATATATATATATATATATATATATATATATATATGATTATGCTTTCAGTTGTAACTAAGTGTGTTCTTAAGAATAATAATAATAATGATGACTTATGAAGCACTTATCCTAATAAAAAAACTCAAGTGGTCACTCAAATCAGTTTCTGTTGTAACTGGTTACACAGTGCTGACCTGCTTGTTTCTTTGTCTCTTCTTGGGTTGCTCAAGGTTTTCATTCCACAAAGGAGGGTCTCTCTTTCTCACAGCCTGATCACCTGTAGCTGGGATGGGGTCAGGATTTTCCTCAGTTGGCTCGCCATCTACAAATTGCTGAAAAACAGTAGCACTTTAACCCTTATCATTCAGAATACACCAGTGTGTGAAGTTTGACAAAAATAGTTCAAGGGTAGTGCCAGAATAGCTTGGCGCCTCTAGGTGCCAACCTATTCTGGTACCACCCTTATGTAGATTCCATATGGCAGTGCACAAATTTAAGCTTTTAGCCTCAGGATGATATGGGTTAAACATTTTCACTCACAAATCTAATATTGTAAGCTACAGCTGACCAAAAATGCACCATCCAGTTCAGATGCAATATTTCAAGAAGAAACACTTTCAGTTTCTCTTGATCTTATATGCATCTAAACTAGACAGTGTTATATACTTAAAATCTACTCAGCAGGTCCAATATCTGTTTGGGAATATTTTCTAGCATCCCCCCTCAGGGGGAGGTCTGGATATTCTCCAGCGGATGGTGGGGCGCCTGGGGGTAGTCCCTACTGCTTTATGTAGTAGGTGTTCAGTGGAAGGCTCAAAATGATAGGTCTGTCATTTCTTCTCTCCAACTACCCTCTCTTTTCTAGAACTAGAAAGTGATGCAGTCACAAAAAGGGCAGCTGATGACACAATGCAAGCTTACCAGCCTGGAATTCCTTGGCATTTGCGCAGCATTCTCAGAATTGAATGAAAAATTACATCCCTTGGAGCTGGTCTTTGGGCGACGCCTTTGTTACGAGTAAAATATATATATATATATATATATATATATATATATATATATATATATATATATATATATATATATATATATATATATATATATATATATATATATATACCAGTACCATTTGTGGGAGTACTGCCAAGATAAAACCGCTTAGGGAGTACACTGCAAAAACACTTCTACAGACCCATTTGGGGAGTACACCAAAAGTAAACTGCTATTATGTACTATTTCACCCATTACATCCTGAGGCGGATTTTTTAAAAAAAAGTGCTAATTGTCCTAAGAAGGCCACATTACAGATTAGGAGATAGATCAACCATTTTAGTTCAAGGGTGGTGCCAGAATAACTTGCTGCCTTAAGCACCAAGCTATTCTGTCACCACCTTTGAACTATCATAGTCAAATTAATTTCATGCATCTGGATGAAAAGGGTTAATAGAAGTGTACTTATTCACCCTAGTTAGACCCACTTGGGGAGTATGCCACAATTACACCTACTTCTATTTAACTCTTTCACTTCCAAAGTCAACTTTAGGTGACTTACCTGTAAACCACCACAGGCACCAATAGTTGACATGGACGAGTAATTATGTCAGAGGGTCCACGTACATTTCCTGCAATAAAGTGTTTCTACTGGCATACCTGACTGACATATCAGTTACCCTTCACTCCACCCACCACCCCCCCCCCCCCCTCCACCCCAACATGATGTGTAGTGGGGGTTTCCCCTCACAATGAGTCCAGCATACAAAAATAGCTATGACTTTGAAAGAGAGCTTTCACTGCACAAGAGGTTCTTGGCCTTACTTTCCATGACAACGATAGCAAAGGGCCTGAACATTATTCTGGTGAAGACCCTGATGATCTTGCTGATGAAGACTGGATGCCAGAACCAGAAAATTATAACCCGAGCCCTTGAACGGATTTGGGAAAGTATGTTTTGCCTTTTCCCTGACCATGTTCTCATGTTATGTGTACTCCATAGATATTGTAAACATTGCAAAGTTTGTTTGTAATCACTAAATCAGTCAGTCAAAGTTACAATCATAAACATAAACTTTGTCATAAAATTAACATCTGCCCCCGATACAAAACTGGGAGTAAATATCTGGAACAGTTTCTGAGATTATCAGATACAAAAAGTTACAGAAACCCACTGTCCAGCAGTCACAAAGATGAAAAAAAAAATCAGGCACTGGCAACAGCAGTTTCTAAATTGGCAGTGAAAGAGTTAAATGAGATGCTACACATCTCTTTTGAATAGAATTGTGTAAAAGTTTACTCCCCAGTTGGATCTACCTGGGAAGTACTCCCCACAAACAGTACAGATATGTATAATGCAATATTCAACAGAAAGGATGAGCCTGAAACTATTTGCACAAACAAAAAATACCTGCTGCAACTGGTTTCATGCAGTTTAATACACATACTGCTAAATGATGAACTGAAAATGGCTGAACCTTATGATCCTTGACATACATAACTGTTTTATAAGTAGCCATGCAGTTTTATTTACAATGCATCCTTGATCTATGCACAACAGCATGCACTAGAGAAAGAGAGAGCAGGCTTTCCATTAACAGAACATTCTCTGTATTTTATTTTCAAATTTTAACAGGAATGAATGTCTGTCGCCAGGATGGGCATACAGACCTGTTTACCATACACATTTGGTGTATTAAAGTACACAATTTTGCTTTGGGGTACGTACACGTGTATACACAAAAATACACATTTCGGTTCATTTTGGATACACATTTTTAGAATCGGACTTTTACACAAGAAGTCAATCGCAGAAGAAGAAAAGAGTCCAGGTGTTCCTGAACATTCACACGGATGAATGTCCGACGCTTGTTCGCTCCCAAAAAGGACCCAGTTATGCTCATTGCACCCTTTGCGACTCAGACTTTTCGGTCGGGCATGCCGACAGCTACGACTGCAAAGGACACCTTCGAAAGTAAGGGACACAAAGAATTTGAGCGGTCTGAAGATGTTTTGTCGGAGAGGGAGGGGGAGAGAGAGAGAAACTGACAACTCACTGGCTTGTGAAGAAATACACATGTGAGGTCCAAAGTACACATTTAGTAAGTTGAAAGTACACTGACTGCACCCAGGGGGTAAACAGGTCTGGGCATATCTTGAGAAAAAGTGAACTTATCCCTGCAGTGTTTCAAGTAAGCAACAAACTGTAGAGTGGTTGGGATGGATATTTGGTCATGTCCGTCCCCATGACGGACAATTAAATGCTAGCGGAAAGCCTGGAGAGAGAGAGAGGCATACTTTGCTGCACACGTAGGTCCAAGGTTTGACTTTGTTGACATTTAACTGCTCATGTGGTCGGCCACATGCTTTGATCCAGCGTAGGCAGTGATCACGATAATAATTATACTTGCCTGGCTTCATAAACGGAATAAACTTCAAACCGGCACATCTTTCGGGGTACCTTGAGTCAGAATTACAATTTCCCCAGGAACAGCGCTTAACATTTGGCACTTTAACCACTGAAGTTTGCATAGCTGTCAATCCGATCAACGTCAGAGCTCTCCCATGGTTGGTTAGTTCGAGTGATAATTGGGGGCAGGGTCAGCTATCGCCTATGGAGTGTGTCCTGCACACAGATCAGTTCTGGCGCGCTGCAATTGTGCCACTTTAATTTACCATGACCTTTCAGTATATACCATGCTAGAAACGCCCGCCTTTCTCCAAGATCTCTTCCATCCACGCCTACTTTCGTTTTATCGGAGATCTTCATCTTCTAAGATCGCCATGTCACTTTTGCTGACATTTTTTTGTTGTTGTAATCTCCATTGCAGATCCAAATGAATGAAATCTATTCCCGACTATCTGCTGTTAGTCTCACAAACGCATGTTGGTCTCACAAAGTCCGAAGCCAATACACACTCTTCCCATTGCGATGACTATCACACGGGACGGAACTAAGTAAACATCGAGAATCTAACATCTTATTTCCGCTTCCTTTCTCGCTCAGTCCGTCTTTTCACTCAAATGTACCCATATAATACACCCCTATGTCTTCAGTTTTGCAGAGGCCAAATAAAAAATCTATATCTTGTTTCTGCTGGGGCACATGACGACCTATGCTTTTTGTTCTGCAGGGACACACGAGAATCCTCTTGATGTTACGGGGAGCACATGAGAATGTATGTCTCTTGTTTTTACTTAGGTAGTGGCTATTCCTGCTCTGTCTCCAGCTCTTCCCACAGGAACACACAAGAAGCTATGTCTATTGTTTCTGCACAGGCATATTGAATCTATGTTCTTATTTCCGCAAGGGCACATGATAATCTGTGTCTCTGGCTTTTGCAGGGACACATGAAAATCTTTTGCAACTTGTAGGATCCGTCTTTACTTTGCTGAGTTGACTTGTGGCCACACAGGGCAATTGCTTCCGGTTCATGTAGTAACAATTCTGTGAGACATAGTTTGAAAAATTTCCTCTGTTTTTGCCAATTTTTCAGAGTGTGAAAGTTCCCATTTTTGCCTGTTTGGGTGTTTTGGGCAGCAAGAGGCATGACAGGTGGTGTGAAAAAGCGGAAAATTTGGGTAATTTGAGTTGACCTAGTTTTTTCATGGGAGCCTTATAGGGGCATGTGCACGGTTGTATGCAGGCTTGCAGACGACAGTTTTGTCATGGGGTACTTAGTGCTTTGGAATGTTGTGAGAAATGCTAACTCTTAATTTTTTTAAGAATTGCTGAAAATGTTTCTCCTATGATGTGCTCCGCGTGGATTTTTTTTTGGGGCAGAAAGGTTCTTCCTTCATAGTTTTATTCTGCAAGAGGCTAACAGATAACAGTGTGTGAAAAGGGGGCATAACCTAATTGCCCTGTGTGGCCTGTACGGTCAATCCTTTTTTGCAGAGTCAAGGGGTTTTTATGATTTTTTTTTCACTTGAATTACTTGATTTCAATGGGTCAAGCATAGCTGGCAGTGCATTTCCTGATTTCCCCCTATTTATGGGTCATTTTTGTTACTTTCGGCAGTATTTTCTTATATTTTGTGTTGCCTAGCACCGTAAGTAAGCCCTAGAGTCAACAGACAAGATGGAGGCGGTCCGGGTAAAACTTTTTCAGTCTCCGGGCTATGAAATTGCTAGGAATGGTGTGTGTTGGCTCCACAAGGGCTGCCCCCACCCGGGTCTGCCCTGGGGGACTTGGGTGGGGTTAGGTATTTTTTAGTTCCCAGGGTCACCCTGGTCAGCCCCACAGGGTGGGTTTTTCTCTCTATTCTGGGGCATGTGTTTCTGTCTACCCTTTGTCCATTCACCTGTATTTGCCTTTTAAAAACTCTCCCTACTGTCTGCACTGCCTGTAGCTCTTGATATTGGATGTGTGTTGCTAAATGGTCTTAGCTTTATTTAGGCCCCATGTGTTAGGTTTATTTAATGTATTTGACCGGCTGGCGACATACATTCAATGTTCTGTTTAATTATTTATTTTTTTTTCACAAGCAGCGCAGGCATGTCCTGAGAAAGCCTTGTTGCTGTCGGGACGTTAAGCAATGTACAATCAATCAATCCACAAGGGCTGTCCTGGACCGAATGGGTACATAAATGTCAGTTTCAGACACCCAGGTGCCGGCAACGTGACGAGCTCTACTGTCCATAGGGCTTGTCTGATGCTGGAACTTGGGACATGTGATTTGCCCTCAGATCTAGATGCTTCCCATTTGTGTCACAATCGAACGTGTATTTTAAGGGACCACATCAGCTTGGAGCCCAGAGCTGTAAATTGCCAAAGGCGACTTTGTGTCAGGGAGGGGGGATGCACTGGTCACGGTGCATTCAAAGACTGCCTGCTCGACCTGAAATTATGATTATGTAAACTCATGCCAAGGTGCGGAAAGAAAGTCATGCGTACACATACTTTGTTACATTTTTGGGGCTAGAGTATGGGTGATCCAGGCGTGCTGATCGTCTCTGTGGCTGCACCTCATCTGCAGATGCTGAGCTGTCGTCATCCATCCTGTTTTTTCTGTAGTCAGACCGCTGCTCATCTGCCCTCTGCCTGCGTTGTTTTGCATCGCGCTGGTGACGCCTGATTTTGGTGGCTGGATTCCGCTGCTGCTGCTGCATGTACTGGTGTCGCTGCTGTCTCCTGCGGAAAAACTTTGTCTGTCCTGGACTCATTTGTAAGTTCAATCCCTCACACTTTTTCTTGGCAGCTGCCTCTGGTCCGCAGTTCCATTCAAGAATCGCTGAAGCTGCTCTAGCTTTAAACGATTTTGAAAATTTCATATGTTTGGGGAGTGTGGTGCTGAGGGTTCGATTTGCAGCCTCACATGCCTGAGTATTGGTCAGTCTTCTTGTTTTCTCTATCCCCTCATCACTTAACACAAATGTCAGAATATCTTTCATACCTTTTCTATCCTTTTCGGTGGGGTTCAGTGTTGTGATCCTCATATCAGCCAGTATGAAGGACTTTGTGAACCAGTTGTCTTCCACCATGCCCGCACATGTTCCAGCAGACTCTTGGGGGCATTGCGTGCAGTCTCCACTGTAGCAGTTTAACACTGTTTCCACTACTCTGGGTATTTCAGCTTTGATTTTGTCTGTGTCTGCATTGTGTTTGCTTGTCATGTGACGTAGTATTAGTGAAGTCCGATTTTTCATGTCCGCTGCTAATTTGTGTCTGTGTTCTTCCCTTGCTTTCTTTGTCTTCAGGCCTGGGAATAACTGCTCACTAATTCACTTTTTTGGCTCGCTTGAACTGACACTGCAGAAAATGAACAATATCAGCGAGTCGAGTGATTTGTGGTGCTGCTGGATGGACCTCTTCCATGGCCTCCGCCACACCTTTGTATAAACTTGAGTCTCCGTCGGTCGTGCAGTACCGCACTGTCACCCCAGCTTGTGCGATGGCCTGGCCAATGTGTTTTCCCCCTTTAAATTCAGACAGGCTGTCCATTCTCCCTGTGTTGGCTGTACAGCCAGGGTGCCCACCAGGGCATGTTGCAGTTGCGTCGCCTTTTCTGCGAAGTATCGCACCCTTGTGACAGGTTTTGTTCAGGATATGGGCGGCCACAATGAAGTTTCTGCCTGTCTTTCCCTCTATCCCCAGGGTTGTTGCGTTGTTGTGGATAAGCCTGTGCGCCTGCTGCTACGGACGCCGGAAGTATTGTAGCGGGTGTCTGCAGAAATGTCTAAAACTTTGTCGGGGCCAGCTGAATCCGTTAGCTTTTGTGACATGTCTAGCTTTGCAGTTTGCACTATTGTTTCTGCAACTTTATCACTCAGATGCTGCATTGACTTGGTGTCAGGGGGATCAAGGTCCAGGGCTGATAGCAGCAGACGTAATCTGTGATGTCCGATGCCAGTGTTTAAGAGGGCTGCCTCTATGGCAACATTTGGCACGGCTGGGTTCCTGCCAGGAGTGTGAGGCTGAGGCTTTTCCTCATATAGTTTAAACTTGGGAGTTTGAAATGTGCAGTTAGCACAGTTCAGCGATTGTTGCACTACAAGTCCCACTTTCACTTCTTTGATTTCAAACTGTGGCATTTTGCACCTGGCACTGATTGCGTGTTGTTGTATGGCCCAGTTCCACATCTCACAGTTCTTGCCGAGATGCAGAAGTCGCATGTTTCCTAAAAACTGTGTTCTTTTGACAGGGGCCGCTCTTGGCCGCAGAGTGTACACGTGTGGAGGGGACTCTGAACTGCTAAGGGTGACATCTTTGGCGTCAGTTTGGGCAGCTGCCTCAGCAGTAAAAACTTGTCTGCCCATCCGGTTTCCAGGTAAGAAGCTATGCTGCAGTCGTTTTCTTCCTGGCATTGTCAACAGATATGCAGCACAAATATTTGCAAGTCCAATAATATACACAGTAACAGGCCAACAACAGTGAACAACACCCCAAAAACACAAACAAAACCAACAGTATGATCTGATAACTGAATGCAGTAGACCTTGCTTAAAAGACAGCTTTTGAGTAAGTAAGACAGTAGTGGGTGGGAAATGCATTGCAGTACTGGGGAGTAGAGTGACAGGTGTTCTGTGTCATCACTTGGGGGCTGGGCTGCCTTTCATGCAGACCATGGACATCTATGAGCTGACAGATCCGGGAGAAAAGCAATCTCAGGCAAACTTTGTCCATGCTGCCACAGATTGCAAAAATTACACGAATCTCATACAAAAATGGGGGTAGGGGAAAGGGAAGGGGGGTTGAGGGCATGGGAAATGGCTTGGGCTGATTCGAATCTGCTTGATTTTACAGTACATTGACAGGTTTTTGTCTTGCACAACAGGAATTTTTATGGTCACTATTATTTAACAGGTCATTAGCCAAACAGTTGAGTAAAGCTTGGCGGCTGGAAAACTTTGCATGTACGCACAATTAGGTGCCTGTAAAAATGTAACCACTGAGTGCAAACTGTTCCTATTTCATGAGCAGAGCGCACACTTATGATAGTATGTGTTTAATTGGTGGTAGCACCCATTAGCCCATGGACAGTGTCAGAGTGGCTGTGGGTGTTGGCCGAAATGTGCCCAAATCGGGGGTGGGGAGCTGAAATATTCGTAAAAAATGAAGTAAAGCACTCTCTGGGAAGTGATTCCTATTTGCAGCTTCGGCACAAAGCAAGCTTACTGCATGCCAAATTTCATTTGCTTCAGGGCATCGCAAGTGCTTCAGTTTCGCAGTTAACTTTGCAATGAGAGGTGGCTACCTGGACAGCTATTTGCCAACAACCCTGCTACAGACTACATTATACGTCAGTACAGTGCTGGTGAGGACTGGTTGCAGCATTCACTTCATTTTTTCCAAGTCAGCTGGACAAAAACTGTCACCATGAGGCAGCATGAAACGGTGCGTGACGCAGGGAAATGGCTTACACAATGGGGGTATGTGAACGCTAAATTAAGGGAAAAAATCAAACTTCAGATTTTTACTAATTTCAATGTTTGTTTAAGACTGCAGACACTGCAGGCAGTTTGACTGTGAAAGGCCATTGAAATGCATGATTGAGGGTGCTTGCCCTGCAGGTGAACTTTACGGAGCTAGCGCCTCAGCCTTGTCAAGAACCTGGGTGCGCATCATGCACAGTAGGGGTGTTTGAATCACAAATGCTGTTGAGTGCATGGGTGTAGACTTGTACGGTAAAGTTTTCCTGACTCAGCAGTGAATACAGTTTGCGTGCATGGTACATGTTTACAGGGACTGGATGTGTGCGTGTGCATTACAGGCCACACAGGGCAATTGCTTCCGGTTCATGTAGTAACAATTCCGTGAGACATAGTTCGAAAAATTTCCTCTGTTTTTGCCAATTTTTCAAAGTGTGAAAGTTCCCATTTTTGCCTGTTTGGGTGTTTTGGGCAGCAAGAGGCATGACAGGTGGTGTGAAAAAGCGGAAAATTTGGGTAATTTGAGTTGACCATGTGCACGGTTGTATGTAGGCTTGCAGACGACAGCTTTGTCATGGGGTACTTAGTGCTTTGGAATGTTGTGAAAAAACGCTAACTCTTAATTTTTTTAAGAATTGCTGAAAATGTTTCTCCTATGATGTGCTCCGCGTGGATTTTTTTTGGGGGCAGAAAAGTTCTTCCCTCATAGTTTTATTCTGCAAGAGGCTAACAGATAACAGCAGCCCTGAGTGGCGAGTGAATTTTGTTTTGGCGAGTAAAAAAAAATACCCACTCGCCAAATGCGAGTGCGCTCGTGCGTTTTCCAATCCAACGGCTAACCGCCAGCCGAACCACAGGTACGCCGGCGCGTGGCGTGACCTGACCGCACCGCAAGCGGCCTCTTAACATCACTGTGCGTACCATGACAGTGGTCGGTGACAGTCATTCTATTTTTAGTGATGCTCGTTTAGCTGCTCGCTTAGTCGCGGCTGCGTTCAGAATCAACCCGACTCTGTGGTCCGTGCGATTGTAACTGGGCGGGCAAACTGTTAGTTTATGTGTGGTGTCCGCATGTATTACAAAGTGCGTGCTACATGTTGAACGCGTTACTTGCTGTGACGTCACCATACATACTATTATGGGATACGGCATCGTGCGTTTCACTTTCGATCTTGAACGAAGTTGTACATGGCGGAGAAAAGCAAAGGAAGCTGGAATGCTTCGTATTCTTCAATCCGGCACCGTCTGATCTTGATAATCGCTAAGAAGAAAGTTGCACTTCGACACCGCCATCTCCGTCGACAAGCGACAGTACCAGAAATGCTACCCCTGGGCCGTGTGTGGCACCGCCGCTACGACACAGTTTTCAGAGTTCATGGCTGTGCTGCGTGTATTTCCATGGCTAAAGCACGACGGCACTCGAATGGCATGCGCAATGAGCACTGAGGCAAACTCAAAAAGCAACTAGTCCAGAAATTTGAACAGAAATAGGTTTGTCAGTTTTTTTAAAATCGTGGTCGATCCATCTTCTGGTACACAGTTATTAGGCAAAACTTGGAGAAACACGTCTTTCCGAGTGGTTAAACGGGTTGAAACAAACTTTTAAGTATATCAGTTCTCACTCACACACACACACACACACACACACACACACACACACACACACACACACACACACACACACACAGAGAGAAAGAGAGAGAGAGAGAGAGAGAGTTTAGACAAGTCACACTTTGGTTGTCAACTGAATCTGCCACGTTCAGCAGAACTTGAAACGCTATATTCTCTGTTACAATACATTATCAAACGATCATACAAATAAATATGTTTTTCTGTGTGTGAGAGAGCGAGGGAAACAGGCTTTTGCGCGATAGCTCACCAGTTAAAGAATCAGTATCATGGAAAGGACACACACACACTGTCACAACACATTTAACCCATATTCGGATTACACCAGTGTGTGAAATAAGTTTGAATAAATAGTTCAAGGGTAGTGCCAAAATAGCTTGGCGCCTGTAGGCGCCAAGCTCTTCTGGCACCACCCTTGAACTAGAGCCATTGGTTTATATCCTTATCTGTAAGTCTATAATGTAGCTTGCATATGGCATGCAGTGTACAAATTTGAAGCTGTAAGTGTCAGTATGATATGGGTTAAAGAAGAGAGAGCAAAATGAGTTAATTTATTTTAAGGAACATACAGATGATGCAGTTTTTTTTAAATAAATCTGCGGACCATCTATAATGCTAGGATGGGGGTCTGTGTACCCTCTAAAATTTATACCTGGGGGTCTACAGACCCTTTAACCTGTTGTGAAAACAGAAGCCCATCTCTACTTACAAAAAAAAAAAAAAAAAAAATAAATAAATAAAATTCCCACCACAGTTCACATGGGGACTTTGTCAGTTATTTCTCCACTTGATACTATCAAAAGCCTGAAGTCAGGACATAAACATTAACTTGGTTATGATTGTCTATTCAAATATTTGTTCTCAATGCCTCTGGGAAGAAAACACTCTCTAACATTGGGCTTCAAACACTTGTGGTACATTATATTGTTGAGTTGGGCTTTTTTCAGTAGTAAAATTTAAAGTTTTGGCTAGTAACATTTCCAGTTTGGCTAGTAAAACTTGGAAGTCACTAGCCAAAGGCTGGTTGGCAAAATTTTAGACTTTCAGGGCTGAACAGTGTGTGAAAAGGGGGCATAACCTAATTGTCCTGTGTGGCCTGTACCTTGGGCGAGATGGCATATATGGCTAGGAGTGACGGCCCTTGTTTCAACACTGAGGATGTATAATTTCGTTCTTTGAAAATCTCTAGACGGTTACAACTTCAGCCTATGTTTACAGGACTTTAATAAGATGGTAAGAACTAAGATGCGTTGCTGAATTTGATTTTTTTTTGCGGTTTGAGTGCTACTCGTTGTGTAATGGTGCTCAGATTGTTTGGCTTTCTGCAGTACAACGATACTGAGAAAACGAGAAGATGGAGGTGGTGTAGATAGGAGACACCCCGAAAATGTGGGAAATGCGGCCTTGGCGTTAGATGAGATAGGCACTGTCTTACGCGTAATTTTATCCTTATTTTATACTAATAAAGTGATTTTATTTTTATTTTAGAAATTAATAGGCACTGTCTTACGCGTAATTTTATCCTTATTTTATACTAATAAAGTGATTTTATTTTTATTTTAGAAATTAATAGAGTTGGTCATGAAATAATATTTATACTTTTAGTTTTAAAGTTTTCAACTATACATTCTTTTTTATTTGAAGTTTAAAAAAAATTAATTTTGTTGTATTTGTTTGTAAATCATTTTCATCTTTCCGTTTGTGTCAGTTGTCTGGTTGCATACTTTTGCGTTTGGTTTCTTACAATTTTGTAGCAATTTGTTTTACTTCTAGATAGAAATAGATGGAGATGTTTGCATCCACAAAATGTCAAATTTTACTTGTAAGCATTTTGTTGTTGTCTCTGCAGACTATGCACACTCAGATCCACAATTTTCTACCAGTCCTTCGAACTTGAAGGAGGTTTCAGGAACAATCTGACATCAGCTATGTGAAACCCACACAGAAGAGCAGGGCCTTTTTGAGTCCATGGTGGACTAGAAATGGATTGGTGGATCGTGAACCTGAGGTGCAATCAACTTCCATCTGGATGCAGTCACCAGTAATGCTTAACCCATTTGGCACCAACACCCAACAGCAGGAGATGCTAATCTGGCTCTGCCCTTGTAAGTTGTATCATGGTCAATCCATCTCCTGAAAATGGTACATTATCGTCAAGTGACAACTCCAAAGTTTAGGAAATGCAGCTGTGCAGCAATGCTATGACACTTCTGTGACTATTGATGTGGGGTGCCTTGAATGAGTTAATTATGTATACAATACTTAAATGTGAAGACAAAAGATGGCAATTCCATTTTTATGACAAGCAAGAATTCAATTGTGATATGTTGAAAACCTTGCTTTCACAAAGTTGGACTTGTCATTGTTTTATCATTGTTTTATATCATTGTTTTAACAGGACAGACTATCATTGGTGGTGTACACAAAGGGACAGAAAGTGAGACATACAAAATTGAATCAAACCACAGTGAAAGCCAATGTCGTTGAGTTCCTGAAACACTTTAAGAGTAGAACGGGTGTGGATAGTATTATCCTCGACATACTGAATAGTGTGCCCTTTAAAGTTTTAACAGGCTTGTTTCTGTACTCGATGCTGTCAGCCTCAACGTAGAAAAATGAGTGCAGAAAATGTCAGCAAGTGTAATTTACTGGAGATGCAGTAATCAAACAAGTCCTTTGCAGGTGCAATGACAGCACCTGATTTCGCTGCTGTGGAAGCGTGATGCTTGACCACTGGTGTATTCGCATGCAGCATTTGTTACAGGTTGTCTTGAGTTGCAGTTGTCATCTGCTGTGCAGCACTAAAAAATCCTCATATTTTATATTATTTTAGGCCACCTGCTACTCCCAGTACTCTTGATTATAGAGAAGAACCCAACGGATAAAAAACATGTTTAGAAAAGACGTTACAACACAATTAATATTTCGAGTAAATACCCTTTTTCAAAATGGACAAACAAACAAATATAGACATCAGTCGCTACTTATCTTCATAACTGTAGAAGGAATGTCTTGATAGTCCAGGAATGACTGCCAGGTGAAGCGACATGCCAGCTCCCCAAGACAGTTATATGGCCACATTTGCCATGTAGTTCTGTGTGGAAGGGGGGGGGGGGGGCATA
The DNA here is from genome assembly GCA_036245525.1 of Semisulcospira habei. NCBI lineage: Eukaryota > Metazoa > Mollusca > Gastropoda > Semisulcospiridae > Semisulcospira > Semisulcospira habei. Next base: position 184,462,892 of record BTPG01000004.1, read on the forward strand.
CAGTTCCGCCATTATCATTGCATTAGTCACTATCCCATGTAGTTCTTTATGGAGGGTGTGTCGGGGGGGGGGGGGGGGGGGGGGCGGGGGGCATACAGTTCCGCCATTATCATTGCATTAGTCACTATCCACTCGGGGTGGTTACATTGTGCAGTTTCGGTTTGGTGCTGGTGTTCAGTTTAAGTGTTTCACCCTCCAACATAAGTCTCTTGAGTTTAACTCAAACTCCCAGCACTAAATGACTTCTTTTCCATAGAATGGAAGTCATTTAGTTCTGGGAGTTTAAGAGTTAACTAAGGTTACATCTGTGACCTATAAATGAACACAGAAACACTTGCAGCTGTTATGCGGACTCAAAAGCTCAAGCACTAAGTCAAGTACTAAGTTTGTCATTCAAAAGTGTAGTGTCCCCTATTATCTATAACTGGGGCCTCCAGCGCGGTGAGTGTCCTCATCTCAAAATATCCAAATGTGGGAAAGTGTAGTGTTGGTGTGTCTTCCTCAGGAATTTAACTTGCAGCATGTCTTTTGCAGAACCTACGACAGGCAAATAGTGTTAATAAAGAACAATTACTCAGTTACTGATGTACACCCCCACCCCCCTCCACACACACACAACTGAGGGTCACAAATCAGCAACTTGTTCTAATCCCTCCAAGGGCCATCTTTAGCTTTCCAGTCGTGCATAGTTCAGGACCGGTCTTGGAGGCATTAAACCTTTGGCTGTCGGTAGTGCTTTTTGTCTTGGTCATTCCTGAAGGAATTACTTCGACTAACAGCCATAACTTAAGGCTGAAAAGAGTAGTGTTATCTCTGTGCACAATTTTTATATGTGTGCGCGTTCATAGTTTTGCAAGTGTAAAAATTGGGACAATGACAAATGACTCGTAATGTACTTTATCAAAATAAGTTGTGAATAACTGATGACCAGGGACAAGTTGTATTAATGAGTGAGCTTAGTCCTTTGCCAGCCACTAAACGAGGTGCTTCGCTTTAGCACCTTGCTCATTGGCAGGTGCAGGACTAAGCTCACTCATGCAGCTGAACCCTGGGGCCAGTTGCATGAGCGAGCTTAGTCTTGCACCAGCCACTGAGCAAGGTGCGCTGCTAAGTGGTGCACCTTGCTTAGTGGCTGGTGCAGAACTACGCTCGCTCATGCAACTGGCCTCTGGTCCTTAGATATGGCCATAACAGCTGTTCCGAGTTAAATTGCAGTCACTAGCAGGTCTTTGCTTGCATGTGCTTACATGTACTGTCTCTTTTACCTTTTGATTTAGTCCCAATAGACAAAAATGAGGTGGAATTGTGTGTGAAATATGCACAAATTATGTAATCATTATCAGGCAATTATGCTGATCTGTACTGATCCATAATTTGTTGTTGATTGATTGCTTTGACTGTTCAGAGTAACCATGTCATGCTCTTCCATTGTTGTGGTATCAAAAATTGAATTTTCCCTTTCTTGATGAACTGCCATGTGATGGCCTTAGGCTTAGTAGTCTGCTTGGTGTAAAATCTAATGACTAACTTAACTAACCTTTCTTGATGTTGCATGGTCTTTACACATTTTTCTGGAAAGTATGCTTTCTGGAAGGATTGTCATGTCAGTATGACGTGCAGTCAGGAGTCAGTCTTATTTTTCTTCATGTAGCCTGAATGCGTTCTCAGACCAGCGATGTTGTCTAAGTTGAAACATTCAGACTGGAAGTGAATAGCACAAAAGTAGTGATACAATGTAAAAATAAGAAAATTACTTCATGGCGCAGTAATTTTCTTGTTCCTGTGTTGCATCACTACTTTTGTTTGTGCACACCTTACGAACGCAGACCTCGGTTTTCTGATGTGAGGATCAGGGTTATACTTATAGTACGGATCATAGTAGGGAGTCCACTCTTGAGACATTGTGAGTTTGTGACATAGTCGATCACTGCACATCCACAATAGCAAAAGACCTTCGGGCTGACGATGGCCCATGCATAGCCATGTGCTGCCCAACTGTGGCCATTGTTGGACCTTCTTGACAACGAGATAGTTTTCTTGTCAATGTTACAGCGCATCAGCCCAACTCCTGAGAATTATCCACTCCATTGTGATGTCATTAAGCACTGCACCTTTTTTCCTTGACATCTCCCAAAGTGATTTCTGCTGTGAGATGGCCTTGGCTGCCCTCTTGGTGTTAAACCCAAATAGCTAATTAACCAAAAGTTATTTTCTGTCGATAGTGATATATTCTTGTCTGGGAGCAGGTCCCATGCGTCTTCTTGGCGACAGATTTGGGCAACAAATATAATTATGGCCTCGGTAGCCTGGTTGTCATTAACCTTCCCCGTACGTCGTGTCCCTCACCCGGGTCTGCCCTGGGGGACTTGGGTGGGGTTAGGTACTTTTTAGTTCCCAGGGTCACCCTGGTCAGCCCCACAGGGTGAGTTTTTCTCTCTATTCTGGGGCATGTGTTTCTGTCTACCCGAGGTCCATTCACCTGTATTTGCCTTTTTAAAACTCTCCCTACTGTCTGCACTGCCTGTAGCTCTTGATATTGGATGTGTGTTGCTAAATGGTCTTAGCTTTATTTAGGCCCCATGTGTTAGGTTTATTTAATGTATTTGACCAGCTGGTGACATACATTCAATGTTCTGTTTAGTTTTTTTTTTTCACAAGCAGTGCAGGCACGTCCTGAGAAAGCCTTGTTGCAGTCGGGACGTTAAGCAATGTACAATCAATCAACCGTACGTTGTGTTGAAACATAGATGGAGTACATCCTGGGTCTTCAGAGACCCATCATTCTCAATTAGTCATTTCACTAGATATACCTTGCCGTACGTTGTGGGTCTCCAGTGACCCAAGGTTTTCAGTCGCTTCCTAAATATTCTTTGGTGTACGGTGTGGGTCTCTAGTGGCGCTCAGTTTTTATGACTGCTTCGGTGAATCGTACAATTTTGTTGTTTATTTATTCCTTTATTTAGCAACAATACAAAGTCAAAATTTAGGGGGTGGTAGAAAAACTTTACATTAACAGTCAAAAACACTTGTTGAAGTAATATAAAAATTGACGGAATTACTTGCATTTATGTGCAATTGTGGGGATTTTTTTTTTTTTTACACAGGGTGTACGGGGAAGGTTGAATCACCAAAATTAACCATTTGGCTGTCAGTCACGCTTTTTGTTGTGATCATCACCACAAAAAGTGCTACTGACAACCAAAGGACTGACAGATTTACAGGGCAATATGAGCCTTTGCGAAAGCCGACTGCCACGATCTACAGGCTGACTTGTGCTACTTGTGAATACCATGGACGGTACCGCTTAGGGTACTGTGTATGAATGCTAATTGCTATGATCACCTTGTCACCCCATTGTGCATGCACCCTCATGCCGATGCCGAACGTCAGGATGATGGTAGGGAGACGGATCTCTCTACCACCTCGCGTGGTAGCGAAGCACCGGACATAGGTCACCCCCTGCTCCAAGCTCTTAACGAGTTCCTCATCAGATGGTTCCGCTAACGCTTGATCCTTGATCACACCTCAGGAAGAGTTCATCATTTTGTGGAGTGTAACCTCCACCGGAGTGTCCCCGATGGAAGAGAGCCTCAGTAGCCCGTCGGAGTGTGCCCTGGTGTGGCACTCCACCAAGTCGCCAGACCTGAGGCTCAGAGCATCAGGCCTGCCGACACGGCTCCTGAGGGTCTCCCCCACCAGGAAAGGATGCAACCTGGAGACAGGCTTCTCTGGTACTTTGCTATGTACACTGAGGAAGCGAGGCAAGATGGCCGAAGCCTGAGGCGTCGCTTGCGGCTTTCTCCCAATCTGAGTCACTGTCGTGTTCAAAGGCAGTGTTTAGGTGTCGTTTTTTTTAACCAGTCTTAATTTTTTTTTTGTTGCCATAACTAATTTTATGAAGGAATTCATCCCCCAGGGGTCCCCGCCCGCCACTGAGCCCAACAAGGGAACGTGCATCTGTTGGTCAGTCTCCAGCCGACACACAATGGAGACTGCCCGAAAGATATACTCAGGGGGTTATGCCCGATTGCACCATCTGAGCCACTGCCTTCTATCACGCTGTTGAATGCAGGTGATTACTGGCGTAAATCACTTGATCAGCAACAGGCTACAGCATGGTGCTCCATATATCAACCCGCATATATCAACAGTGGAATAGGGCTTGACGTGACAAGAGCCGATTGACCAGGCCGGTACTCCTAGCCTCCCGTTTAAGTAGAAGTTAAGGCCAAAGTGGAGTGTTGGCATTAGTGAGCCGCAACCCAAAGGGAACCTCGGCCACCAGGATCCTCTTCTCCCCCGAACACGGGTCTCCAAGCATGGCAAACACTTGGGATCCAAAAGGACCAACAACTAATGAGTATTTTTAAGGTCCAATCCAACATGGTAAGACCTCGGTTAGCACAGCTCCTTAAAAATCAAACCCATGAAAAAGACTGAACAACATATATCTGCTGACATCAAATCCTAATCCTGGACAAAGAGGAGACTGCCCACCCACGCCACGTGGAGCCCGGTGCCGTAGTGGGAGAGTGAGATACCAGTGGGATAGGGCTTGACGTGACGTGTGGGGAGGGGGGGGGGGGGGGGGGTTGGATATAGTACATAAGCTTAGGAAATAGGCCCAAAATAGCCATATTTTGACAAAAGATGTATTTTCTCAAATGTTGTTCACAACTTCAAACCCAAATTTGGTACAGAGATACCTGATGGCAAGACCTAACTATGCGTACTGATTTGGATGACCCCTCAGAAGATCAAGAGGCTGGCAAATGTTTGATAAAACATTTTTACAAATTTTCCAATCAAATTTTGCACAAAGGTAGCTGATGATAAGATCTCCCTATGCATACTAATTTAGTCGACTCATCGCAAAAGTCAAGGGGGGTGGGGGGGGGGGGGGGGGGGGGTGGGGGTGGACAGATGTGTGAAAAATGCTTACATTTTGAGAAAACATGGATTTTGTTGGTGCAGAAGCCAGCCCTTTGACTTATTGTCACAAAGGTCACATTATATGTAAATGGGTCATATACTCATAGCTCATACACGTGAGCCATAATGTTTTGCCTTTCTTGTTCTGGGCGGTGGTTTGGCTGCAATGTTCTTCACAATGCGTGCAAATCTTTATGGAGTTTTGGCTTGTTCAGTACCTTTTTCAAAGAATGTGAGTGACATAGTTGTAATAAGTTCAATTTATTTCACTGATGCTGAGCAGGTTGGTGACTGAAGCAGAGATGTAGGTTTGGAGGCTGGGTGAGCATGCGTTTTTGGTTGCAGAGTTGACCAAGTAGAAGGTGTCATTATGTAGGTAGATTGCATCGGCAAAAGACCTAGAGCCTCATGGGTTCCTGCAGGGTGCAAGGGTCCATGAGAATCTGAGTCTCTTGCAGGCCAAAATCTGCCCAAATTACATGCTCTGACTCGGTCACCTGCGAGTGTCCGGTTCCGAATTATTGTGTCAAAGTATTTTTCGTATTACTTCCAAGGCTCGCCTCTGTTGCTGCAGAATTATTCGCGTAAGATAAGTTACACAAGTAATGTATTTAGGTACGATATAGGTATGTTCTTAATCCATAACAGCTACTTTGGACTAATTCTCCAGGCAAGGCTGATGGCAAACTCAGATTAAATCTCGTTACAAATCTCGGATAAGCGTACAAGGGATAACCCCTACAAAGAATGAGGACGCGTGTTTGTCAGTCTACTGTCGAGAAAGACGTGAGCACGATGCAACTACATGAGGCATAGATCCTCATGAGCCCCCGCAGTGAGTCATTACACAATTCATAAATTCAGGTGTACACAATTCATAAATCCATTGGCGATGTTTATATCAAAACACACACACACACACTTCCATTTCCATTCCATCTCCAGGGTTCATATAGACTTTTGAGCACAAAATTCAAGGACATTACAAGGGCTTTCAAGGGCCATTTTGTAAAACTTCCTGGGGCATGGAACACAGAAACCCGGCATTAATAAACAAGATAGCATGTTAATAATCCTTATACTTTTTGGACATAAACTGATGAAGATGAACGTACACCCCTGTCTGTCAATCTCAGCATGAAGTGTGGCTTGGATGATGAGCGTGTTATGCTAAGTCTATACATTTCTAAGCACTGGAGGTAAGAAGTCTGTAGTACTATCCAAAGCTGATTAAGTATTCATTGGTTTAATATTTATACTTATAGGGAATCTCTGAATCGTCACATTTCTTCAGAGATTTCTTTGTCCAAATCTTCAAGGCTGACCAAGATGCCAGTATCCCAGATCAGTGATGATTGGTTCCAAGGATTCGTAAAGGATGGTGGCATAAGTATGTCCAAGAAACACAGATGTGAAGTACTGAGTTGTCACCATTCCATCTGTCCAAAAGCGAACGTGGATATCCATCTGCTGCTGTTTCATCTGTTTGTTCATGCTCTCATCAAAGAGAAGTACGTATACAGAATCTGATTTGACTTGTTTTTTCAAAAGAGAATGAAAGTATGGCGCAATACCAAAAGTAGCAAGATATCTGGCTTTGCCCTCCCCGCACTGAAATCCCTTGGCAATGTCACCATCTGGAAACATTGTCTGGAAAAGGTTTGCACTTCCATCACATGACTTGAAGCTCCGATGAGAGTTTACGAAGTCCATTGTCCACAAAACTTCTGATGTCAAAACGTCAGTTTTGGTACAAAAAGAGTTCACACTAACACTGACGCTCGGCGAAGAAGAAGCAGTAGTACTCGTTGATTGAACAGCATTTGTTGATTGGGTTGACGGTTCTGAAACAGCTGCAGAAGATTTCCCAGAAGTTGACAGTTTGTTGATAAAGCTTGTAATCGAAACAGCAGGTTTACTTGCCGCAATGAGTTGCTCATGTTTCGTCCCTTTTGCATGGCTGACAAGGGCACTTTCTCCCATTGTTCTTAGATTGATCGTTTTTTTGAACACACAACAAAAGCAAGCATGCTTGTTTGTGTTGTCTTCTCGAACCCAATCAGCATACTCTTTTTTTTAACAGCCATGATCGACTGAACGTGCATTTTCTATTTGGCATCTTGAATCTTCGGCGCCAATCTCGAACGCAGAACGACTTCCGGTGGTACTTGATAACTCAACTTCCTGTGGTGATTGTCCCTTGACGAGCAGACGACGTTTTCGTCGCTGTATCGGCTCTTTCTTTTAGTTTTATAATCAAAATCCCTTTCAAAAGTTGTTTTTATCATTTCTTTTTAAATTGTCTTTCGGTTTTATTTTCTTAACTTCATTATCATTAATACTTTGAGCCCATACTTGATTTTCAAGGCGTTTTCAAGGGTATTTGAGAAATTAGTAAAATTCAAGGCCTTGAAATGGGCATCTCAGAATTCCAGGGCTTCAAGGGCCGTACGAACCCTGATCTCCATTTCCATTCCCATTCCATCTACGCCAGCACATAATGGCCACTTTTGACCTACATGAAAAATGCGGTATCCAGGGCTAGAAATTAACTTTTTTCTTTGGGGGCCACCGGGCCCCTAGATTGAAAAATTTGAGGGCCCACAAGCAACTTTCGGGGCCCAACTTTGAAAAATAATGCAAACAAAAAACAAAAGAATTATTGACAATATAATAAGTAGAAAGTACAATTTGTCTGATAATCTAAAATAAAAACAATTGAATTTCCAATTTTGCTGAGTGATGTCATTTTTATTTGCCTTTTCTTTCACTTTCAAACATTACCAACAAAAAAGGGGAAAAAACACACACACACACATTCAGTGACACACATATTCCAGTGACTAGTGAGCCTGAAATGGCCATTAAACAAAATAGAAAAAAATCAAGTGAGTCTCTTGTATAATACTTTTCAGTTTTGTGACTGAGTATTGCACAATACACATCATTAAATTTTTAATATGAGTAACCTAACAAAAAATCTGACCTCAATGCACAAAAGTTCAAAACAAAACCATGAAAGGGAACTAAACTTAACAGTACTCTTCCTGATAAACTAAAGTGAAACAAACAGATTTTGCCTTTTTTTTTTTTTCAATCATCTATTCATATTACACTTATGTGCACTTGAGTTAACAGAAGTAAACTAAAAATACAATAACAAAAAAAAAAGGAAAAAAAAAGAACACAATACTATTACTGTGAGTGAGGGCACCGGTGTGGGTTGCTTCCCTTGGCCCAAATACGAAACTGCCGAGTAGAGCTAGCTGTAGCAGACGAATTATTTTGCGGGCCAAGCGGGCCCTTCGTTTTTCAACTTTCCGAGCCCGAAATCAACTTTGCGGGTTTTTGGCCCCGGGCCCCCGCTAATTTCGAGCCCTGGTATCCGAATCCAGGCCACAGCCGTGTACTACACAGACAAGGTTGGAGTAAGAACCACAGTTTGCACATGGAATCATACAAGCATGCTCAGCATGATGCTGCTACGGAGTTTAAGTGCATGGAATACAAATCTTGCTAAATCAGCAATGGACTGCGGGTTACAGTTACTAGTTTCTAGGATACACAATTCTTTCTTTTTGAGTTCCATAAGGTCAAACTTGCATAGGTATTTGACACACAGTTCATCATATATATGGGACAATAAGACATGAAGTGAATTTCATCTTCCTCCACAGCCTTGGCACAAAATGGACACACTTTAGCTACAGCATTTGGAGTACTGTATAAGATCTTTCTTTGTTACTTTGCAATTTGGTTATGCCAAGTCTAAATTTGATGTATAGATTTCTTACATAAGTTGGCTTAAACAGTTGAAAATAATTTTCTTGTACAAGTGTATGTTTAAAACTATGATACACAGCAAAATGTTCACTCTCAGAAAGCTTTGGAGACCAATTTTGTTTGGAACAATCAAACATCCTTTGCTTAAACTTGTTTATAAAAGCATTCCCGTTTCCAACACCTTGTGAAATCCACACATGACCAAAACCATTTTGAAAAAGCAAATTCTTTACCTTTGACACCCATGTTTCTTTCCCTTTATCATCTAAAGCCATAAGCATATGATAAGCCATACTTGCAACTGAATAGGTTAACAGGTAAAGCAGGCATCAGATGAGAAGGCAAAGACCAACTCTGGTAGTCACTGAATTCTTCTTGCAGGTTGTCCATTGCAGCATTCTTGATCTCTGCTGTCAGGTTATTGGAAGCAGCTGTGGATCCAGCTTCTATCCCTGCCTGCTGAAGAAGGCAAGGGAAACGCTGAACAAAGCACACCACAGATGAGAACTGGGCTTAATTCTTCTTCCTGATGTCAGCAATCTGTAACATACGTATGAAGCAAACAAAAATTAAAACCTTGGGCAAAAAAATTAGTTTTCATAACATTTAGCACACAGCAAACTTGAAAAACAAACGCACACACACACAAAAACAATGCATCAAAACTAATAAGTATAACGTATACTAAGAAATTAAAAACATGAAACTGAAAATCACAACAAACAATAGAGGGACTAGAAACAAAATTATTGTGTTGCCTCTGCATGCGTCCATACTAGGTGTCCAACTGGGAAGATCTTCTCTTTTATGTAGGCACACGCCTCTTGGTAGAACCTCACAACATCCAGGTGGAACTTGTCTTGGACCTTGTTGATTTCAGCCAGCAGCAACTTGGTGCCTGTACCAATAAGCAGTTCTCCACCAGCTTTCAAGTTGTACTTTGACCTGCAACAAAAACTCTGGCTGTTGGCAAATTGTGTACAATACACACAAGTGCATACGGCATACATTCAACTAAATGTGCTTACTTTTTAGTCTGTTCTAAACTTGAGCGCACAAATAAATTAGGTTACCTGAAGTCAGCTTCAAGAAGAGGCCCGTTGTTCAGAGCAGATGGCTTCAGGAAACTGTTGCACAGCTTCCTGTAGAACTTTTCAAGTGACCCTTGAACTTCATGGATTTTGGCCTTGTCTGTCTGCATTTCCGTATTCACCTTGTCAAATTTCTGAAAAGTAACAAGACTGAAAGTCAACAGACTAAAACGGTAAATATTTACCTACACTGCTAAAAATGAAATGAATAAATGGTAATGTGGTCATGTTATAAATAAATTCTGATAATGTGTTTGGGTGAACTAGAACAATTAAGACACAAAAACAATATTAAACTTACCTCCATGGCAAATGTCAAGAATGAAGCATACAGCTTTCCAGTGCGTCTCTGCAAGAACGCATTCACCCTTGTCTTGATTGTGTTAATCTTCTGGCCACTGGAGTCTGTAGACTTCTCTTTCGTCTTCGTGCATTCTTCAGCGAAGAACAGCTTCAGCGGTTCCCACTGCTGGGTAAGACGCTGAAGAGCCAATCCAAGAGAAAGCCATCGAGTTGGCCAGTGGTCAACAACTTTGAACAGTGGGGTGCCGCACTTCTCTTGTAACTTCCTGAACCTACAGCAATAACCAGTTTAAAGTTTAGTTTATTCATAGCCCAGAAACAGTACAGGGTATATAGAATATGTAAACACTGATCAAAATAGAATACATCGCAAGAGAAGGACCACACAACTGAATTTTCAAGAATATAAAAATAAAAAAATAAAAAGCCAAATGGATAGGTCAACTACTACATACACAAATAAATAAAATTCAGTAATCATCTAATTCTAATTAGTCGACCAATCTATTATATATTAACTGACTGACCTGTGTTGTCTGTTGGAGCTCTTGTTGATATACCAGGCATCTGCCGCAGGATGTCGTCAAAGTCGAACTCGCCTTGAAATGCTTTTGTTGCTTTCTTGGCAGCAAGGTTCAGCAGGTGGCACACACACCCAGCTAAGTGCACGTTTTTGTGCACTTTTCTCACGGACGATATCACTCCTTTCTTGTGTCCAGTCATTAGTTACATTTGCGTTGTCACACACGAACGCCAGGCAGTTCTTCCAGTCAATGTCTGCGTCTAGGCCGTTCAGCGCAGTGTCTAAAACACTAAAAATGTTGGCTCCTGTGGAGCTCTCAGTCTCTGACAAGGTTGGGTTTGCCAGCAGCTCGGTGTGGATGCTCCCGTTGACATCATGGTATCGTACCACGATCGGGTAAAACTTATCTCCTCCCTCCTGGCTGCCGTCTGTCCCAAGAATGAATGGTCCCTTGCACATGGCGGATGCCGATGTTTGCACTGCCGAATGGGCAAGGCACTTCGCAATGGCAGTTGTTTTTGTTCGACCACACCCGTACTCCTGTGCGATGGCGTTCCCAGGAAACATTTTCCGAAAAAGTGGCCCTGCGTGGTCTGCTGCACTTATGGGTATATTGTGTTCCACAAGGAACGATGTGAATAAACATTCTGCGAAAATAACTGATTGATCATCCTCTGCAGTCGCTGGCTTGAAATAGGTAGTGAGCGGTTTGCTCGACTTTTCCGCTGCGTTCCTCTTGTGTGTGGCAGTACCCACATGTAATAATAATAATTACGATATTTATAATGCGCTTATCTTATAATTATAACTCTAAGCGCGCACTCACAACTCGCACACGCATGCGCACGCTTTAGACAACGACTCACGTACAACAAATGGTGAAATACATTGCGACAGTCAGCTTTTGTGGGGAGTGTGGTGATATAGTGCTAGAACTGTTGAAAGAGGTGAGTCTTGAGGGCGGACTGAAAGGAGGAGAGAGAGTCTTTCTGACGGAGAGAGTGGGAGAGTGTTCCAGGTGGATGGACCATAAACTGAGAAGGAGCGGGGGCCGAAAGTGCTGAGTTTGGTGTGGGGGATGTGGAGACGGAGAGGGTCGGAGGCGGAGCGGAGGGAGCGGGAAGGAGTGTAGGGGTGAAGTAAGTTGGAGAGATAGGCAGGAGCGCAGTTGTTCAGGGATTTGTAGCAGAGAGACAGAATCTTGTATTGGATGCGTTGTGGGATGGGAAGCCAGTGAAGAAGTTTGAGCAAGGGTGTGATGTGGTCGGATTTTTTTCTTTCTGAGGACGAGGCGGGCAGCATTGTTCTGGACGCGCTGGAGAGTGGAAGTGGTGGAGCGAGGGAGGCCGGAAAGGAGAGAGTTGCAGTAGTCGATGCGAGATAGGATGAGAGAGACAGCAAGTTTGGTGGTGAGGTATTTTCTGATCTGACTGATGCGGCGGAGGTGGAAGTAGCATGCCTGTGCAGTGGCGGAGACGAAGCTGGTCATGGTAAGAGAGGAATCAAGAATAACGCCAAGGTTTTTGGCCGAGTCACTGAGGGAGATGAGGGTGCTGTCGAGTTGAAGGTGGAGAGAGGGAGGGAGCTGGGAAAGTTTCTGGCGAGTGCTTACCAGCATGGCTTCCGTTTTGTCGTCGTTCAGTTTAAGCTTGTTTGCTGTCATCCAGTTTTTTACGTCTTCATAGCAGTCAGCCGTGCGTGTCAGTAGTGACTGAGTGTTGTCGAGTTTGTCTTTGTCTAGTAGTTGTGAGTCGTCAGCGTAGAGGTGGTGGCGTATGTGGTGAGACTGTATGATGTTGGACAGGGGGAGGTGTAGAGTGTGAAGAGGACATGTTTCTCGATGTCAAACCGACCCCCGTGAGCAATCGAAAAATCGGAAGCACAGTACGTGCATCTTGCTGAGCAGTTATTTGCAGATCTGACGATGCAAGGAAAGTCCTTGGTGTAGTCTGCTTTGAATTGCTGACAACTGGGTCGAGACTTTGGTGCCTTCTTTGGGGGAGTAGCAGCAGGATCGCTAGTTTCACGGTAAAGGCCCTGCCACACGTGCCGGTTGTGCCCCGATTTTGAAGCCGATTCCGATCCGATTGCGATCGGATGACGTCAATTATCCGATCCGGTCCCAATCGGCTGGGAATCGGGTGTCTAGAGCCTGCTCTATTTTTCCGATCCGAATCGGCCCCGGTTGTAAGCTTCAACCAATCAGAGCGCGTCTCGCAAAGCATGTCGTTTCAGTTTGCAAATGGCGGAACACGCCTGTTGTGATCAGTACCACCGCCGTTGCTGATGTTTCGCACGCCTCTTCCCGAGTATGATGCAAAACTGCTGATAATGCAAGCACATCATCATCACTGTCAAAACTGACTAGCAGCCATTTTGCAGAACAGGTACGACTTTGATCTTCGGTTCAAACCGGTCGGCTAAACAAGTCGGGAAATGTGTGGCAGTGCACACGTTTTTTTTTAGTCCGGCCCGATCACCTACCGATTCGAAACTGATCGGGAATCGGCCTGAAAACCGGGCATGTGTAGCGGGGCCTTAAAACAACGACGCTTCGGGTGCTTCCGGCACTTCCGCCCCTGGGTTGAAACGCAACGCGATTGGTCGGCTACAGTACACGATTCTACGTGAAGGTCAAAGGTTTATTTTCAGTTCAGTTCGTGGCAGGCCCGCCAGTCGCTCGCTTTTTTATGAATGGATTTTTTTTTTTAAGGTCTTAAAAAAAAAAATCACGTCAATGTTTTCAAAAATCGAAGTTTTTCCAGCCGATCGTAGCATTGTAGCAAGCATGTCAAAATCGTAGCATGCTACGCCTAAATCCGGCGTAGTACTGACTTGGCAGCTCTGCCTCTGTGTCTGTCTGTCGACTGTTCTTGGCATTGTCACTTGTTCATTGACGCTTTCTGCAGTGCAAGTGTCTCAGCCTCAGTGAACCAGACTGCGAATGTGTCCTCCAGGTTGGCGCGAATGTCGCTCAGTGCAGTGGCCACTTCTTCAACGTGTGCATATGCTTCGATTATGTCCCTTGTTTTCTTTTGAAGACTCACTGACAAGGGTTTGATGTATTTCAGGCAGTTTCTTGTGGTGACAAATGAAACCAAGAACTCACTGCTTGAGATGGCGACTCTCAGTCCCCGACACTTAGTGTGTCACTGTCGCACTCACTGTCTCCAGTTTCCATGTCAGTCAGGCACTGGTGCACATAGACGAAGAGATCTGTCAGCGTTTCAAACGAACTGTGGGTTTCAATCCTCGCACGGCATAGGTCGACCAGCTTCTGCTTCCTGGTGACGTCACAACCATCCAGAATGCGCTCCAGGCGCCTTTGCCTCTTTGGTGAGAGCGCGAAGAAGAGGGCAAGCTCTCTCATAGTGCCATACATGTTCCTGATGCTATGCACAGCGCAAGTTTTGACGATGCAGAGACTAATGCAGTGGGCGGCACTATGGAAGTAAATGGCCAGCTTGTTCCCCTTGTACGCCCGCATGCCTTTCTCCCAGTGCAGCCTGATCCGCTGTTCGTGTTGCCGGTTGGTTAAGTCGCCAGCAACGTTGACGCCCTTGTGCTTGAGTGCAGCACGACCCTTGGTAAGGACATCCATCTTGTCCCTACATCTCGCAAACTTCACGATCATGTTGGCTCGGGCACGGTTGGCTGCTACAGAAGCAAAGTCCGGTTTCTTCCCCACCTGGTGTGCGCGTACCAAATCGTCCTCAGTCCAGGTTTTATTTGGCACTGTGCCCTGCAGACATTCCAGTACTTTGTCGGCACAGGAATCAAAGGTCTCGTCCGGCGTTTCCACGATTCCCAAAAATCGCAGATTGTCCCTGCGGAGAGAACGCCTCTAGCTTCTTCCTCGTACCGCCGTGAGATGGCCTTAGTTGCCTGCTCGGCGTTAAACCCAAATAACTAACTACCTTACTAACTCTTTCTCGTATCTGATCGTGCTGGAGGTAGCTCTATTGGAGTGGCGTATTCGAAAGGAATGCTCCTCTGGGACTGGCGCTCAAGTCGTTTTGCGCTAAGCGAGGTGCTTGGTTATGCCAGAGCACCTGGCTTAGTGGACTGCACAACACTAAGCTCATTTATGCAACAGAGCCCTGGTTTCCATAACATCTTTGCTTTCTTGTTTTTATTTGAATCATATTGTGAAAACATCACAGTAACAGATTTACTGACTTGTGTAAATGCTGAGTGTGTACATTTTTACATGCAGTTAAGTCATGCATGTGTCTAGATATAGAGTGAAAACTGTACCTAGGACATCTGATGTGGCTGTAATTCACACGAGGCTTATAGCCCCATGTAATTTTGACACCTGGGGGATTCCTTGAAATGAAGGATTCAGTGGAAGACCCTTCATAAGTTCTCACACTAAATCCTTCCCCAAGGAGCTGTGCCACAGACATGTAGACTTTGACGGTGTTGTCCTGTGGCTGGTCCAGTTTTAGTGCTGGGGCGAAATGGGCATCCATGATGTTTCTGGGAAGGGTACAGACACAGTGCTTTTTGCAATATAGCCAATGTGGCCATCTTTTGTCCCTTGTGCCCCTCCCCACTTCACAGCAGACTTCTTGAAGGTTTTGTTCCGGGATGTTCCCCCGGACAAAATCTTCAATTTTTTGAGAGAATGCAATATTTTTAACAAGATCTGAGCATTCATAGACTATGTGAATTTTTTTTATTTGCCCTTTTTGAGAGTCTGTAGACGTTTCTTTTAAAGACATGTGCGACATTTTAGCCTGAGATGCCCCACCCGGGTCTGCCCTGGGGGACTTGGGTGGGGTTAGGTATTTTTTAGTTCCCAGGGTCACCCTGGTCAGCCCCACAGGGTTGGTTTATCTCTCTATTCTGGGGCATGTGTTTCTGTCTACCCTTTGTCCATTCACCTGTATTTGCCATTTTAAAACTCTCCCTACTGTCTGCACTGCCTGTAGCTCTTGATATTGGATGTGTGTTGCTAAATGGTCTTAGCTTTATTTAGGCCATGTGTTAGGTTTATTTAATGTATTTGACCGGCTGGCGACATACATTCAATGTTCTGTTTAGTTTTTGTTTCACAAGCAGTGCAGGCACGTCCTGAGAAAGCCTTGTTGCTGTCGGGACGTTAAGCAATGTACAATCAATCATTTTAGCCTGAGATGTTTAATCTATATTTACATCTTGTCTTAAGACCTTGCTTTTAGTCTGGCTGACCAGATTTTTACCCATCCCGCCGTGAGATGGCCTTAGTCGCCTGCTCGGCGTTAAACCCAAATAACTAACTAACTAACCTTGTGCCCCTCCCAAGGCATCAAAAATGGTCTGACGCACGACAAGGATGTCTTCGTCTAAGTTGGTGGTCGGCTCGGTAAGGCGTTGCCGAATGAAGGCCTTCAGTTCAGGGTTTTCTTTTAACCCTACCCAAGACACTTCATCAGCACGGCCCTCCCACCCAGCCCACTTTACTCGTGCCTTTTCGCCCCGCACCTCCAGCACTTCTTTTACTGCCCACAATTTCTGTAAAAAACACAAAGACAAAAATCACTGTATTACAACCAAAAATAAATTATCTAAGCTTTGTGAAATATTGTCTACGAGATTCATGTGTAATACTAGATGTAAGATGTTGGATGGATATATAAGTAGTTATGTTTATCGATGCTTTCACACAGACAATGTTCTGTGACAATTGTGGATGAAATACAATGCAGTCAGCTTTTCAGTTTCAGTATGTTTCAAAAATACTGTTAAAATCTGTCTCAAAACCAAACTGACCATCTTTCATGTTTAGCGTGGCTGCTTTGTTAATGGCTTGTTTAATATCTTCCTAAAACATCACTAAAGGTCAGGGTAACTTAGAAGATACTGACTTATTTATTATTTCAGTGTGTGTATGTGTGTGTGTGTAAAACAATACTGATGTTCAAGTTCAGACTGACCAAGCTGGTCACATAATTCTCTTGCACACTAAGTGCAATACAACCACCGTACACAGTGACATACTTTGTACACACACACACACGCACACACACACACACACACACACACACACACACACACACACACACACACACACACACACACACACACACACACACACACACACTCGCACACACAAAGAGTCTAGCTACCGGCTTTGCTGATTTTCTGCGGCCGAGCTCAGCCTTCCACATTTTGGCATCGGCCTCTGCTGTTAGATAATCTTGGTGCCCGCCCTGTGTTTTTCTGTCTCGCCCACCTTTTTTTTTTTTCTGCAAAGATTCATTGGCCATTGATTTAGCTCTCAGGAGGCGACAGTGCTCCCTACAAACAAAAGATATTTTTTGAAACTGTATTCTGATTGAATCTAAAATACATGTGTGTGTGTGTGTGTGTGTGTGTGTGTGAGAGGAGTGAGTTAATTTAATGGGGGGGGGGGGGGAGGGAGGGGGCGGGGAAGGGAGGGGGGGGGGGGGCAGTCAGCTCAGAGGCGGTCATTTTTTCGATTTTTAATTTTCACCGAAGCAGCTTAATTTTAAAACGTAAATTCTTCTTAAGCATGTTCTTAATTAAACGAACTTTAGTTCGCGAACTCTGACGAACTAGAGTTCACGATCTCGGGAGAACCAGGTTGGTTCTTAATTGGACGATCTAAAGATACGGCGAACCTAGTTCGAAGTAGTTTACGAACCTCGGCAAACCATAGTTCGCTGTCGGAAAACGTTCGCTCAACGTGTTGAGCAATCCAAGACGAACCTTTTCTCTGATTGGTCAAAACTTTTACCCTCTTCTGCGTTGGAGATAGGAAGATAGTCACCGATACAAACAAATACGGCGGACGGCAATATTTCACTCGTGCGAAGAACAAGACCTATTTTTATTGATTTGAGGGAGGCGCAACGCTGTTTGTGGGGTCGCTACTGCAAGTACAAAAACAAACATCGTTCAAATCGCGAAGCGGCATCAGTAGCGGCAGCCATTTTGAACACATTCGCAGACAGTAAGTACGCCGAATCAAGCACTTCAGTTAAGAAAGAGAACCATGGCAAACCTGGTTTGCTGAAGTTCGCCTAGGTTCGTTCAACCTCAATTAAGAAACAAACCAAAAGATCGCCGATCTTCTACGAACTAGGGTTGCCGATCAAAAGTTCGTCCAATTAAGAACAGCTCTTACACAATCCTCCCTATTTATAATTTAGTTTTGAAGAATATTGTAAAATTCAAACTGCGAATTGCTTCCAAAAAAATAAAGAAATTGACGGTGTAGTGAGACGAGGAAATGGCGACCGTCTGGATCGTAACGACCACAAGCGAAGATATCGGTCATTCAAAGACACGTTTTGCTAAAAAAAATAACAAACGTGTGTATTTTGTATCTTTATTACACCACATTCAATACAATAACAAAATATAGTCACATGATATTGTAGAAGCAAAAATATCCAGTACCGATGTTTTAGTTTGTCTTCAGATCCAAATAACGTGAAACGTGTCACATGCAATTAGCAAGGGAAATCACTCTAACGGCAGCCTCCCATAAAAACCGTGAGTGTCCCTCTCGGTATGTAGTCTCTGCGGCAACCCATACGTTTCTCAACGTGACCGATACTTTCTTCTTTATGAATGTTGACATCTTCATGAGGTTTGGATTCCTGCACTTTTTAAAAGGTGTTTGTATCCCATCCCCTACGAAGCTAGTGTATCGTAGTCTGTATTTCTCAACAGAAGCCGACTGGAAACGGTGATCGCCGCTTCTATTGACCCCCGACGACTCTTCGTGATTGAGCGTGCAGTTGTTATGTGTGGCCTCCCGCCTCCTGTAACTTTGTGTTCCCTGTTTCTTTTCAACCACACCTGACATGATTTGCACACCTTACGTCTTGTGCCTATATCTAATACTTGACCAGTTTGGCTACATCCAGTTATAGTTGCTGCCTATCTTACTGGCCGGAGTGCCCTGGTGTCATCCACGTGCCATCAGCTGACACATCGATATCACGCGAAAGTCTACACAGCGTAAATGAACCTGGGCGTAAATCTACCCAGTGTGAATGTGTGCTGTCGCTCTTCCATTGATATATATTTTTTATTTGAGTAAATTCAAGCCTTTGTCGTTTTATGCTGGGTGGAATCATGCTGTGAAGATTCACACTGAGTTTATTAAGGTTTAAAAATAAATGGAAAATCAGAGGAACACATTTGCACTGTGTAGATGTACGTGTGGGTGGATTTGCGCCGAGTACATTTCGGTTAGTAGTGTCAAGCTGGGAAGTTTTATGTCCAATTATAGCGAATTTGACTACTTCAGCACCAATGGCGGTAATCGGAAGGACTCCGGTAAAGTTTTGTTTTGGACTGGGTACATGCATTATATTGAGCAACATTCTACTTTATATAGTGCCGATAAACAGACAGATGTGATTACTTGACCCGATCAAAATGTCACAGTCCTCGTCGTACCGACTCGGACATTTTGATTCGGGTCTCGCAATCACATCTGCCTGTTATCCGCACTATATCAAGCAAAATGCTGCTCAATATAATATAATTAGTGTATTTATGGCTGAGTGTGTGATTTGATACATGTACTTGTGCCATGTCAGAAGAGCCCCGTGCAATACAGCAAGAACCTGTCTTGAGCAACCGCAAAAGTGGTTTCAAAAGACAGGTGCTCTGTCAGGAGTGGTGCTGAAGGGTAGATAGTGTCACCTGTTGTTAAAGACCATCATTTAGGTGGCTGCAGCCACCAAAATGGTCTTTAACGACAGGTGAACTCTAATAAAGGTGGTCGCTGAAAACAGGTTATATTGTACTACTTTTTGAAACTTTAAACGTTTAGATGGTGTTCCTTGTTACACTTTAACCTTCACCGTGCTTCCTGGGTCCTGAAGGACCCAGAAGGGTGTTTAATTGCAAATATTTCATTAACTACTGGGAATATTTCAGTGATATTTTAAAAATGCTCCAAGCTCATAAAAGACTACATTTTACAAAATATGTTAATGATTGATGGAGAAATAAACAATGTCTGAATTTTTTCCTACACACAAACGATGGTTTGGGTCGGCAGGACCCATACTTTTTAAAGCGTGAGTAAGATGAATATTCTTGTCCGGATGATCTTGGTCCTCAGTTTGTGAAGAGTCAAAGATGAGACAATTGCATCTGAGCCAAAGTTTCCCTTTGTTTGTTCGTTTGTTTGTTTTTGTTTTAATATTGAAGGGTGTCAAAGTCCATGCAGAATCGACCAGTGTCCGTTCAGTTTCTTGGAAATGGTGAACTTTCACCTGTAG
Organism: Semisulcospira habei; assembly: GCA_036245525.1. Lineage (NCBI taxonomy): Eukaryota > Metazoa > Mollusca > Gastropoda > Semisulcospiridae > Semisulcospira > Semisulcospira habei. The sequence continues at coordinate 184,482,778 of BTPG01000004.1, forward strand.
TTTCTGGAGGAAACAGAACTTTCAGACCGTTTTCTCTCCGCCAAGATGACTAAAAGTACAGGGATGCTTCCGGTGATGTATACTATAGTGTAAAAAGTATGGGTCCTGTAGGACCCACATCATCGGGACAGGGATAACCAGTTAAATCGCTCTTTAGAAAATATGGGTCCTGTAGGACCCACATCGTCGTTTGTGTGTAGTCCAAAGCATGATCCAGTGAAGGTTAACACGTACTGCATTGTGAATATCAACTTAAAAAAAAAAAAAATAAACATGTGCGTACAATCAAATTTTGTTGCAATCTTTGCAGTTTGAATAATTATGGTCTGTGTGTGTATGTTTGTGTTTAGCGCTTAACGTTTCATTAATTCATGCTATTTCAGAAAACACTGTTGCATTTAGCACACAACAAAAAAAAGTTCCATTATTTATTTTATAGCCTCACGCAGTTTTGCGATGTGTTCCAAAATAAAGTATGCGTATCTTGTAGAACCTCGTTGTCAAGATTTTTAGTTCAAAGCTTTTTGCAAATCGTTCCTGACAGGCAACACTGCAAACTATACAATGTACCATGATGAAAATAAATCCTTTTTAACCCTCTGACTATCGCCGGTAGCGGTTTGTGTCGCGATGATTATTATCGCGACAAAAACCACTATCGACAGTCAAAGGTTTAACATGCGGATGGACGAAATTCCTCAATCGGGGTTGCATGTATTTCTAAATCGGAATTAGGCCAATGACAATAAGTTGATCCGAACCTTTATAGTGAGGAAAGAGCAGGGGCCAGTTGCATGAGCGAGCTATAGCGGCGCACCTTTGCTTAGTGGCTGGTGCAGGACTAAGCTCGCTCATGCAACTGACCACAGGTTGCTCCCCCTTTTTAGTGAGGATTAAAGAGTCCTCATAAGGCTACTCCTTCTGTATGGGGGGCATTCTCCTCTTTCAGGTCATGAAGAGGAGAATGCCCCCCATACAGAAGGAGTAGCACTCATGCTGTCACCAGTGGCACAGAGAGCGCTGATGGGCTGGGAACCTCCGTCTTGGGCCAAGAATTATAACAGCAGCCTTTAGAACCAAGAAAAAGGTCAAGCTGAACGTCATCCAGTGTTATGCGCCCACCAATGACAGCGACGAGGAAGAGAAACATGAGTTCTACGACCGACTCCAGAGTGCCGTGGACAAATGTGCGGAGCGAGACATCACCATCGTCATGGGCGATTTTAATGCCAAAATAGGGGAGGACAACACCGGATACGAAGAGGTGATGGGGAGACAGGGACTAGGCTCGGAGATGAGTGAGAACGGGGAGAGGTTTGTAGACTTTTGTGCTCTAAACCGACTTGTCATTGGAGGCAGCATCTTCCCACACAGAAGAATACACAAAGCAACTTGGGTCTCACCTGACCATACAACAGAGAACCAAATAGACCATTCATTAGCAAGAAATTTAGAAGATCCCTTCAAGATGTTCGAGTGAGGAGGGGAGCAGATGTCGCCTCAGACCACCATCTGCTTACCTTAAGAATGAAGCTCAAGCTAAAGAAAAGCCGCACAGAGACAACAAGAAGACAGCGCTATAATGTAGGCCTCCTGAGAGAAACTGGAGTTAGAGAAGAGTTCAAACTGGTGCTGTCCAACCGGTTTCAAGCGCTACAGGAGCTAGTAAATGAAGAGGAGGCGGTCACCACAGAGCAGCAGTGGAAGGCAGTTAGAGAGGCGCTGAACTCAACCTGCAAAGACACTGTAGGGTTCAGGAAACACCACCACAAGGACTGGCTGTCGGCACAGACCTTGAAGAAGATAGAAGCGAGGAAGCAGAAGAAAGCAGCGGTCAACAACAGTCGCACGAGAGCAGCCAAAGTAAGGGCACAGGGGGAATACTCGGAAGCCAACCGCGAGGTGGAGTATCAGGGCAGACAAGAGGGCCTACACAGACAGCCTGGCAGCAGAGGCAGCAGGCAGCGGCAACATGAAACAGCTCTACGACATTACCAGAAGATTGTCGGGTAAGTATGGCCATACAGAAAGACCAGTAAAAGACAAAGAAGGCAAGCCTATTGCAGACAGAGCAGACCAACTCGACAGATGGGCCGAGTATTTTGAAGAGTTACTGAACAGACCTAGCCCACCCGACATCCAGCCGGCAGAGACCGACCTACCCATCAGCTGTGACAGACCCAGCCGGGAAGAGATCAGAAAAGCAGTGGCATTTTTGAAGAATGGCAAAGCAGCAGGGCCAGATGGCATCCCAGCGGAGTCTCTGAAAGCAGACCTAGAGACAACAGTTGAGATGCTGTACCCACTGTTTGGAAAGATCTGGGAAGAGGAGGCGATGCCAGCTGACTGGAAGGAGGGGTACCTAATCAAGCTTCCCAAGAAAGGCGACCTCAGCAAGTGTTCCAACTGCAGAGGAATCACCTTGCTGTCAGTACCAGGAAAGGTCTTCAACAGGATCATCCTGGAGAGAATGAAGAGCTCCGTTGACCCCCAGCTGAGAGACCAGCAAGCAGGATTCAGGAAGAACCGATCATGTACAGACCAGATCGCCACTCTCCGCATCATCGTGGAACAGTCTCTGGAGTGGAGCTCCCCGCTGTACGTCAACTTTGTGGATTATGAGAAAGCATTTGACAGCGTGGACCGAGAGACTCTGTGGAAACTCCTACGACACTACGGTGTACCCACAAAGCTCGTCCGCCTGATCAAGAGCAGCTATGATGGCATGACATGTCGCGTGATCCACGAAGGGCAGTTCACCAGAGAGCTCCAGGTCAGAACTGGTGTCAGGCAGGGGTGTCTGCTGTCTCCGTTCCTCTTCCTACTGGCCATAGACTGGGTCATGAAGATGACCACAGAGCACAGACGAAGTGGAATACAGTGGACACTGTGGACACAGCTTGACGACCTCGATTTTGCGGACGACTTGGCATTACTGTCCCACACTCATCAACAAATGCAGGACAAGACCACGAGGCTTGCTGACATCTCGTCCCAAGTGGGCCTCACCATTCACAAACAGAAAACAAAGACAATGAGGCTGAACGCAACCAGGGAAGAACCAGTCTTGCTTGCTGGCACCCCGTTGGAGGAGGTGGAGTCCTTCACCTATCTCGGGAGCATCATAGACAAAAAAGGCGGCACTGATGCAGATGTCAGAGCACGAATCGGTAAAGCCAGAGCAGCCTTTCTCCAGTTGAAAAAAGTGTGGAGTTCCAGAGAGCTGTCACAACACACCAAAGTCCGGATTTTCAACTCCAATGTAAAAGCAGTTCTCCTATATGGAGCAGAGACATGGAGATTGACAAAAACCACAGTCAACAGAGTACAGACCTTCATGAACAGTTGCCTTAGAAGAATTTTGAAAATCCACTGGCCAGAGAAGATCAGCAACGTCAGACTCTGGGAGAGAACAGAGCAGATAACAGCAGAAAATGAAATTGGGCGAAGAAGATGGGGATGGATCGGTCACAGTCTGAGAAAGCCAGCTTCCAGTATCACTAGGCAGGCATTGTCATGGAACCCCCAGGGAAAGAGGAAAAGAGGTAGGCCGAGAAACTCCTGGCGTCGAGACCTCCAAGCAGACATCAAGAGACTGAGAACCACCTGGAGTAGAATCGAAGGAGAAGCACAGGACAGGAGTTGCTGGAGGTCTCTCGTCGACGGCCTATACCCAGGTAGGGGTGACAGGCGTAAGTAAGTAAGTATAAGAGACGTATTGTTGATTAATAACGGAAGTACCTCAAGCTGTGGATATCAATCAGTGAGGCATTCTGATTTAGGGGTAACCTCTTTTCTTCTTCTTTTATTTTATTTTATTTTTTATTTTGTTAGGTGTCCTCTCGAAACTACAGTTCAGTGGGTTAGTTGCATGAGTGAACTTACTAAGCGCAAGGCATTTAACTCATTCGCGGCCAGCCACATCCGGATGCGGCTGGCCGCGACGAGTTGAGCAAGGTGCTCTGCTATAGCGAAGCACCTTGCTTAGTGCCTTGCGCAGGATTTAAGCTCGTTATATCACACAACAGTCAACAAAGTTTTTTTTTTTTTTTTAATTGTGGTAATCTGTTAAAACAGTACAAATTCAACTTGCTGTCATTATGCAAAGCCAGTATGTTTGTTTTTTAACAAAGCGAACTTTTTTTTTTATTGTATAACAATAACAATCTCGTTTCTCTCAAAACTGGACATACTGGCTTTTGCAAAATGTCGTCGGCAATGCTTAGTAATAATTACAATTATTGTAAGTCTAATGACACCGTGATGATTTGAATGAACAATCCGTCTGCCCATAGCAGAAACTGAGACCCCGGGCCTTGTGCGAAAGGTAGCATGTGCGAGAAGGCTTTCCACTGGCATCTTCCTTACATCCAAGATGACCTTTCTCAAGGGTCAAGGTCACAGAGGGTCAATAATATGCTAATGCATAATGTCTGTGTTACATGTTACTTCAGCACTCGCCGTACAGGACAGCTAAGATGACAGATTTCATGATCACTTTTGCCGCACCGAACATGACGAAGAGAAATCGGTCAAACATAGCTGCCACTTCTTGCCACGTGTACTCTTCAGACTTAGTCTTCTCCCTATGCTCTCCCCATTTTGCTTTACTAGTATCTTGATTTCTTTCATCCTGCGCAATATTTTCGTGGAAAACCTCACATTTTTCATTCACTGGCAGCCACCTCCCATCCTGAGCTTCATGAACCACGAGGGTATTTTCAATTTCAGCCGTATTATTACATTTCTGATTTTTAGATTTCATCTCTTCGTTGTGATTGTTTTTATTTTGTACTGATCCCTTGACGTCACTGATGCTGATGACGCAGTTTGGATGAATGATGTGATTCTGGCAGCAGAGTGTGGAAGAGATTTTGGAGAAAGGAACCAACATGTTTGTGACAAAGAAGCGCATGGGCGCGGACATGGTGGTACATTTGTCATGGTGGTAAAGGTGCAGAATCCGCGTTGTCAGAAGGGAGATGAGAACTCCCAGGCACAGCACGATGGCCAGGTACGCCTCTGGCAACAGAATTTCAGCAAAAACAGTTTTTAAATAATGTTCTGGTTTGTGATTTTGGAACTTACATCATCAAGCCGGCAGTATGGTCCAAAGTCACAAACGAGCACTCGCTAAACGGCGCTATGGTTATGAAAGACATGCACACATTAACTCATTAAAGGCGAGCATCGTTTTTGGCAGTCGCCTCTCTCGCAAGGAAATAAGTGATCTTAACTCATTCGAGACGTAACAGTAACAGTGCGCGGGCCAGCAGCGGCCATCGTCGGTCGGCCGAAGATCTGTTGAGGTAGGGGTTTCGTACTGACCAGGTTCTGCCCGTAGAACTGCCACTTTCTCTGGAAAGAGACGCAGAAGTCTATTCTCTTGTAGGCAACACCCGTCTGGCGGTCGGTAAACGCACTCACCTCCTCCCACGTCAGTACTCTTCAGGTCCCACTCGCCGTTTTCAGAGTAATACGTCGTCTCGGTCTCTCTGCAAGGCCGCAACGCACCAATAAATGCAACTGACCCCTTTACTGCGAATGACCCATGAAATGAGGTGTTCCGTAAATCAGAAAGAGATGCAATCTCCGCCGTAGCCATCTTTTTCATTTCACAGTTGTCAGAGGTGATTGGTATTGAAGGCGGAAAGACATAATCCCCCCCCCCCCCCACCCCCTCCAATTTACGTGAATACTCGTACCCGTAAGTCTATTACTATTATAGTAACAGACTTATGTCAGACCTTAATAATAATAATAATAATAATAATAATAATAATAATAATAATAATAACAACAATTATTATTATTATAAATAAAAATCCTGCGCATTTTTTACGCAAACAGGGGCGCGTGCCAAATGCGGCCGACTTCGGCCCCAGGATCTTTTGTCGACTGGGATACAAGGCTGCTGTCGCCTGGTTGGTTTGATGCTACATCTCAGCCTGTCAACCAATCGTACAACCGACACAGCTCAAGAGTTGTATCTTATTGGCGAGTCTACCACCCGACCGTGGCAACTGACCTAAATCAGAACCAGGTCCAAGAAAGCAGGCAGTGCCCTCCCCCCCTCTCCATCCCGGACACGAGGACAGCAACGCGGGCTGTATGCAAGCAATATTTACTAACAGGGATCGTATCACCCAGTCGCCGTCAGTGAGTGATCAGTGTGACCGCCTCATACTCGTACCGGAGATGTCATTTAAATCGGGCCAATCCTTGCCAGTAACAGGTATACCTTCTCATGAGGCCCCGTGAGAATCTACGCCTCATGCAGATGCGGTGGTCTGGTCGAATCTTCTGAATGGCTGTGGGAACTTCGTGCATTTTCTAAACTTCTACCGATGTAGGGATAACGTCTAAGGTTTAACCCCTTCACTGCCGAGAAAAAGTGAACGCGATCTAACTGCAGGAGGCACAGATCCTCACGAGCCCCCGCAACTACAGATTTCAGGAACAAAATGTACGTCCGTTTGCAAGGAAGGGGCTAATGGACGATTTCCGTAGATCAGAAGTACGATGTAGGTGCACTACGGGAAAACGTGTGGCGTCTTTCGACGAGAACAGTGGATTAACTCCTTCACTCCGACGCACGTATTTCCCAAATTTTGGTGGCGCCATCTAACGACTATCCACTTGTTGCAGGACTGAGATGGATCGACCATGATAACTCAAGGGTAATGCCAGATTAGCTTGGCGCCGACAGGCGCCAAGCTAATCTGGCACTACCCTTGAATTATCATGGTCGACCCATCTCCTGCTGTAGTGCGTCAGGGATGAATGGGTTAAAAGCTTGGACAAACATGCGATATCGCATGCTTGTCCGGGCTTTTAATCCACTGTTTTCGTTGAAACACGTGCAGTTTTGACCTACTTCCGATTTCCGGACAAACGTCTATTAACACAATCTAACTGCAAGAGACATAGATCCTCATGAGCCCTCCGCGACTGCGGGGGGCTTCCCGGGATCTATGCCGCTCTTGCTGAGAGCAATTTGCGATCGCGTTTCTTGGACAGTTTTCGCCTTTTGTCGTTGAATGAACAAATATTTCAGAAACAGAAATGTACGTACACTGGCATGGACGTGGTTAAAGCGCCATTAACCCATTCAGCCCTGACGCACTACAGCAGGAGATGGGTCAACCATGATAATTCAAGGGTAGTGCCAGACTAGCTTGGCGCCTGTCGGCGCCAAGCTAATCTAGCACTGGTCTTGAATTATCATGGTCGATCCATCTCCTGCAACAGGTGCATAATCGTTAGATGACGCCTCCAAAATTTGGGAAAGTTACGTGCGCCGGGCTGAATGAGTTAAATATGTTCAAGGAACTCGCCAATCTGATGACATTAGTCATTGACATCTGCTGCTGTCCAATGTCCTGAAACAAAGACAAAGCGCTGGTTAATAGAAACAACCATGCGTGATAGGAAATGATATACCGTCTCTGATAACCGTCAGTAAATACGTTTATAGTCTCCTAATCAGGTCTGCGAACTTACAAATCACGTGACGAATTGCAGCATGCTTCCCACTCAAAGGATTGGCCAGAATGCTACGGGGTTTTCCCGTGCTGTTGTAAATATACGTCACAGGTCGCGCGGAGGTCACTTGGCCATAGACAGTGCAGGAAAAAAGCCAGAGAAAAATTCAATGTTCTGCTGCTTTCTCCGAAAATATTTGACACTGAATTTGCTTACACTATTTGAAAAAAAATCTGAGCCCATAATAAACACATTTTGTTTGAATACAGGAATCATCGCGACTTAAATCGCTACCGACACCCATAGAGTTAAAAAAAAACACACTACTTCGTTTCGACTTACCATGCTTAGGCCAATTTCCCCAAGAATCATTCTAACACGTTCACAGCATTGACGTCAGTACCACCAAGAGTAAAACAAGTGGCCCCTAGAAAATCGCGATTTGTATTTTCCTTATAGGTTCCAGATAAGACAGCACACATCATGAACCCATTCAGCCCTGACGCACTACAACAGGAGATGGGTCGGCCATGATAATTCAAGTGTAGTGCCAGATTAGCTTGGCGCGTATCGGCGCCAAGCTAATCTGGCACTACCCTTGAATTATCATGGTCGATCCATCTCCTGCAACAGGTGCATAGTCGTTAGATGACGCATCCAAAATTTGGGAAATACGTGCGTCGGGCTGAATGAGTGAAAGCAACCTGCTCTTTGCAATAAACAGTAAATATACTAGTATAATATAGTTCGCAATATCTCCTTCATAAACGTTCGTAGTAAACTAATGCTGGACAAAAGGACTAATTAAAAATGTTTGAAGTCAAAATGTCGTCAAATGTAAATCTAAGACTTTTCTGCTCTTTTTCGCCTTTTAATGTTTGAGAGTTGCACCGACCCGCACCGCCAAGGGGCAGTGGAAAACATTCGTTGCGTGTGTTTACTCACAAGGATTGTGAAGGAAGAGCAGTGTTAGTCGACGCAAGGCAACACTGACTGAGAATCCGTTGTCTCGGCAAATTTATCCTGTTCACTGCCGAGAAAATCTTAACAAAACCAACTGCAAGAGGTATAGATCCTCATGAGCCCCCGCAGTTGCGGGGGCTCATGAGGATCTATACCCTCTTGCTGACACCACTTTTGAGTCCATGTTCCTGAGACAGCTAGGGCTTTTCGGACAGTGCTGCATCAACGCACATTGCAGAAAAATAATCTGCGTCAGTTGGCACTGTGCGGGTTAACTCCTTGTACCCCAGGACCGAAAACCCCAAAGTTTACCGTTGTCCTCTGTCACGACCCCCGCTTCCTGGCCGCGAGCTATGAGTGCTACCACTCGAGACACACCCGACCCACACTAACACAAACCTAACACAAACACCAGAGGAAAAATGAAGACGACATTTATTACATATAACCCTAACAACAATCCAACTATTCCAGGCTCACTCAATCCTAACCACACACTCACGCATCACATTCACACGCACACGCGTCCAAACTCCCCGACCCGGATAACCATTATACATAATACAAGATAACAAATAAATATATACTAAAACAAATATCCTTAATAATGCAAACAAAAACTGAGACTAAAAAGCTTAGTTCACAAGCCACTGGACCCCGACAGAAGCACAACAAACGTCACGCGCTAACGCCAATAGACCTACGCCTTTGCTTCCGCGAAGCGTCCCTCACAGCACGTGGCTCCTAACGTAACGGTATCTCAAATAGCACAATATCAAATATAATGAAGTGAATATGCTTACTGACACGCAAGCAAAAGTGGAACAACCTTAATACCGTTCACCGGTCACTAGACCTTTTCGCCCGGAGGCACAACCGTCGAGCTCAGCTCAGCTTAATGCTCTTGCCTCCGCGATAAGGTTCAGCACAAGCCGACTGCCTTTAAATAACAGTATTTCGACCACAAAGGCGACTATATAATGGAACCAACGTCCTCAATACAACACAACCGAAAGTTAAGCAAACTTAATAGTTCAACAGTTACTAGACCTTCTCGACGGAAGCACAACTGACCGTCGAGCTCAGCTGACAAGCTCTACACTCTTGCTTCCGCGACAAGGTCTTCCGTAACACAAGGCTACGTTTAAACAATACAATAAAACAGAATACCACTGTCACTGCATCAAAGCTCTCCTCGCAACACTGTCACTACGTGAGGAGATGAAATTAACACAACGTCCTCTACCAGTTTACAAATAAACAAGATACATTAGACGAGTTAGAAATAACTAAATGGGGCGACCCGACCTGGCCAAACACGGGGCGCGCCGCGATGCTCTCGACAGCGCCACAAGTGGAGTGACACAGCCAGCCTCCACTCTTGCGACGAAGGCCTTCCGCACAGCGCGGCGGCGGACTTAGCTGGTTAAGCTTTACGACTGGACGTTTAGACCCTTTGGAACTGGATTTGGATACACGCTATCCGTGGAGACGCCCCGGCTGGGACGCAGACAAACAAAGACAAGACAAGCCAGGGATTCAGTCGTTGCAGTTTCTTCTTCTTCTCTCAGGACACCAACTCCGGGTCAACTAGAGCCGTATTGTGGGACCGTCACAGGAGGACGACACGCCACTTGAATACCGCAGCAAATGGCTAACCAAGCCCGCGAAATCCCCCTCGAAGACTAGTTACTTTGTTGACTGCTTGAAGTCGACTGTTCTTGTTCGCAGCTGGAATGCGACTCTCTCGTTCGCTGTTGGAAACTGATGCGATTGACTGACTAACAATTTGGATTCGTACGGTTAGCGAAAAAACATTCAGTAAATCATGTGATTGAAATTCACGTGAAACAATAACCACCCGATCACGCAGACCGAGCGATCACGTGCGTCACGCCGTTCTTCCGTGCACAGCAGCAAAACATCCGTGTAGAGGCCAAATACTAGACACCTATGCTATCGCTACCCGGTGACTAGCTAATCTGTCACCCCTCTCTAAATTTACCTCCCCTACAAAAAATAAGAAAAAAACAAACCCGTGTCGTGACATCCTCAGAAGACTGCAGTGCAGGGCACAGATCGACCATGATAGTTTAAGGGTGATGCCAGAATAGCATGGCGCCCATAGGCGCCAAGCTTTTCTGGCATCACCCTTGAACTATCATGGTCGATCGATATCTTGCTGTGGTGTGTCTGGGGTAGAATGAGTTAAGCAATATCACACAGAGCAGCACACTCCATATCTTGCTGTGGTGTATCTGGGGTAGAACGAGTTAAGCAATATCACACAGAGCAGCACACTCCATATCTTGCTGTGGTGTATCTGGGGTAGAACGAGTTAATCAAATCACACAGAGCAGCACACTCCATATCTTGCTGTGGTGCGTCTGGGGTAGAACGAGTTAATCAAATCACACAGACCAACACACAGAGACAACAGACAGATTTCTTACCAGTCTGTTGAGCAAGAGAGGCAGGAGATTGACAGCGATCATAGTTTGTCTTTTTGGCCTCACTGTCGGTGCCCAGTTGGCAAAGAGGTTTTGTCCAAGTGATGCTTCGTTGTCTGTAAAGCTAGAGCAACCACTCACTAAAGCAGGGGGGAAAAACAACAACAACAAACAAACCGAGTGCTCTTATAGCTGTAGTAGTAGTATACTGACGAGCAAAAGAAATGCGACATTTTTGGAACCATCGGAAATATGTTTAGTGTTTCCGATGGTTCCAGAAATTTCGCATTGTAATTAAGAACGCCATTAAACAGAGCAAGAACTCGGACCTGGCTATCTATACTGAGGAGCTGAGCAAAAGAAATGCCACATTTTTGTAGCCATCGGAAAATGTCGCATTTCTTTTGCTCGTCAGTATATAGTAGTAGTAGTATATAGCAGTGTTGTAGTAGTGGTAGTACGTCTGTGTGTGTGTGTGTTTGCGGGCGTGTGTGTGTGTGTGTGCGTGCATGTGTATGTGTGTGGGTGTGGGTGCGTATGCGCGTTTGTTTTTGTGTATGTGTGCGTGCGTGCGCGCCTGCGTGTGTGCGTGCGCGTGTGTTCTACTCATCACCTGTCCTCCACACACCAATGATGCACATCGTCAGCAAAGCTTGCTCAATCTTAATCAACAACTTCACCACTTGCTGAAAAACCACGAAACACTGAGAAAGGCCGCCTACTAAGCTACGTCAACCCAAAAAGCCCTGATATGACAGCATGTGGATCGACCAAAATAGTTCGGTCCAAGGGTGGTGTCGGAATATCTTGGCGCCTGTAGGCGCCAAGCTATTCCGACACCACCCTTGAACTATTATGGTCGATCTGTCTCCACAACTGTGACACAGACCTCAAAGGATGTCTAAAAAGAAAAACTGATGATTTCATCTTCAGGGGATGTAGTCACCGGCCAGAACACAACTCAACAGTAATGTGGCGGCGTCATAGGCTTATAACGATTTCTCAGTCCAGCTCCGGTGCCGTGTGAATGAGGTGCTAACTATTGACTGGCACCTGTATCACTAATCAATACTTGCAAAATATAAGTAATTACTGTTACTGAATCGGCGTGTCTCGATTTAAAGCCACTATCCGTTTTGTTTTTTTGTTTTTGTTAATTGAAATGTTAAAAGCAATTTTAAATACTGATGAACAATAGAAATGCGACATCTTAAGAGTCACTGGAACACTATATCCGTTTATTTTGGAAGAGTTAAGATTAGTTGTGATACCGACGAGCAAAACAAATGAAATATCATACGAATCACTGGAACACTATATCCGTTTATTCTGGAAGAGTTAAAATTAGCTTTAATACCGACGAGCAAAAGTGTTTCCAGTGATTCGAATCAGTGATGTCGCATTTCCTTTGCTCGTTGGTATATTTTTTTGTGGTCTACACAGGATATCGTCCGAGAAAAATGAAGACCCACACATAACCCTTCCATAATACGGCGTTTCTAGATGTCAAATGTTGCAAATCACCCAACATGCTAATCTTTACTCAACTCTACTACTGCTATGTGACCCTCTTGCGCGTGATAATTATGTCCAACTCTAAATATATGTTCGTGCAGCCAAGCCTAGGCGGATTAGGTCGAAGTATCTGGGCCAACGTTGGCCTGAATATTTTTGTTATCCCCTGCTTTTACGATGTGTCATTGGGCTAATCTCAGTTTAATGTGTCAGATGCAGTCAGATGTTGTTTCCGCATAAGCCATTTACAGCTTTGAAACTAGCTAGTCCGTGATTTTGGATCTATAGGCGTTATGCTATAAAGTCCGGAATCACAGACGATGCATCACATTCATCAGCATGCAGGCACGAGACACGGCAAAAAAGTAGCTGAGCAGCAGGCAGAAAGAAATCGCATTCATATATATCGCACCCCTATCAGAGTTGTTTACATTTGTTTCGATTTGTTGTCGCGTGCTGAAAACCACGCTACCTTCAAAGGGAAATCGCATTTGAATCGCTCCATTCCGATACATTTGTTTTGTCGCGCCACAGTCGCCTGTCGCACCGCTAATCGAGACGCTGTCGCGACGCGCATAAGGAAACACTCCTATTTTATTTCTATGTTCTCGATTCGTATCGCTGTCGCCATCCCCTTATTAATATACTGACGAGCAAAAGAAATTCCCAAAATGTCGCATTTCTTTTGCTCGTCAATATATCTGTCAAAAGGCCTGCACGCATCTTTAACTGGACTGAAAAAATAACAGGTGTTTTTCTTTACTTAACCAACAGTGCGGTATACGTTTGCCATGTGAAGGAAAAAAGTCAATAAGCTATTTTCGGGAAAAACGAGAATCTCATTGTAATACAATGACAATCTCGCTTTTTACAAGAATGGACTATGAATGCCCTATAATTTGCGCTTTTGGTCAGTCGATAACCAGTGTATCCAGAAGCCAGTGAACCGTCAATTAACCCCTTTACTGCCAGGAAAAATTGAACACTGCAAGAGGTATAGATCTTCATGAGCCCCTGCAATTGCGGGGGCTCATGAGGATCTATGCCTCTTGCTGAAACCACATTGTCAGTATCCACGTTCCTTCAGTGACGGCTGACGTTGAAGTTGTGTCGTGTTTTCAAGTCACAATCATCTGCGTCCACTGGCTGTGAAGGGGTTAACTCAACCCCCCCCCCCACCCCCACCCCACTCCATCCCCCGGCCCTGACGCTACACGACAGAAGATCGAACCGATCTTGACGCAGGCGCGGGATGGTAGTTGCGTCATCGCTCCTAACACCGCGGGTAGAGTAAATACTATTTGTTCTACTCGTGGTGTTAGGAGCGATTCAGACCAAAAAGGTGACTGCCAAGCGTGTGAAATGCAAAGAAGTACCCAACGGAGAAAGAAACACGCTTAGAAAAAACGGTACAACACAATTTATTAATATTTCGGGTAAATACCCTTTGTCGAGTCAAAATAGACAAACAGAGACATTAGCCGCTACTTATCTTCATATGCAGAAGGAATATGGCAACTAGTTAGGAGCGATGACGCAACTACCATCTCGGGCGTGTGGATCTTGAGCTTGATATAAACTAGTGCCCGTGTTAACTCATTCAGCCCGACGGCCGTATTTCCCAAGTTTTGGAGGTGTCATTTAATAACTATGCACCAGTTGCAGGAGATGGATCGACCATGAAAATTCAAGGGCAGTGCCAGATTAGCTTGGCGCCTGTCGGCGCCAAGCTAATCTGGCACTACCCTTGAATTATCATGGTCGACCCGGCATCTCCTGATGTAGTGCGTCAGGGCTGTATGGGTTAAGAGGTGACCTATTACGTAAAGATCATGCAAATTGCCTGTGATTGCTACGAGCGCATGATTGAAAGTTTAGTGTGTGTGTGTGTGTGTGTGTGTGTGTGTGTGTGTGTGTGTGTGTGTGTGTTTTAACCCTTCGGGTGTCGGTATCGGTTTTAGTCGCGATGATTCCTACAGGAATCTTCGCGATTAAAATCGCTACAGACACCGCCCAAAGGGTTAATTTGTCTTTTCGGGCCTTTTTACAACACTGCCATGGAAGACAATTAATGACACTCGTCCAGTTTTGTGGAAAATGAGATGTTCATTGCCGTACACAAAGAAAAGCTGGCTTGTCACGATATTGAACTTGCTTGTCTTCATTGAGCCTAACTCCTGTTGAGAGTGCCATAATCGCACAGGGGATCCCCTAAAGGGCTCTACTCACGCTGACAGATTTTGCTTCTGGCCGATGTGTGGTATGCAAAAATTTGCCACCTGCTGCATCGGCTTCGTGGCACATGTTTCAATGTGCACGCAATGTGTTTGTACTGACTGACCTGCCATTACCATATATGGAACAGCTCTCACGCGCTATTACAGATAGCGCCTCCCTCGCACTATCGCGGTTGGAATATTCCGAGCTGCGGGAGTCCCATATGCATGGAAACTCTCGGACAAGGTTGATCAATTTAACTCATTGAAGACTAGCCGCATACCGATACGCGACTATTCGCCAATTTCCGCCAGTGAGTTAACAGTCACAAAGCCATCGTTCGCTTCTCCGCCATTTTCCCGGCTCGGAAGATGAAGAAACGGTGAAGTGACGCGAGGACACCGGCGCTGATTGGGCTGCCACAAGAAAATAGACTCGCATTGTATGAGGTGGCAAGTTGTGTCGGCAATATTGCTGGCGCCCCGCAATGTGGCCGCAACATTGCCGCCACACAAATTGTGGCCGGCATTAGGTGTTTGTGGTAGCGTGTGTTCAGCCCGTAACTAAGAGAAAACGTTCAGTCTGTGGGGTCTAGGCCTTTTGGACGGCTGGCAAATGCCATCCGAAGAGTGTATCATGGGCCCCATAGTATGTACATGTCTTGTATGCCTCTCAGATACAACCGACAAGCCACAGCCGCACCAGTGAGCAATTATATGTTGCCCTAAGTACTGGCCATTACCAATTCAGCGATAGCATTGTGTTTACCTATGGATCATCACTGATCACTAGGTCTACGGTGCTACACTATATTGTCGCCATAGGCGGAGCAGTTACCTCCCGAGCAGGCCGGTAGGTGGGGGAGGAGGGGGGAGGATGAGGGGGAGTGGGGGGTTGAGGGTGTAGAAGGTCCCTGTTGGGGATTATGCGGCAAGCGCGCCCAAGGACCTGCTACTCCTGCCCCGGACACCTAGTATCTGCTACCGAAATATCGAAAAGAAGTGGGGAGTGACGACAAGCGTGTGTGTGAACTTCAGTAATACCTCTGCCGGGCGGATAAACGAACATGTCGAATTTTGGGAGATGGTAGAGGTTCTTAATTTTAAAGCATTTTAAAGTATTTTTGGCCGAGGGGTGGGGAGGGACGGGGGTGGGGTTGGGGTTGGGGTGGGGGGGTGGGGGGGGGGCGCGATTCCGGAACCCCATTAACACCCCCAGATCTGCCCTCGTTCTCTGTCTGTTAGGTTAGATTTAACCCCTTGACTGCGAATGACGTTACCGCTTGGCACGTGCAAGATCACCCCCGTAATTACCCCTCTTTTCTACCGAGCGCTATCAAGGTCACTGAGTAGCTGTCAAGGGGTTATTCTAGACTGATAGCGGTGTGTGTGTGTGTGTGTGTGTGTGTGTGTGTGTGTGTGTGTGTGTGTGTGTGTGTGTGTGTGTGTGTGTGTGTGCGTGCGTGCGTGCATGTGTGTGTATTCCCGTATCATTAAGCGTTCGTTTTTGTTTTTTTTTTTAAATTTCTACCGTCACAAAATACCCATCAGGGCATGCTGCATAAATTCTGCTGAATTTTAACCCATTTGCTGTCAGTGATCACCACACACTGAACGACATTCGCGTGAAAAAACACATGTAAATGGGACCATGCAATGCCATAAAGAAGTTAAGATCGACAAGAGACATAAGCCTTCATGAGCCCCCGCGACTGCGGCAAGAGTTAGTGCGACTGCGGGGGCTCATGAAGGCTTATGTCTCTTGCAGCTGGTTAGCGTCCGACAGTCAAGGGCTTAATAGTTTCTTATAGCCTTGAAATAGACTCGGAGCTTGATCAAAGACTGAACGGAGTTTGTGACTTGTAGTTTTTGTTTTCCTTGTCGCCTTTGACTCGAGATGTCAGGTGACTTGCTTGCCACCGCCCAAAATAGAACTCAGTGGAGAGCACTGTCTGTTGCTGCTGCCTTTCAGTCCCCCCAACGCCCAGTTCGGGCAAGGGACTGATGATGATGATGATGATGCCGCCTTTTGTTGTTGTTACTCAGAGACGCCCTGTTTCAGGTGAGTATTATTTTGCTCCGGCTCTTTGTTGGTCGTTGAACTTGTTATTGTTATGTTCAGTTAACTCATTTAACCCCACCGCCGCAATTTCCGAAATTTTGAAGATGCTACCCAACGACTATGTACCTAAAGGCGCCAAGCTCATCTGGCACTACCCTTGAATTATCATCGTCAATCCATCTCCTGCTGTAGAGCATTGGGGCTAAATGTGTTAATCATATACGCTGTGTTGTTTTGTGTTTTGTTTTGTTTGATTAGATGAGTATGGGTCTGGTTCGGTTTGTTGTGCGCCATTGGCTGTATGTTAGGTCGCCCTTCGCTGGCGGCATCAGCCGCAGACTGGGTCTGGTTCGGTTTGTTGTGCGCCATTGGCTGTATGTTAGGTCGCCCTTCGCTGGCGGCATCAGCCGCAGACTGGGTCTGGTTCGGTTTGTTGTGCGCCATTGGCTGTATGTTAGGTCGCCCTTCGCTGGCGGCATCAGCCGTAGACTACTCTTGGCATGGATCCGCATAGCGCACATAATACTGTACCTTAGCGCCACACGCGCACGCACACGCCTGGGATTCTGACACACAGGCGCTAACGGGTTATCTCCACGAAAACGTAATATACCGATAGTATGAAATCAGGCGCCTTAGTCAGTTTTAACAGAAACATGCAAGCATCCCCTCCTCCTCCCCCTTCCCACCCCCGCCGTGAGATAGCATCAGCATTAAACCCAAATAAATAACACTCTCTAGGCTATTTGTCTCGCACTCTCTGTAATTAGTTCTTAATTACGCGCGCGTGTGTACCAGTGTGTGCCCGTGTGTGTGTTTTACGGTGTCAGTGTATATGTGTGTGTGTGTGTGTGTGTGTGTGTGTGTGTGTGTGTGTGTGTGTGTGTGTGTGTGTGTGTGTGTGCAAAGACATGACTGATAAAAGGTCTCCGTGTACCTAATCATTTATCCTTGAGAAAGTTTAATTTCATCATTATCTCTCTCTCTCTCTCTCTCTCTCTCTCTCTCTCTCTCTCTCTCTCTCTCTCTCTCTCTTGAAAAATAAAGTTTCATTTCATTTCTCTCTCTCTCTCTCTCTCTCTCTCTCTCTCTCTCTCTCTCTCTCTCTCTCCGGCCTCTCTCTCTCCGGCCTCAGTCTCTCTCTCTCTCTCTCTCTCTCTCTCTCTCTAATGAGAGAGAAATAAAATGAAATTAAATCAAACTATATTTTCAAGGATAAATAATTAGGTACCTTCAATGACCTTTTTTCAATCAATTCCTTGCTAAGCTATAACACGCACGTAAACACAAATATGACATAATTTTATATATAAAAGTACAATAATTCCATTTCAAATAATCAATGCGCACATTACACCAGAGAGAGAGAGAGAGAGAGCGCGCACCTGGAGAGAGAGAGAGAGAGAGAGAGAGAGAGAGAGAGAGCACCTGGAGAGAGAGAGAGAGAAAGAGTGAGAGAGAGAAGAGGGAGAGAGAGAAAGTGAGAGAGAGAGAGAGAGAGAGAGAGAGAGAGAGAGAGAGAGAGAGAGAGAGAGAGAGAGAGAGAGAGAGAGAGAGAGAGAGAGAGAGCATCTCCGCTGTGTGCGTTCTGCGAGCAGACTCAGTACCTAGCACTGACATTACACACAACACAGACCTGGGCAGATTTACCTTGGCTAACCCCTGACCTTCAGTGAAGATGCAGTCATTCATGGACTTTCATAAGCTCCTGCAGACTCAGTCATTGCAAGGGCTTATGAGGATCTTCTCCTTATGCACTTAATGAAGCGCAAAATGTCTTCAGTCCTACAACATGATCTAAATGCTACTGATTCAATACATACACGGCGTAGAAAGAGCTCTCTCAATTAACCCAATTAGCCCCGGCGCCCTACAGCAGGAGATGAATCGACCATGATAATTCAAGGGTAGTGCCAGATTAGCATGGCGCCTGGCGGCGCCAAGCTAATCTGGCACTACCCTTGAATTATCATGTTCGATCCATCTCCTGAAACTGGTACACCGCAGTCGTAAGGTGACACCTCCGACTTTTGGGAAAGCGGCCGTGGGGTTCAATGGGTTAAAGCAGGGGCTCGTGCAAATGTGTGGCTTTATGTTGGCATTTAGGATACGGCTCTCCATACGAATCACCGGAAGGCAACCTCTGCAGGACGGATCTCGTGAGAATGTAACGGGCCTCTAGCTGTGTTGCAGATGCCGCCGCGTTGCTAATAGTGACAAGTTCCGACATTTGAGACTGACGTGCCACATCCGGATACGCGGCATAAAGCCGCGTATCCGGATGCGGCACGTCAGTCTCGAATGTGTTAAGCCATTCAGCGATGCATGAGCCCAGAGGCGGATCTGTCTGGAAGGGGTCCCCCCACCCCACACACACACCCACCCGCTGTCCCCTAGGCTAATGAAGTTCGTTAAATGCTACAAGTCCCCCCATGCCCAGTAAGCAAAGGTCCTCGGGCCCACGGTGACCACAGTGGGCCCTGCGGCCGTTGTGGGTCCGAAGACGTTTTGCTACTGGGGGCCCTCTCCCACCCCCCAACCCCCCACCCCCGCTTTTGGATATTTCGAGCACTGGCAAGCAAAGGCTGGTCTGGCGTCGGGAAGTCGAAAGGTTCCGATAACTTGAAAATTGTTGCCCCCCCCCCCCCACCCCCACCCACCCCCCACCCCACCCGTACCCACCCACCCCCGGAGGTAACTGATCATCCTCTGAAACTGATCTAGTTGACCCTGCATCAGAGTTGGCTCAATCAGTTACAGCATCATGTCAGCGACTGGCGATCTGTGCCCATGCCGCCAATGACACCAATGACACCCCAAAATACATAGGGAAGGGAGGGGGATGGGAGACGGGGGGAGGGTAAGTGGGGGGGGGGGGGGGGGGATACACGACAATCCATGTCCTTGCAATGATCATCCTTAATGTTTCCTCACAGGGAGGTGATCACGTGAGTTTCAGCTTGACACTGTCTGAGAAGTGCATAGATAGATAGGTGCGAAAGGCAGTCTCGTGCTGTGTGGAGAGGTAATGTGCAGGTAAACAAAGAGGGCTGCTGCCGCCTCGGTCCAAACGTTCTTGCGTCAGTCAGTGTGGAGGTTTCAAAGGAACTAACTGGTGAAAGAGTGATTTGAAAGCTTAATGTCGTGCACTTAGTGTTTTAGCCCTTTGCGTGTCGGTAGCGGTTGTAGTCTCTTGTAGGAATCATCGCAACTAAAACCGCTACCGACACGCAAAGGGTTAGTCTTTTCGCTTTACTTGTCTATTTTTAATCGCTGTAGATGGAAATAATGTAACAGAGAGAGGCAAGCTGCCGCGCAGAACAGATACGAAACACCAAGTCTCAGTATTGTTTCCTCTGAATCTCAGTCAGTTCAGTGTGTGTGTAGATTTCAGCAAAGAAACTGACTTGTGCAAGAGTGACTGGAAAGTGATCAAAATGTGGTAAAATCGTGCACTGTTGTTTTCTTATCCTTGTCAGTTGCTGAGGCTTCGCAGTTGGCAACAGGTGATGTAACTGACAAGTTTCAGGCGCAAACCTTGTCGGTTCTTCAGAACGGAACCTGAACAGCGCTGGACAGACAACAGTTAGATTCTGCCAGCGCTAGCCTCACCTATCTGGTTTGTGGGAACCTGAACAGACTTGACGTTGAACACTATGAACTGAAAACCGAAATTTGTATGTGAAGTTAAGTTTTTCATTGTGGCCAGATATGTTAGTTTCTGGTACAGCCTTTAACCTAAGAGTCCTTGCAAAGCGTCTGTTTAGTAATCATGGATTGGCTTTGATATTTCAAGGGTAGCGCAAGATTAGCTTGGCGCCTGAAAAGGCGCCAAGCTAATCTGGCACTACCCTTGAGACATCATGGCCGCCTATCAATTTTTTCCTGAAACATAACAGATACCTCTCGGAGTATATAGAAACTGAGTCGTCAGGACTGGACTGACGAAGATTTCAGCATCATTGCCATTTTCAGACTGACAAGGCATTTTTCAACTGCAAGAGATGCCGTGACTGAACTTGTGAAGAAAATTACAAGACATAAAAGAATTGGCAGCTGTCACAAAAGTCAGTTTCTATAACATTTCGTCACGACTGAAAAAAACAAACTGACAAACAAGTGGAGTGCTCACTGAGTTTTATTGCCAGACATCACCTGTGCTGCAGCCATTCAGTGCTGCTGATGCTGCGGCAGCGTGTTGTTGTTGTTGCTGTGTAGTTATGGCGGAGAGAAGCAATGCTGAAGAGGAGCAAGCCAGTGCCAGAGAGGTAAGCTTTAGTCTCTCTCTCACCTGACCCTCACCTCTCGGCTGCGCGGGCGCCTCATGTTTACATCGTCTTGGCTATGTGTTCTCTGTTGTTTCCTTCATGATGAAGCTGCTGTCAAGTTCCGATACTGTGTCAGTTACTACTTTAGGATACTGAGTTTGTTATTGGCAATAAAGTCCTGCTT
Organism: Semisulcospira habei; assembly: GCA_036245525.1. Classification (NCBI taxonomy): domain Eukaryota; kingdom Metazoa; phylum Mollusca; class Gastropoda; family Semisulcospiridae; genus Semisulcospira; species Semisulcospira habei. The sequence continues at coordinate 184,503,921 of BTPG01000004.1, forward strand.
AACTCATACGAGACATGCCGCCTCCGGATACGCGGCTTAAGCCGCGTATCCAGAGGCGGCACGTCTCGCCGGAATGGGTTAACCCCGTCACTAGCCAGTGATCATGAATTGCACGTCTAAAACCTCTATATCTTGACCGATATTCGCGTGAGAAATACATATTAAATAAATTTTAAATGG
>BTPG01000004.1:184509100-184635680 GCA_036245525.1 Semisulcospira habei
GTGTATTCCGAATGATCAGGGTTAAACTAACTGTGCGTCCACGGTGACTATACAAACCTGTTACAGGGGCGGATATGGGCGGGGGGGGGGGGTGGTGGAGGTTCCTAGGGGTTCCGGAACCCCCCTCCAGACCCAAAATTCTTTAAAATGCTGTAACAAAGTCCAATTTTGGGATGCTTGGAAACCCCCCTTCCCTCCATCCCACCCCCTTGTTTGATAATTTGGGGAATGATGAGAGTCTTGACACACTGACGCGCCTTCTCAGTCCCTACCACCCTCCCCCCCCCCCCATCCCCTCCCGCTTTTCGATTTTTCGGCCCCTGGAAGCAAGGTGTAGCGTCGGGGAAGCCTTTTTTTTTTTTTATCAGGTTGAAGGTCCCAAACAAAAAGTTGGAATCCCCCCCCCCTCCCTCCATCCCTCGAGGTAACTGATGATAGATCCGCCCCTGTGTTACGCTGATTTTCGGCCATAGCTGTATGTTTCACTCACGAACATATTAATTAAGACACCTGACTGTGTGTAAACCCACAAAGGCCGTTATGTCAGATCGCCAGCTACTTTCTGTTTTGATCATGGACCAGGAGATGTGTTATAAATTGGTTGTACCTCGGCTCTGACGCATGGTGGATTGAGCGGCGCCGCATACGCTTCAGCGGTAAAACGGACACAAAATGATGTAATAGTCACTGACGCAGTTATGAACGAAAAAACAACCGTAGCCACTCGTTAGGAGACATTACACATTCCATGTCTATCACGTGTTGATATTCGTCAAACAGTTTTATGCAATGTTGAGCCTGATCCGGGAGGGCTTAGGGCCTTAAACTTAGTGTATTCAGTATAGAGTAGTATCGATGGCGTTGAAATTGTACTGATACGGCTGGCCACATGCGCAGGCTGTAATTGTACAGGGCATATATGCAGATACCCTGTACAAACGGGATAGGCATACGCTGTTTATTGGCTTACATATACCATTTAGTCACTGTATACCGACTTGTAATTCAAACTGCTATGAGGTATCCCACACATTTCACTCAGTGTTAGCATATTTTCCACGCGATTTATACTAAGCGGTCATTATGTGAAATACTGACCCTCCGCACTACACTTCAGCTGAAGCATTGTACTGAAAGTCACCCCGGGCTTTAGATTTCCTTGGTATCTAGAAACTGAATCCGGCCCTTCGCTGCCGAATAAGAGAATGAGAATAAGCCACTTAACACGACCCGACTGCAAGAGACATAGATCCTCATGAGCCCCCGCAGTTGCGGGGGCTCATGATGATCAATGCCTCTTGCTGACACTCTTCAGTGGTGTCCCTATTTCTTGGACGGTTGGGGCTTTTTAAGCGATCACTCAACGACAGTTTCAGAAACACAATCCGCGCTCACTGGCAGGGAAGAGGTTAATGGCCCTACACGCAACCACCATTCCCCTTCGTTTTAACCCCTCCGCTGCCAGAGCTCACGAATTTCGCGTCTGAATTAAACCACTGCACGCTGACAGACATTCACGTGAAGAAACAGATGTAAATTGGACCAAAAATAGGCATAACGAACACAGGACTAACAAGAGACATAAACCCTCATGAGCCCCGAGACTGGGGAGGGGGGGGGGGGCTCATAAGGGTCTCTTGCGGCTGGGTAGCGTTCGCCACGCCACAGATATGGTGTTAACTCATTCGAGACGTTCCGCCTCCGGATACGCGTAAGCCGCGTATCCGGAGGCGGCACGTCTCGAATGAGTTAACTTATCACATTTCATAAACATTTCATTGCTTTCGAATTCAATATCCCCGCTGTTGCTTTTCTTCTGACTTGATTTATTTTTCTTATATTTTATTATTCTTCTGTTTGTCTTGGCAATATTACTTACTTACTTACTTATGCCTTGCACCCTTACTGGGGCATAGGCCGCCTACAAGGGATCTCCAAGAGTCTCTGTCCTGGGCTCTCCTCTCCAGTTGGTTCTAGGTCATCTTCATGGTCTTAAGGTCTGCATCCAGTTCTCGGCGCCATGTATTTTTTGGTCTGCCTCTTTTCCGCCTGCCCTGTGGATTCCATGTTAGGGTTTACCTGGTGATGTTATCCGCTGGCTTACGTAAGATGTGCCCTGTAAATCCCCAACGTAGTTTTTAAATTTCGTCTTCTGTAGGCAGCTGATTGGTTTTATTCCAGAGTTCATTGTTGCTGATGGTCTCTGGCCAATAGATATTTAGGATCTTGCGTAGGCAGATGTTAATGAAGACTTGTATTCTCTTTGTGATGGCAACTGTTGTTCTCCAAGTTTCTGCTCCGTATAGAAGAACTGCCTTGACATTGGTATTGAAAATCCTGACTTTGGTCTTGGTTGATAGTTCTTTGGATCTCCAGATGTTCCACAGTTGTATAAATGCTGTTCGTGCTTTCCCTATCCGTTGTTTGGCATCTGCATCTGAGCCTCCCTGTTTGTCGATGACGCTGCCCAAATAGGTAAAGGCATCCACCTCCTCCAGTGCTTCTTTGTCAAGCGTGATTGGGTTAGTGGTGGCTGTGTTTGTTTAGAGAATCTTACTCTTGTCTTTGTGAATGTTGAAACTTGGCAATATTACTGAAACATTATTGAATTATTAAATTTTATTGAAATAATCAAACATATTTGATATTTTATCACGTTTCAGGATGAATCGGCCGCAGAATCCACACCCGCCACAGACACACCAAGCGAGAGGCGTGAGATCCCAGACCACGAGAAGCCGGCCATCTTGCGTGAAGCGAACCTGATGCAGCTATTGGTTGACACCATTACATACAAATCGCCTCTCTCTGACGTCAACATTGTGCTCCGCTGTGGTGCCAAAGTCAATGCCCCAATCAAGGTATGATTTACGGAATGGCGTGCGGGTTACGCAGGATAAATCAAGTTCAGTTAAAAAAAAAAAGTAGGCAGAGCCCCTTGAAAGCAAGGGCAGTTCAAGCAGCTGTCCTACGTCATCATTTCAAACGGCCGTCCCTACGTCACATGCGGCGTTGAAAGCACTGCGTTTGACGTATAATTACGACGAATCGCAGCCACCGGACTGTGCAACTAAAAACCGTAGAACCACAGGGGGAGAGAGTCGAAGTCCTGGGAAGAGTTGTATGCCCCTTCACTCACTCACAGCGTCAATAGGCTACAACATACCGACGAGCAAAAGAAATGTGACATCATTCAAGTCATCGGAAACACTGCAGTTTCCAGTTGACGTACGGAGAGAGAGACAGGGGCACGAAACTCTTGCCAGAACGAATTCCCTCCCCTTGTTGTATAACGTGTAATGGTACGCGTCTGCACGTTTGTTATTATGATTTATAATAGAAATACATGATTGACATTGAAATTTTTCTTAACGTCGATTTTTCTTGATGTCATTTAGTCAAGTAATGTTTAACCCCATCACTGTCGTACCCAACGTCTTGTTTCTCTGCAACCGCACAGAGACTAACATGAACACCCAGTACTGAGTCCATCTTGACCGATGAACACAGATATAAATGAAGCGAGCAAGTGGCATAGATCCTCAAAAGCCCCTCGCTCGTCTCGGCAGGGAAGATGTCAGGTCTGAAATGCTGCCTGTCGTGTTGCAGCGTGGGTTGCGGCCCCTGCACTATGCCGTCTACGTGGACTACGTGGAGTGCGTGAAGCTGCTGATAGAGAAAGGGGCGGACGTGAACGCGACAGATGACATAGGCTACACGCCCATCCACCTGTGTGCCAGGAAAGGCAACATTGAGTACGTGATCGCAGAGAGATAAGAGAGACAATGGAAGAATGACTGTCACAAAACAGAGGTCGCAGCACTGGCTCATACGAATGAAGGAAGGAATAAATCAATGAATGAATGAATGCATGGACGGATGAATGAATGAATGAATGAATGAATGAATGAATGAATCCGACCACCCAAATTCATTAATCTTGATTCACTAGTTCATCAGGTACTTGGCAAAATTGATTAACAAGTTACCCCCCCCTCCTTTTATTAGCAACAATAGGAAAGAAAAACTCCCATTGTCTCCCCCTCCATATTCATACTCGAGTATAGCCGCCCCCCCCCCCCCCCACACACACACACCCTCGACGTATTCCTGAGTCTCCCCGTCCGTTCTTCCCGAAATAGTCTGAAGTATACAGAGTACTGCTTTCTACCTGAGCTACCTAATGTTCATTTAACCGTGTGGCTGTCGGTAGCAACTTTTGTCGCAATGATTCCTGAAGGAATCATCGCGACAAAAGTCGCTACTGACAGTCAAAGGGTTAATAGTACTAGCATTCTATCCAAAAGGTGAGTGGGATGTACGATGCAGCTTGGTTTTCGTGAATTTGCTGCGAATGACAATTCGATCTGCACATGACTTCAATGCACGTGACCAATCTGCATCACACACACCCCCCTTCTCGCCCACCCCCAACCACCCACTCAACGATTAGTCACAATGATAGAGGGTTTGTTCGTGCTATTTCAAGTCATCAGTAATGCGGGGTGTGCTTGTGTGTGCAATGTGCTGGTGAGTGTCTACCAGCGTGTACATGTGAATATAAACTTATCCACCACTGTGATCTCATAGCGTATCTTAATTGTATTTAGTAATGTGTGTTCGATCCTTTATTAAGCATAATTGTAACTATTATACTTTATTACTATTTTATGAGGCACGATAGAGTTTTCCAGAAAAAAAAACACTTTGAATTTTATTTTGAATGTTCTGCAGGTCAATGAAGGTGCTGATAGAACACGGAGCCACAGTGGATTTCTTCACACACGAGGAGGACGTGGATAGTAACAGCAGAGCTCTGGGATACTTGACAATCGAACCTCTTAACCTGGCCATTGAGGTGGGCAAATAGGTTTTTGTCTTTTTTTCATTTCTGTCTATTCCAGTCTGGGTTGAGTTAACTCATTCTACCTCAGACACACCACAGGAAGATAAGGATCGACCATGGTAGTTCAAGGGTGATGCCAGACTAGCTTGGCGCCTATGGGCGCCAAGATATTCTGCGGGCATGACCCTTGAACTATCATGGTCGATCTGTGTCCTGCACTGCAATGCAGTCTTCAGAGGACAACGGCAAAATTTAAGGATTTCGGTGTTGCTGTAGTATGAGAATGGTGTATTATACCCCCCTCGACTGCTACGGACGATACCGCTCGACGGAAAAGACGCGTAACTACGCGTCTTTTCCGCCGAACGGTATCGTCAGAATTGGTTATTGGGTTAATATCTTCGCTGCCATCAACCGTGTATTAAATGATAACCGAATGGAAAAGCTGATAACATGTCTAGAGAAGAACAAGAACAAAAACAAACAAACAAACAACAACAAAAAAAAAAAAAAAAAAAAACCCAAAACCCCCAAAACCCCATGATTAGAACAGTTACAACACAGTTGTGTTGTCACACTTTTTTCCAAGCGTGTTTCTTTCTTCGCTGGGTTTTTCTCTGCATTTACAACCGCCCAGGGGGCGTGGATAGTCAAGTGGTTTCAGCAAGAGGCATAGATCCTCATGAGTCCCCGCTGTCGCGGGGACTCATGAGGATCTATGCCTCTTGCAGTTGGGTGATGATCACTTTTTCTGGGCAGTTACGGGGGTAAAAAACAAGCTCTCTTGATCTAGACTAACCATACTGTGACGATGCCCGTCCAGACTCCACAGTGGGGGAAATGAATTTTCACTATGGCCCTTGCTTTCGCTGTGTTGCGACAGAACAACCACGTGGACTGTCTGCGTCTACTATTGGACAGCGGCGCGAGACCCGACCACAAGTACTTCATGGGCTACGAGATCAACCTGGTGCCTCTGGAACATCTGGAGTGTCTGGAGATTCTGCTGCAGTACGGCGCGGATCCCAATGTCTTCAACAGGTGAGCTGCATTATAACTGATTCACCCATGGCTAAACAGAACCGTGGCTGCATGCACAAGGAGGGAGGGGGGGGGGGGCGTGCGCGAGGTAGGAGGGGGGGGGCGGCGGTGCGGGTTAATTGGCCACTGTCTCGGACGCATGCAGCTGTGACGTGTCATAATTTGACGTCATACATTTCTGCTTTCTTTCTCAACTGAAAACAGAATTCAACAGAATGAACTCACACACCCCAGTCTGTGTTGTTTTCAGTAAAGTTTCATCTTTTCGTTCATTCATTTATGCTTGTATTTATGCCCTCCCTCCCTCTATCCATCCAACTGTTTATTGATTGTATGATTTATTTACTGATTGTTTTATTGATTGACTGTATGGTTTGTTGATTGATTGATTGATTGATTGATTGATTGATTGATTGATTAACTGTGTTAGATGTGGCTTGTTTTACAGTGTCATTCATTCATACATGGTTAGTTCGGGGTTTAACGTCCACGGCACCGAAGTGATAATGGACGGCACTGACGGGCGGGTTCATGGGGGACACGGAAATCTATTTCCTATGGAGTACGACCTGAACACTGATCAATTCAGGCGCACTGCAACTGTGGCACTTTGATTTACCAGGACCTTTCAACAGACATGCTATGGAACGGCAAGCCCGTCCTTCATACATTCTTTAGTTTATTCATTTGCATGAGTCCCTCCCTCCCTCTATCTTCCATCCTACTATTTATTTATTTATTTAGATGCGGCGTGTCACCCCTGATGAAAGCATGCCGACAGCAGAACTTACCAGCAGCACGCAAACTTCTCGCATATGGCGCCAAAGTCGACGTTCAGGGCCCGCCCAGATTTGAACAAAAGACCGCTCTGCACTACGCAATCGCAAGCGGAAATGGCGCAATCGTGCACGTCCTCTTACGTCACGGGGCGTCACCGAGGCGACCGCCGGAGTACAAGTACGCTGCTCTGCACGCGGCGGTCTTGTGTAACAGACCCGACTTCTGTGACATGCTGCTGAAATGGGGCGCACAGGTCAGAAGAAGTCATGTGATACGCAGATTGTGTGTGCTGGTCTGCGATTTTGGACCTTACGGCCTTTGGCCGTAAGGTCCAAAATCACAGACCAGCTCGTATAGATCCTTACCTTCGAAAGTTAAATAGTTCACATTCACAAATTGTCTACCATGAAGTCCATGAGAAGTACGGACCAGTACAAGGTTAGGCCTTTGGTTTTTTCTAAGCCATCACGATCAATCAATCAATCAATCAATCAATCAATCAATCAATCAATCAATCAATCAATCAATCAATCAATCAATCAATCAATCAATCAGTCAATCCAGTCAGTCAGTCAATCAGTCAATCAGTCAAACATACACTGGTGTGCCGGAAAAGGCAACAACATGAGAGTGACTATTTTAAAAATGCCGGGAATGAACGAACGAACGAAGGGACGGACGGACGGATAAAGCAATAAATGAATCAATTAATCAATCAACCTAAAACCAATCAGCCAGTTAATCAGTGAATAACTGATGCAGCCAGTCGGCTTCATTGTACTCCATCCAGCAGTATCCGACATAACGCTAAACAGATGTTTGGCCTCCAAGATGATGCTAGGTGAGCAAAAGGTCCTCGGGCAGACGCCAGCCTTAGCTGGCCCGCGCACGGCCGTGCGCAGGCCAGCTAAGGCTGATGTCGGCCCGAGGAACCTGTGCTTAAGCATTAAGCGTTTTTTTCTTCTCCACAAGTCTATATAAATTCAGCACTGCAATATCAATTAACTCGACTGATCGTGAATAACGTGATCTGACTATGGCTTCAAAGTACCGCGTTGCACTGAGGCTGACGTGTACGTACTCATCCTTTCTTGACCGATTTCCAGGTGAACGAACCGTCTGATGAAAGCACTACGCCCCTGATGCTAGCGTGCGCCACCAAGGACCTGTCGAGGCAGGCAGAACTCGTGCAGATTTTGTTAGAGAAGGGAGCGAACCCCAACGCCAATGCAGGCTACGTGACCTACACCTCGCCGTATTTGTCTCCCTTGGTCGAGTACCTGCGGAACATGCAGGACGGCGTCACGCTTGAAGTGGTCAAGCTGCTGATTAAATATGGCGCTAAAGTGCACCTCAGAGGTGAGCATATGTCTACAAAAACTGTACGAAAACGGTTTTCAGTGCGCAAAGGCCATCGGGCAGACGTCGGTCCGATGACCTTTTGCGCAGTGGGTTGCTCAGTGCCGATGGCATTGAAAGCAACAGATGTGACGGTCAGCATTTGACATACACACATCACTGTGATCGTCTTGTTATTTACCTGAACATGTTTCTGTTGGTGGGCTATGGCTGATTAGGATGGGCTGGGCGGGGTGGAGGGGGGGCAACGGATCTAACCGTTTGTATGTCTATGGCTGAGTAATTCCCCTTGGCGTGTATACTATTTTAAAAGCGCTAGCCTCACCTATCTGGTTTGTGAGTAGATCAGTATTTGAAATGACAAAAATTAAAATCTTGTGATTTTTGTCTCCCGCCGCGGCCTACCCATCCCCCCCCCTCCCCCTCCCCCCTCCCCCCTCCCCCCCCCCCCCCTTGAAAAAAAACCCATCTCATTCCTCTCTCCCTTCGGTTCACACGCTAATGTCCACGCCTGTGCTACTGGCGATACGGGCGGTAAACGTTTTTTATGTCTTATAATGTCTTTCGTAAGTTTTGGAGGGGTGTTTGGAAGTACGAGTAGTGGCTGTGTAGTTAGATCGGCATTTACTGAAAGTTTGAGGGTAATTAATATGCATCAAGCTAATCTGGCACTACCTTGGAATTATCCAGGCCATTCTGTCTACGGCTGTGATTGTCTTACGGATGAACGTATGTAATTATAATACCTCAAACGTACAATTGTTAAGCGATTCACTGTCAGTAGACGCAGATTCTTTGAGAAATTATTGTAAAGTCAACGTCAGAGGTCCCCAGCCGTCAAAGGAACATGGACACAAAGTAGTTTCTGCAAGAGGCGTAGCTCATGAGCCCCCGCAACTGCGGGGGCTCATGAAGATATATGTCTCTTGCGGCAGTTGGATCGTATTAATTTTTTTCTCTAAAAGCAGTTTAAAAGTTGCTATGAACGTTTTATACCACTTTTATGGCCAGTTTTCGCGTCGTCATATGTCCAGTGTCCACCACAAGCACGCGGGTGATGGACCCTCACGGTGTTCTCAGCTACCTTTCCGGCGTGCAAGACAAGGACGACGTCATGGAGCTTCTGACGGCAGCAGCCGCCCAGTTCGACACTACAGCAATCGTTACGTTCCGAGGACTGACGTCACAGCGTAAAGCAACGCTTTTGAATATTGCGTCGGCACCACGTGACTTGAAGCACCTGACTCGCATGGCGTTACGGGATTGGCTGAGTCCCATATGTCTGCCGGAAGCTGTTAATGAACTTCCGTTGCCCGTCATAATGAAGAACTATCTGCTTATGCAGTGATTTCAGCAGTGTAGGCTTACAACTTCACGTGATCCTCAACATATATGCAACACAAGCTGGGGTCGAGCAAAACGATTTTTCGGTGTGTCTAAATGCACATTACTAATCTCGTTTGTATCAAAGAATTTTACTTTGATATTTAATACAAGAGATAAAATATATACTTTCTCACACCGTGCACCTCCTTCTTTGCGCCTTCGACCGGAAAATGGCTATGTCAACACAACGATGTCCGGTAGAAAGTCTGGTCACAAAATCAGCACAATCAAATGGAATTTGACATACTTTCAGCTTACGTCCCATAATGACGACTGGCACCCTGACGGCATTTATTGCGGTATTACGTCATCGCGTATCAACGTTTGTTTTGCATCGACAAATAACAACGTCACATTACAAAGACTATGTCGCGTGCAGTCATTATGGAGGATGTGTTACTGTCTAGGTGTGTGCGGAAAAGTAATTCACGTGGATTACTGCAACAACAACAAAAGTGTTTAAGACTGAAACAGATCCTCACAACGGTGTTTAGGAATACTGCGAATCTCACTCTCGTGGTCTTAACACCGTATCCTAATTGCTTTCGTTCGTAGGATAAGATTTTAAAGGCCACTCGAGTGTAATTCTTTGTATCACCTAAACACCGATGTCAGAATTTTTATGTACTCATAAGCTGGGGTTGAAGAACACGCCATTTTTCACGATATCGTGAAAAATGGCGTGTTCTTTTACCCCAGCTCACGCAATCTGAGTGGTAAAGTTAATTTTCTCCAGTTGCCAAAATGTTGCACCTTTCGAAATGTCAAGGAAGAAATGGAGATTATGAAGAAAAACAATGGGTTATTTTGAACTCTTTTCAGTTTTCGTATAAAGCAGATTTACACTCGTGCAATATTACACCTTTACATTGGCCAGCTTAAATTTTCGCTAAGTGTTTTTCATTGTATGAGATAGCTTCCCATTCTTCTGCCCTTGAAGGCGAAAAACATCCGTCCAGTTTGGTGAAAAACGAAACTTTCATTGTAAAACAATAAAAATCTTAATTTTCACAAAAATAGACATACTTTGCTTTGGGTTTAACAGGGCTTTAGTACTTGAGTGATGGACACAAATCGGTGAAAACCAAATCACGTATGTGAATGTGTTCAAACTTTTTAGTTGATTAATGATTTTCCCAACGTCGTGCGACGACTGTAACCTGAGTGTAAACATGCTGGGGAATGAAGCATGATAGTTCGGTGATAGTGCCAGACAGGCTTGGTGTCTGAGAGATCGACACGTATCTCGCTGTGGGATCCCTAGAGTGAACGTGTTAACTTATTTGAGGCGCGCCGCACACGGATACGCGGCTTCTTGCCGCATATCCGTTTGCGGCGCGACTCAAATATGTTAATGCTTAGATTTTACGACTGTATGTTTACGTTGATATGAATGTCATGATGTTGTTTATGATATGGATGTCATGATGTTGTTTATGATATGGATGTCAGGATGTTAGTTCATATAAACTTGATGTCATTTGATGTCATGGCTTATGATATGGATGCATTGATGTTTGTCTATAATATGCATTGTCATAATGTATGATGTTGGTTAATATTACGAATTTCATGATGTTGGTATTTGATAAGTATGAGTGTCATGATGTTGGTTTATGGTATGGTATGGTTTATGTTGTTTTGTGATATGAATGTCATGATGCTGGTTTATGACATGAGAGTGTCATCATCATGATATTGGTTTATGATATGTATGTTATGATGTTGGTTTACTATAAAAACCGGTGGTTTACTGTCAGTGGCTACTGTCCCTACCAGTAAATGAGTCAAGTTTTTCAATGGCGGCGATTGTGAGGCTTATCGGTAAACAATGTTATAAGTGCTCTCCTACCTTTAATTTTGCGTGTGGGAGGCTAGTATTTTGCAATACGGTTATTCATTATCAGGAGTCGTCGCAGAAGGTAGTTAAAATGTGTCCTAATGAACCCCACAGGAGTTTGATTATAAGTAGCAATAAGTCCGACTCAGTGAAGGTTTATGAAACAGTCGATAGACAGTAAGCCAATTTACATCTTCGACTAAGCATTATTCATGGGCCTGAGATCCTTAGACTATGACGGTCTAGAAAGACTATTAAAGACAGGAGAGAAATGTATTGTCCTCCTACTGTTCGAGATGCCGCGACTTGCGAAAAGTGTCACTGTCGGTTTTCAGGATCTGTCTATTAGCATCTGTGTAGCTTTCGCAACAAAGGTCAGAGATACTGATGAAAAGTGTTAATGCACCTTGAAGAGTCCATGTTTCATTTGACAAAAGCCAAATGTGCCACACTAAAATAGTGAGTCAGCCAAAGATCGACACATTGAAAGTGTTGTTTTCCAAGCATCTGAATTTCAGGCATTATTCAAGGCCTGTCACTTCGGAGATAAATAAGTACTGATCCAGTGCCTGAAATAATGCCCTGGCTTCTCTTCCATACTTCATCTATGTCTTTCATGTGGTGGCAACGCGCAGTTACCGACACCATGATATTTTCTGGCCACAGTCGACGAATCCATGTGTTTTACCATGTCCACAGATCGGCACTGCTCTAAATATGCAAGAGATGGAACTCTTGACCAGCTTGTTTCGACTCTGCACTGGATTTCTTCCCTTGGCTGAACGGCCTTTCCCTCAAAACACACTTCAGCTTCGGTGGTTTCAAACCAAATGTGCGTCTTGTCTTTGTAGGCTCTGCCGCTTTCGAAAAAACTTGATTCACTTACCGCTAGTGGCTGTAGTCCGGTTTGCTGACATGATCTGTGATAATTTTGCAATAACGGCAGTTGTGAGCAGAAGGAAAGGGGAACGACAGAATGTTAGTGTTCTATATGAAGTCGATACTTACCCGTACCGTTTGCGGGAGTACTCCCCAGGTAGATCCACCCAGGGAGTACACCACAAGTATATTTCTGTTCAGATGAGGCACTTTACTCGGGGAGTACACCACAAGTACTTTTCTATTCAAATGAGATGCAGGGGCGGATCTGGCGGGGGGGGGGGGGATCCTAGGGGTTCCAGAACCCCCCGCCAGACCCAAAACTCTTTTTAAAAAAGTCCCTTTATGGGATGTTTGGACTCCCCCCCCCCTCCCCCGTTGTTTAATATTTTGGTGAATGGTGAGTCTTAACACACGCACGCACCTTCTCCCTACCCCCCCCCCCCCCCCCCGCCCCGCTTCCCCCCTCACTTGGACAACCCCCCCCCTCGATTTAACTGGTCCGCCCCTGAGATGCTTTACTCGGAGAATACGCCACAAGTACTCTTCTATTCAGATAAGTTCTTGACTCGGGGAGTACACCACAAGTACTCTTCTATTAAAATGAGATGCCTTACTCGGGGAATACGCCACAAGTACTCTTCTGTTCAAATGAGTACTACCGCAAACAGTAAGAGTATATACCTGTGCAATATTTCATCACTCTCATTAAATTCCACCATCATGCCCTTCTTTGTACTATGCAAAAACATAATTGTCATATTCAGAATATTTTAATGTGTACGAAAATAAATCAACAAAACTTTTGTTGATTTATTTTCGTACAGGGTACTTTATGTGCCGCCTTGTTCGTGTGGCTATTATATTAAATGGAAATCAAATTTCCGATTCAATTGCTTACATTTATATTGTTTTTCGGTCTCACAAAAATCACCCAGTACGCAAAGGCCATCGGCCCGAAGTCGGCCGCAGAGGGCCCGCGCACGACTGTGCGCGATCCCACTGCGGCCGACTTCGGCCTGATGGCCGTTTGCGTGCTGAAAGCAGAGACACATCGCCATGTATAATGCCGAACAGAAACGAAACGAAAAATCAGGGTCTTGCAAGCAAGAAGGAGAAGGCAGAAAGAAAGAGAGTCTATTTCTGCCAGCGAGTAAATCTCATGTTTGTGTACGACATACAGTGTAATACCGTATACCTGGTGTACGTGCGTGCGTGCATACGTGTTTTTTTTTGGTTTTTTGTGTGTGTGTGTGTGTGTGTGTGTGTGTGTGTGTGTGTGTGTGTGTGTGTGTGTGTGTGTGTGTGTGCTATCCAGCATTTCCTATCCAGCTGGATAGTACAGCCATTGCATATGGGATGGAAATCAGTGCAGAGAAGACCAAACTGATGACCAATAACGCCAGTGGCATTGGCACTGAAATCATGGTTGGAGGCCAAAAACTGGAAACAGTTAAGAAATTCAAATACTTAGGAGCCATTGTGACAGATGAGGGATCAAAACCAGAAATACTGTCCAGGATTGCGCAGACAACAACAGCACTGACAAGATTGAAGACCATATGGAAGGACAGACACATCACACTCTGCTCCAAGATCAGACTGATGCGCTCCTTAGTCATCTCATTGTTCTTGTATGCCTGGGAGTCATGGACCCTCACAGCAGACCTTGAAAGCAGGATACAAGCCACTGAAATGAGATGTTTTCGAAGGCTGCTTGGCATCTCATATAGAGATCACATCACAAACGAGGAAGTGGGAAGCAGAATCGGGCAAGCCATCGGGCCCTATGAAGACTTATTAGCCATTGTGAGAAAACGCAAACTGAAGTGGTATGGGCATGTCACGCGTTCAGCAGGGCTTGCCAAAACAATCCTGCAAGGCACTGTGCAAGGAGGACGAAGGAGAGGAAGACAGAGGAAAAGATGGGATGACAATATCTCAGAGTGGACAGGACTGAAGCTGGGCGATACGCTGAGAATGGCAGAGAACAGAGAGGAATGGAGGGAGCTGGTTGCCAAGTCATCAGTGGTGCCCCAACAGTCGACAAGACTACGGGATATAGATAGATAGATAGTGTGTGTGTGTGTGTGTGTGTGTGTGTGTGTGTGTGTGTGTGTGTGTGTGTGTGTGTGTGTGTGTGTGTGTGTGTGTGTGTGTGTGTGTGTGAGACAGCGACTAGAGCCCGCGTATGTGGACCGACAAGCTTGAAGCTTTAAGATATTTTCCCTACGTTAATTCTCCCGAGGGAGTTTTTTTTTTTTTTTTAATATTTATTATTTTATTTTTTATTGAATTTAGACGTTTACCCAAAAAATGTCCGTTTCACAAAAACCGGTTGATCCGCATTTGAGTCCGTACTTTTTGTTATTCTTACTAGATACTTTGCATACAGATATGCAGAGATATTGAATGAGTTCGTAATCCAGCGTTGTACCCTCTTCAATGTTTTAAAGTTATATTCCCAGGATCAAGCATCTCATCACAGTCAGAAAACTGTCTGCAACAGATACTGCTGATAGTGTATAGGTCCTTTGTGCATCGAGCTTTATGATGTAAATACAATGCCAAATGTCGAAATTCATTGTTTGGAGGGTATATTGTTTTTGATTAGTTCCGGGTTTAACGTCCACGGCACCGAAGTGGTAATGGACGGCCCTGACGGGCGGGTTATGGGGGACAGGGAAATCTATCTATGAATATTGTTTTTGTACCCGAGTCGCAGATTTATCGAATGCAACTGCCTCGTTTTGGATTAATATGCATATTTATGAGCCTACGTCACAAGGCAGAACCCGGCTGAGAGTCAGTGTATCACAATACTGCAGGTCACGAGGTCATCGGTGTGCCGGATGTACACACGCGTCAGTGTACACGTGTACTGATGTTCTCCGGCATCCCGTTGAACGAATCTTTCATGAGAAAGTAAAATAATCTTCCGAACTCGCTATGCTGTCAAAATCACTCGAATTGCTAGTATTACTAGTATCGATCTGGCGTAGTGCACCCAGGGCGTGCATGTGGCGCTCGCAAAGCGCGTCCACGGTGCCTAGTTTGACCTTTGATCCTTTACCCCTCGGAAACATGCACCGTCTTTCATCATTGCAACAGAACATTGGTATTTATAACCGCTATCTGCACTGCAATCAATTTCACATCTCACATATCGAGCTCTACGTAAATCATCATTGGAAACGACAAATCTACCCTCGCAGCAGAAACACTACCTCTCTGAATCGAGTGAATGAGAGCCGGCGTAGTTTTCAGATTTCTGCAGCATACAATGTGATAACTAGCTCGTAACTATATGATAAAACAGTTAGTTAGTTAGTTAGTTGTGTTTAACGCCGAGAAGGCAACTAAGGCCATCTCACGCGGAATGGGTAAAAGTCTGGCCATCCAGACTAAAAGAAAGGTCTTAAGACAAGATGTAAATATATCTTTAAAATATTTCATGTTAAAATGTCGCACAGGTCTTTAAAGGAAACGTCGACAGACTCTCAAACATGCCAAAATAATAGAGTTAACATCGTCTATGAATGCTCAAATCAGTCTTATTTAAAATATGGCACTCTCTCAGAAAACTGAAGATCGTGTCCGGGGGTAAATCCCGGAACCAAAAAATTCAAGGAGTCTGCTGTGAAGAGTATATCTTGTGTCAGTTAGATCGGCACAATACAGCAAAAAGTGTTTAACAGAATACTGCTCGTCGCAGACATGACGCGATGGACGCCCCGCCTGTTTTAGTAAATAAGAGTGCGTAATATACGTGTGCCCGATGTGGAGCCGAGCAAGGACAGTCTCCTCACGGCGGCTGCCGCAGCGATAAGGTACACTGTCGGACACCAGATTGTTAGCTTTTTTTTTTGTCTCACTCGGACTGCCACTCACGGGCTATGTACGCACTAATCACAGGTCTAAAATCACTATAGCCGGACAGTCTGAGCGTCAGGGACAGGGTCGTTGCGGGCATCGTTGGCAGTATAAACTGCGATCCTGTTGCCTTCGATGCCCACATGCCCTGGGACCCAAATAAAAATGATGTCATAATATTCCTTCATCAAGTCTGCGTAGAGCTCTCTGATCTGCACCAGCAGTGGGTGGTCTGTTCCTGCGCCCTGAAGAGCCTGCAGGGCAGAAAGAGAGTCAGACAGAATCAGGAAGTTCCTTTCCCTAGACCGCCGTGAGATGGCCTTGGTCGCCTGCTCGGCGTTAAACCCAAATAACTAACTAACTATCCTTTCCCTAGACCGATAAGCATGCTTGAGTGCCACCAGAACCGCCTGTAGTTCTGCATTGAATACAGATGAATGGTCTGGGAGGCGGTGCTTAAATGGGCGTCTAGGATGGCGAAAGGACACTGCGGCTGCAGCCACCCTCCCATCTTCAGACTTTGACCCATCCGTATAAATACGACAATAGTCAGGAAAACTTGAAAAGAATTCATTGAGGCTCTGTTGGCATATGGCTGGTCGAGTAGAGTCCTTCTTGTGGGCGGTCAAGTCCAGCAAAATGTCAGGAACTGGTAATAACCAGGGTGGAGTGATGTTTTGCAGGGATTCCGAAACTCTGTCCAGGTCCACTCCGGCCGCCTGCAGATGAGGTCGGACACGGAAGGAAAGTGGACGGACAGCTCCCGGATGGGTATCGTAAATCTCTGCAAACGGCGGTTTAAAAACACAATCATAGGCAGGATTGTCTGGATGGGCCTTCAGTTTCAGAACGTAGCTGAGCATGAGGTGGATGCAGCGGAGCTTGAGAGAAGGCTCCCCTGCCTCGGCATTCAGACTAGGAACTGAGACGTCCTGAAGGCCCCCCAGACATTTCCGCAGACCTTGATGGTGAATTGTGTTTAGACGCTGTAGAACTGACTTGGAAGCCGATTCATATACTACAGAGCCGTAATCCAGTTTGGACCGAACAAGGACCCGGTACAGTCGAAGTAAGACAGTACGGTCTGCACGCCAGTCAGTACGACCAACGACACGAAGAACGTCGAGGGCCTTCTGACAAGATGTTCTAACTCTAAGGTAATTAATATGGTTGCGGAAGGTAAGTCTTTTATCAAAGATGACCCCCAGAAACTTTGCCTCCTCGGCCACCTTAATTGGCACTCCAGTAATGCTCAGGCTAGGTTCTGGAAAAAATTTCGTCTGGTTAGTAAAATGCACACAGACTGTCTTGGAGGGCGAGAACTTGAATCCGTTGAGAGACACCCACTCCTGGATGCGATCAACGCACAGTTGCAAGCGCCTCTCAAGGGACGCAAGTCCTCGACCTCGTGCGCACAAAGCAAAGTCGTCAACAAACAAAGAGCATTCAGAATCCTCCTTGACGGCCATCACAATGTTTAATACTAAATAAAACAGGAGATAGAATGCCACCCTGCGGGACACCCATCTTCTGTTCAAAGGAGTCGGAGTGGGTGGAGCCCACACGGACATGGAACGACCGGTTAGACAAAAAATGTGAATAAAAACGGACAGGTGCCCTTTAAAACCCATGTCCAACAAGTCAGACATAAGTTATACCATACTTCCAGGTAGTATCATATGCCTTCTCAAGATCAAAGAAAATTGCATAGACATGTTGCTTGTTGACAAAAGCATATGGGATAAACGACTCAAAGCGGACTAGATGGTCAGTTGTACTATGGAAGCGCCGGAAACCGAATTGGAGGTCTGTGATGAGACCCTGTGAAGATGCCACACCAAGTGGGCGTTGACCAGGCGTTCCATAGTTTCACATAAACATGATGTCAACGCGATTGGCCGGTCGTTGCCCGGGTCGACAGGATCCTTACCCGTCTTGGGGTTTGGCACAACCACAGCCTGGCGCCAAGATGGCGGAAAATGGCCAGTTACCCAGATATAATTAAAGGCCTTGAGAAGTACGAGGAGCTGATAGTGGATGGTATCTAGTCCAGCAGCAGAGCCATTACATTTCTGCAGGGCTTGCGAAATCAGTAAGAGATAAATTCTACTGAAGATCATGAATTCTGAAATTACTAGCGCTCGCGGAACTATAGGAAGATCGACAAAGACCGTAGATTACTTACTGATTCCGCAGGAAAGTGACAAACTCCGGGTGGGTGATCAAGCCACGCTCTTGCTTTAAGCGTTGCCACATGTCCATATTCCCTTGTCCGATGTCAGTTCTACGTATAGGGATCTTGTCTCTCTTCCTCATTCTTCTCTTCAATTCCGAGTTTGTCAATGTCGGCGCGAGTCGATGATACTTTCTTTTTTTCTTCGCTGGTTCATCCGCCATCTTGTCTCTGATTGGTTATACTTATGCAGATGACCTAAGGTCGTAAAGAATAGTTATGACGCCATCTATTATCGCCTATCAGAAGCAATCTTTCCGGTGATCCCAGGAAAGATTCCAGTGGACCTCTTTTCACTTTAAACGGACGAAAGAAAACATATGGTGGGACAATAGGGTGGTCACTGTCTAAGTGGGTGTGTATACTGAATCCCAGTAAAAGCTTTTTTTTGCGAATTGAAGCCTTAAGAAAGGTCGGGTGTCCCCCTTTAAATAATAACTAATTCATTTTTGCAAGTTTTGGATCCACTATATACTCTCATCAAACAGTCAGCCCTGGAAGAGGCTGTGTAGAAGAAAACAGTCAGCCCTGGAAGAGGATGAGTGCCTTTTGGATGAATGACGTGAAACGTAAAATTCGTCACTGTGTACACAGCGTTGTTAGACTAGAGAAGAACCCAACGGAGAAAGAAACACGCTTAGAAAAGACAGTTACAACAAATTTATAAATAGTTCTTCAAAATAGACAAACAAACAAGTATAGAGATCAGTCGCTACTTATCCTATCCAAGAAGAAATGTTGCCACATTCCTCCTGCGATAAGATAAGCCCCATTTCAAAGTCTACCGTATTTTCAATATGGACGGTAGACAAAAATCACACAAAACGCCTCTTTATTAAACTTGAAACTTGCGTGCGTCATTTGAAATTGCTGTTCCGAACTTTGGCACTAAGCGCTACTGAAAAGCCAAGGCCGACTGTAAAGCCAAAACGCTGTTGCGTTCCTTTTACACATTATCAATATATATGAAAGGATATATTCATGGTTCGGTGCATACCTTATAATTGTATGCAAACCAATCTTATAATTGTATGTATACCTACCGGGCGTTAAAAATGCATTGTGTGTAACTTGGTTACCCGTCAGGTTCAATATAATACCTACTGCGTTTGATATGACTCGGCGAGCCCTTAACCCAATCAATGCCAGAACACAATCAACGCCCACATGCAAGAGTTATAGATCCTCATGAGTCCCCGCATGTGCGAGGAGAGTGTGTTATGAGGGGGGGGGGGGGCGTATTACACTGAGTGCGTTACGTTTGAGGCACAATACACTCAGTGTGTTATGAGTTCCCGTATTTTGTTACTAGATCAGACATGTATCGCACTCATAAATATGTGATCGTTTATTTCACTAGAGGAGTGTAATAAAGGCCAGCCTTAGTCAATGATGCGCGGTAAGAGTAACCCAATGCGCAAAAGGCCATCGGAAGATCCTCGGGCGACATTTTAAGTGAGACAGGTCACAGATGACCTAATACTAGGACGGGGTAGATGACATAACACTCTATATTAGCACTAAAAAAAAATCTAGCATGACTGATTGAGAAGAACATTTACAAAGCCATACATAGAGATTATCTGATATGATCGAGTTGTTTACCAGAAAATGCTGCAAGAGTGGATTAATTTTTGCGTGTGTTTTGCCGTGGCCAAAGAGCCTACGGCGAGTTTGATACGCAAAAAAAGAGTCCGTGAGTGTTTTGTTTTCCGGTAAATAACGAGATCATATCGGTGGAAATATTTGTTACAGAGCCATTTTGGAGTTCTGCAAGAAATGTACCGAAAAACTATAAGCAGAGATATTCTTGCAGACAAGTAGACTAACACTGAAGCGATCAGTTTAGACTTTTTAACTGAATGGATTCAGGCCTGCGTGGTTTTAAGCTTGGTGAAAGTTATACTGTGTTAGTTCACACTGAGTAGGTTTACGCCGACATGTATACGATTGTAATCACGGCATCGCAAATTTGCACTAGGTAGATTGATGCCTAAGTGGATTCCGGATGGGTAGACTAATGCTAAGTAAAGTTAGTCCATGAGCCAGACCGTACACCCCTCCCCCCCCCTACCACACACACACACCCTCCCACACACACACACACACACACACACACACACACACACACACACACACACACACACACACACACACACACACACAAACACACACACACACACACACACACACACACACACACACACACTGTACTCAGTAAGATGGGCTTCAAAGTATACCTTAGAATGTCCTGCAATGTTTTCCCATAAAATCCTGAGGAACACACGAGAGATATAGCCGATAGTGCAATTGTACTCACGCTATTTGCGTGTGTTAAAATGAGTTTCAGAAAAATAACGGCCTCTCAACAATTCAGAATTCATTACAGAAGCCAGAATTAGGCAAAATTGTGTTAAGGCACACCTCCTGCATCATCTCAAAAATAGAATTAAAAATCAGATATTGAATCTCTGTCTCATAGTGACGTTATTTGTGCACCCAGTGCACTGCCAATTCTGTGAAATCGCAAAAAAGGGCAAAAATAATGTATCAGATACCCTCAGACATTTTCTATAACACTGGCTGTCCATTTTTAGGCGTACACCACTAAAACAGGATGTCTGAATTACTAACTAACATAACATTGGTTTGATTGTGAGGCACCATAAACTATATTTGGCATATTCATACTTACGCCTTAGTAGAACAACCCTTACCCAAGAAGAATATCTCATGCTTTAAAAGACCAACCAGTTTCACTCATGCATCTATCATTTTTGCATTTTTCTCCATCTAAGAAGCAGCAAACAAATGGATTGTTTACAATGTGATCAGAATAAAAACCCGCTTTCTGCATATTGTTTATGGACATTAACAGCAACGGACACACGGCACCTCTCTGAGAGACACCTTCCCTGACTGAGTTGACAAGACTGCTGAGTGTGCCATCGTTTGTCAGTCTTGCTGTTCTGTTGAAGAGGAGGTCCTTCAGCTATAGGTATGTCTTGCCTCCCACTTAGACTGCAGAAGTTTTAATAGTCGCCCCACTTTTCAGACTGAAAAAACAACAACCAACCAACCTCTAAAACAGTTACAATTCATGTGACAATTCAGGTCACACTGAAATAAGATCAAAGATCAAGTTTCCACATTTTCTATGCACATTATGCATACTCTATTATAAAACCCTATTGTAAATAACCTTCTAGATTGAGAAGAATAGCATCAGGATTTTTGTATGATCATTTTTTATGTTCCCTTGTTTACTATAAAGTAGAGATAGCAACTCAGAAACAGCCACGGTGCCACCTAAATACATCATAAACTAAGTTCTAGAGCAGCTGTGGTGTGCTATCCTAACGATTTAAGCCTAAAAAAGACCTACCAGTGGTATACAAATGTCTGAGGACATCGGAAACAACTTACTCTTCCCAATTTCAGCATTTTAAACGCTATCGCTCTTAACGAATTTATCATAAAGGGCGGTCATTTTCATAATTTTCTTGTACATTATGCTCATTTATTTGAAACACAGTATGCAAAGAGAGTTAAAAATGAAGTAGGATGGCTGTTTTATTTTTCTACTTAATTTGATGCATTTTTACCACTGGGGGGGAGGGGGGGGGGAGGGATACAAATTCAGTCCCTGAACCCACAGAGATCACAGCATCACCTAGTCAAGTTCATAGTAATTCTAACATTCTCTTCTAATGATAAAAGTCCTAAAATGGACTGCCAGTATTATAGAAAATGTCTGAAGGTATCTGTTTCAGTATTTTTGTCTCTCTTTTTTGCGATTTCGCAGAATTGGAGGTGTACTGCGTGCGCAGTCGCGTCACTGTGAGCCAGAGATTTAATATTTGATAATTATATTTTATGTGCAAAGGATTTAGAAGGCGTGCCTTAACACAATCTTGCCTGATTTTGGCTTCTGTAATGAACTGTGATGTATTTAGAGGAAGGTGTTTCTGAAGCTCATTTTAGCGCATTCACGAAGAGCGTGAATGGGGGTACCCTTGAGCCTTGGGCTATATGGTGTGTTGCTAAGAATTTTATGGGAACATTGCTTAAACAACGCAGGACATACACTAAGTTTCACTTTGAATCTCATCTTACTGAGTACTGGGGGGTGGGGGTGGGGGTGGGGGTGGGTGTGTGTGGGGGGTGGTGGTGGAACGGTAATAATAACAATATAATAATTTTATATAGCGCCCATCCCCGAAAGATCAGGCTTGGAGCGCTTTACAATTAAAAACTTTAAGCTGACAGAAATAGAGCAGAACACACAAAACCACGCAAGTGAAACACAACCAAAACCTATACAATAAGTCATCTCTAACGACCTATACCGGTGCAATACGATCAATGCCAGTCACACTTAATACACTCTACGACAAACATAATATGCCAGTCAAACCTAATAAACAACCAAAACACATATATACTAAGCACATCATAATGGCAAGAGAAACATAATGGTATGAATTGCAACAGAAAGACACATTCTTGAAAACGTCACACAACAGATGTGTCTTGAGAGTGGTTTTGAAAACTGCGAGAGTGGGGGACCGGCGAACATACAGAGGCACAGAATTCCACATGGTAGGCAGGTCTGGGCCTAACCCCTCATGAACTAATTCGAGCTGGTAGTTTCAAGCCTAGCTTCCGTGGCATTAACATGCGACGTCAAATCTTACGAATTGTATGCACAACGTGACGTTTGTTATATACGCGACGTTGTTTATGAACAGAATAGAGTAACACACGTCCCTCCCCCCTCTCCCCCCCTCTCCCCCCCCCCCACCACCCCCGCTTTTCGTATTACGTTGAAGGTCCCAAAGAAAATGTTGGACCTCCTCAAGGTAACTGATCCCTTTCTGCAATGTATGTCTTATACTGCTTTGGAATTGATACAATGCACCCATAGATAACCATTTTGGCAGTTGGTAGCACTAAGAATGAGTTGAATCACAGCCAAGATTTTTTGACGACTTCTATTTCGTAGAACGTAGTGGAAGACGCATTTACAAACACTAGAAAAGTAGTGACATGATTACAATCGGGAGCTTTTCTGTAGTGACATCAGGTTTCATTTTTAAATTGTAGTCAGAATAAACCCAGTCCCTGCCAAAGGACGTACATCCTGTTTATGAAATCTGCGGTCACTAAACGGCCGAAAGCCACAACTGTCCAAAGAACATGGATATATATTGGATTCAGCAAAAGGCACAGAGCCTTATGAGCCCCCCCCCCCCCCCCCCCCCCCGAAAAAAAAACGCACACTCAAGGCTCTCAGTCTGAACACGGATAGGGCCAGCAAGCTGCAAGGAACATCATGCGTACGCAAACCTAATGGGGCTCATGAAGTTCTGCGTCTCTTGTAGTTGGGTGGTGTTCGTACATTCCAGTAGTGAAGGGGTTATTCTGAACTGGCAACGGTCCAGGTTTCGGCATTTACCAAACACTTCCAACCCACTCCCCCATCCCCCCCCCCCCCCACCCAAAGACATTGTTTGGTGCATGCTTATAGACTACAAATCCAATGTGCAAAAGGCCTTTGCGCACCGGAAAGCACTTGATCATTGGTCAGTGCTTTTTCCCCACATATACTCACGGGCAAAAATAAAGCGACAAGTTTATATAGAAAAGTAACAGGTGCGGATGTTCGATCGGGGGGGGGGGGTGTTCCAGGCGTTCCGGGACCCCTCCCACCCCCCCCCTCCCCCGACCCAATTTGTTTTTTAATGCTATAACAAAGTCCCTTTATGGGTGTTTGAGCCCCCCCCCCCCTTCCTCCATGTTCACACATGCACCCCCTTCCCCCCTCACCCCCTCCATTTGGGGCGAATGGTGAGAGTCTTAACACGCACGCTACTTCTCCTCCCCCCGCCCACCCCTCCCCCCACCCCAAGGTCTGCGTCGGGGAGGCCTTTTCTATCATGTTGAAGGTCCCAATCAAAACGTTAGAACCTCCCCCCCCCTCGAGGTAATTGATCCGCCTCTGAAGTAAACATGAGATAAATGCATACACCAGTTGTCGCTTTCTTTTTATCGTGAGTATATCTGCTACGAATTTTGGAGCGTACACCTTCGTCTGTCTAGCGCAGTACTGCTGGTGTGGCTATCGGTGGGAGTGAACATATGTCTGTACTCAAGAAATGTTTTTAGTTGGTAGTTGGAAGAGTGAAAGAACTTATTTGTACAGCGATGAAACACAGTTTACATTTGTTTAGAGGACATTATCTGAACTATATTTTGCTAGCACTTTTCGCAAGCTAAAAATTACTATAGTCTCTCGAGTGATAAAATGTGAAGGACAGTTTTTCGGTATTTATAAGCTAGACAGAGAACATGACCTTTAGGGTGATTTGTGAAAAAAGAAAGATGTGTGAATACACATAAATTTTAAAGCAATAGTCTGTGTAATCTGTAATGCTACTTTGGAATATGTTTGTTTAGTTCTCTTGAATGCTTGTTTTACATTACGTTTCTCAAGAATGAACAAGAAAGAAGAGTTTTATCTACCTTGACTTGATCGATCATCCTTCGTGTGTGTTTGAGTTTTCGTACGAAGGCAACAAACAAACAAACAAAACAAAACAAACGGATCACAGTTTCGTTCGGTGATTGTTGAGGTGGTGCGTTTTAAAACTAGTTTTCTTCTCAGAGACAACGTTTGAAGACTAAAAAATCCGTGAGAAAAAAAGGACCGTGCACCAGAGGAAGTCACAAGACATTTCTTTAATTGTATAGAAGTGAATGCTCGTATTATACAACTACTCACTTGTGCCATCTGGAACTCTGTTGATTATGTGTTTAAGCCATTTGTGTTTATTTAGTGTGTGCCCAATGCGCAAAATGCCATCGTGCCGACGTCAGCCGATGTTTTGTTTGCGCATTGGGTAACAATAAAAAGAGCAACACGAAAAGAAAGAACGCGCTTTGGAAGGACATGTACCTGACTTGCCAAAGCATGTCTATTTGTTTCGTGAGTATTTCTTTGCATTTGAACTCGCTTGGCAGTCACCTTCTTTGTCTGGACCTCTGTGAAGCACAGGCGGAGTTGATAAAAATACTCCATAAGCATTTTAAACAAATAAGATGACATCAAATCAGTCTTGTCCTCTACCTCCATTTCCATCTCCGTGTGAAAGACAGAACCATTTGGAATTCACTCTTTTTCATTTGCGAACAATTGAAAAAAAATCTGTTTGTTAATTTTGGCAGGATCGAATCATGCATCTCTGTGCATAATAAGGAAAATTCATTTATATTGTCTGTGGATAGTTTGATGTGAAATTATTATTTCGAGGCTTTTTGTAACCCCTTCGTGGCCGATGAAATGAATATCGGCCCTTTTGAAGAATCATAGAGGAGCCATGCAGGTGCGTTTTTAAAAAGTATTTCTTCTTCTTCTTTTTCTTCTAACAGTGATGCAGTGATACATGCATTGTTATTTGAAGCACAGTATATTTCATATTTGTAGTTTTTATTACTTATGTTGCTATTGTTGTGCTTATTGCTGTTGTGGTGGAGATTGTACTGAGGATTAAATTATGTTCGCGTGCTTCTTTGGTTGGCTAGTTTGATTGTACTGAGGATTAAATTACGTTCGCGTGCTTCTTTGGTTGGCTAGTTCGTTGTTGCCTGAGCCTCGGCGTTTTTTTTTTTTTTTTTTTTTTTTTTTTTCAGAACTGATGCTCAATTTGAGGTGGACTGTGATATTAAGTTCACAGCTCTAAATAGTCATTTTCAAAATTACAAAGCAGCACACAATTTTTTTTTCCAGCAAGTTATATAAGATAAGTATTGTTGATTCGTTCATTGCTGAGTGATTTAATTAAGGTGTTTCAATCAACCACGATTTTATGTTTGTCTGGACCATCTGCGAAAAGAAAACCGGAGACACACTTCCCGCAGTACGGCCTGACATTAGTAAGTGCATGATTGTTTTATTGAGCACAAAGTTCACATTTTCTAGACAACACACCCAATATGCAAAAGGCCATCGGGCCACGTCGGCCGCCATTGGCCCGCGCACGGGCCAACGGCGGCCAATGTCGGCCCGATGGCTTTTTGCGCATTGGGCAAGGACTAAATGTATGTACGTTTTCAACCTTCAAACACTAGGAACATCTGCATTCTATTAAACACATTTCACGATTCGGCCGTTCCGGCCTTTATCCTTTTACTTCTTAAACCAGATGCACTACTGACTTGTGATCTAGCAAATGATCTAGACGTGTGGGCGGGTGATGGTGCATAATTTAAATGAGGCGAGTTCAGCAGTTTCTTCTTCTTCTCGAACGCCGTCACACTTGGAGTTTGGCTCTCAAAATTAAATCTGTGGTCTTCTGTAGCACCTCCACAGGCCCGTACAGTTTCTCTTGTAGAGTGGCGGGCTTCTGCCATATCTCCTCCCTCAGCAGCTGGTGGTTTCCACAGTCCTGGAGGATGTGCTCTGTGGTCTGCTCTGCTTCTCCACAAGGGCACAGGGGAGATGGCAAGAGGTGAAAGCGTCTGTGCAGGTGGAAATTGAGTCGGTTGTGCCCGGTCTTCAGACGGAAGATGGTCACCTGCTCTTGTTTGGACAGCTGATGGTAATTGTCTAGGGGCCGTTGTGGTGGTCTGAACACAGACTTAATGATGGTCTTCATCTCTGTGAAGCTGACTTCATTTTCGTCTTGTTCTTCCTCTGCGCCCACTTTTGCCATTCTGTCAGCTTCTTCATTGCCGTAGATGCCACAGTGTGAAGGGATCCACTGCAGCACCAGTCTGGTGCACTTGATGTTTTGCAGTGCCTCTTGTAGACGTGGCAGTTTGCTTGTTGTTGCTGCCTCAAGGACAGACATGGCATCAGTCAGGAAGACAATCTGGGCATCAAGGTCTGCAGTGCCACTAAGGGTGTTTGCAGCACGGACCAGGGCTTCCACCTCAGCTCTGTAATTTGTGCAGTGAAGGCCTGTTGATACTGCCTCTGCCTGCCATTTTCCGTTTGGATACTGAATGTACACCCCAGCCCCTCCATTCTGAACTGCATCTGTGGCTGATCCATCGGTGTATGCCCGTATCCATGCTTCCTGGGGATACTTTTCTTCGAGCATGGAGAGTGTCAGGGCTTTCTTGCTCACAGTGCTGTGCTCATCTTTGGTGGTGATGTAGGGTACCGTGGAAGAGATGGTGATGTTTTGTGGCTTACTTTCCCAGGGTGGAAGGCCACTAGCAGGATTCAGAGCCTCTACCTGCGCAGGGAGCTTTGCCTGGTGTTTTCTCTGCAGAGCTCTCGTCTCCTTCACAAAGCTTGATCTTTTCAGTCTCCCTGAGGTTGGCTGTTTCATCCTGGCATTCATAGGATGGTCTTTGGAAGACTTAACCTTTGTGGACTGTATCAAGGCTTTGCAATCTCTTCTCATGCGCAGGGGTGGGATGCCTGTTGTCTCTTCCATCTTTTCAATTGGTGAAGTTCAGCAGTTAGAAGATTGCTTTTTAATTTGTTTTTATTTTGAATTTTTTTAATGCCGTGTTTCAAGTTGTGTTCTTTGGCAGGAAGTTGGAATTTGACTGGATTCTTTAGGTAGATAAGAAGAGATATATTTGTTGCTTTCGGATTCATACTATTTGTAGCTTACTCCTAGGACTTTGACCTAGTTTTCAGTTGCCGTGTCGATGTTGATTTGAGATGCGCATCAATTTGGCTGTGCTTGGGTGTGGGGGTTGGTAAGGATTACAGGTTCATAACCAAGGAGACGAATGACTCCCTGATTTGTTTTTGCTTTCGTTCATAGTATAGATGCAGCTATTAGGTTAGGCGTTGGCGTCCTTCAGGTGGACTATGGATTAGGAGATGACGGGAAGACAGTGGACAGTTCGGAATCGAAACTGTTTCACATCTCCTTCGACCACCACGAGGAAATGTCAAAGGACAATTGCACTAAATAGTCCATGGCTCATTGTTTATGACTTGTCAAAGTAAGCAATTTCGGATTTACTTATATTACAATTTACTTGTATAATACAATGCAAAAGCCAATAAATGTTTTCAAAAACTGACACCTTATCCGGTTGAAGCGTACACATTAACGCGGAGACGAACTACTTCTTCCACTAGTGTCGGCCCTGTCGATCGCTGCTTCGCGAAGGATCTAGCCGTATTGTAAGAAGGTAACTATGAGATCATTTTCTTTGAGAATTTACTAAATTGTACATACTGCGCAGTTTTTAATAAACTATGTTCGAAGTGATACCGTACCTTAACGATGTCGTATGTGGCTGCTTAGTGGCGCTTAGCACCACAACAAGAAAGTCAGGGGCAAGAAAAATTCAAAGATGGCCGTAGCTTCTCATACATGGGCTATGCCAGCAGCCGAATGCGTTGTTTCCTTCTTAATGTAGCGGCACATAAAATGACTTGCATATAGTACCCATTGACGTAAATAAAAATGCATTGCAATGTTGTTGTTTCTTCAGCCCCTCTTGCATTATATGACAAATTGATATGAAAAATTCGCTAAACCATTGTTAGTGCAGCTTTTTCTATAAAATATTTTAAAACTTCAGATTTCTTAGTCTCTAATGGAATACAGTTTGATATCAAAGTTGATAAATATCATTAATTTTTGTTGCAGTCTTTAGAGAAACAGAATAAAGACACTGCAGCAGGATGGGAGTCTTGCTTTTGGTGATTTCTTGCATTTTACCCATGTTGGCATCTGGACTGATGCAGAGTTTCAACTGCAGTGCCAAGATTTCAGGTTTAAATTCCTCGTTCGTCAAGACTATACAGATAATTATACCACCTAAGCACGTTGTTGCAGACATAAAAACTATCACTCCAGCAAACTTCACAGCTGGGCACCAACAACACCCGTCTTCTACAGTTGATGGGAGAATGTCTTCGTCTGAACGGAACGACTCTTGGCTGAGCATCTGGACGCCCGAGGACGGCACTATGTACAGTTGTGTCTTCTGTTTCTTAAGCGAGCCACTGGACCAAAGCCTCACCTGCGTGGAGAAAGAAGCTCAACGACATGCCGATAACAGAGCCATACGCAACCTCCCCAACGAACGCCTCATCTTATTTTGCCTAGCTGCATTTTTTTGTACAGTAGCCTGGCTTAACAACTAGACACCATAATATTATATGAGGCAAGTTTTGATAGATACAGTGTACACACTAAAGGGAATCATGAAATCCAGACCAGGAAGGTGACTGCCGAGAGTGTAATATGCAGAGAATGACCCAAGAAGAAAGAAACACGCTTACAAATGCCAGTTACAACTCAATTTATTAATATTTCAAAATATTGTTTTTCAAAATAGACAAATAAACAAATCGCTACTTATCGTGTCAGCGTGGTCAAACTAAATGCTATTTTGTAAGTAAACAATGATATCCCTTTAGTATGTAGACTGGTTCAACTCTGTCGAGCCTTGGGTCTAGTGGCAGGCGTTCCAGGACGAAAAGAACCGGTTGTGGGAGTTTGATAGACCATGATACTTCAACACCGGATCGGCGCCAGGCTTAAACTAGCATTGTCTGTCGTTTTCGTTTTGGACAACACTGCCTTCATAGTCAATGGAGAAATGAGCATAACTGGTAGCAACTTTGAAAGTATGCTTTGTTTATTATTAGCGTTGTTTATGTGTATTACCAACAATGCCACCATCACCATCGCATTTAAAACAACAAGGACCAACAGAAAGGAAGGGCATTAGAAACAGTCAATGGTCAAATTAGCATTAAGTGGTGGCAACTTTGGAACTTGTAAGCGTCGTTTATTTTTATTTTTGGAGGCGCCAAACTCACTCGGTGCTGCCATTAAACTAGCATGGTCTATCTTTTATTGTGTCTCTGGATAATTACCAATTAACACTGTCGCTACCACCACTGCCTTGAAAAACAACAATCAACACCAGGATGCAAGGACATTAGAAACAGACAATGAAAAAGTGACCATAACTGGTAGCAAATTTGAAAGTATGACACGTTTACTGTTTCTTGTTGTTTATGTGTATTTGTTATTTCTGTAACTATTTTTTTAGCTAGGCAGACGTTTAAGGAATTAGTTATGTGTTTAAGAAATTGAGGCTTCAAACTTTCAGTTGATAACACTAACGAAACACAAACCAGTTAAACATAAAGCCACAGTATTCTAAATTAGTCGCAGTCTCTATCTTCCTATATACTATGCGCGTGCACGTGCGTGTGTGTGTGTCTGCACCTAAACAGTTGTCCATGAGAAAAAAGTTTCATTTCATTTCATTTCATTTCACACACACACACACACACACACACATACACACACACACACACACACACACACACACACACACACACACACACACACACACACACACACGCAGAGACACACACACATACAACCACACACACACACATACACACACACACACACACACACACACACACACACACACACACACACACACACACACAGAGTCACCTTTTGAACTGAATTTTGATTATATATAATAATAACACAAATCGCGTGTGAATTTTCCTTTAGTCGATACCTGACATTTAGTGTACGTGGAAACCAAACTCTTAGTAGATTTGAATCCACATTAAATAAATCAATCAGCGCATTAAATAGGCGCTTTATCCCAATTGAAAATCGGCTCAAAGCGCACCCGCGAACTGAACCCAACAAGCACGCTCACGTGAATCACGCGCATTCACTCACACGCTGTACATAAACACAGAACATTCACGTGGTGCTAAGGGCAAGCTCAAGCGAGCTCATGAAGTTTTGGAAATTCAAAACGTTTATATTTTAAATTAACGGACATTTCTAACTGAAGCAGGTATCTCAGCCGGGAACTCTCATTTCGATTATAAAGCTAGCATACTATTATTAGCCGTATATACATAACAGCCAACAAACACCTTTACCATACCCTATGCACGTTATGTTTATTATGCATGCTTAAGTGAGACCGGGGCAGGGTGTGACACGAAAGTCTCTTTTCATTCTCAGGCAGGCCGTATTCAAGATAAAGCCGTGAAATAAACTAATAACGAAAATTAAAGTCTTCTAGCATATACAAAACAAAGAAATTAACAGAAATATGCGACAGTTTTGCCCCAATACCTGATTAAAAATGCTGATCAAACAGGCCAATCTGACGATTTTTCAAAACAGTTATCTAGCATAGATTCCGATTCTGAGGTGGTCATTGTGTGTGTGTATGTGCTGTTCTGTGACTTTGGATCTCACAGCTTCCAACCCGTAAGGTCCAAAATGACAGACCAAAGCACATTAATTAGAAATAGGACATTTAGCTTGAAACGTGATGCTGTTAATCTAATGATGGTGAAGTACTCAGAAATAAAACAGCAGGCAATGTTTACAAACAGATGAATGTTTTGGGATGTTCTCACCATGCGTGGTATCTGGAACTCTCGAGAGTACAGCAAGGTTTGGCAATTACCTGTCAAAATGAGGCAGGTTAGGCAGTACGAGGACAGATGTCCTTGATGTCCTGATTTGTTTCTGGATTTTGCGTATGGTAAAATTGCAATTTAAACATACACTAAATTTTAAAAAGAAGAGTGGAAATCTTTTTTTCAGGTTGTAGATCCAGCATCTGCAGATGCTCTGTCACCTGTGTACCAAATTTCATTCTGATCTGAGGATATTTGATGCGTTAGAACAGACTTTGGACGCTGGTGATCATGCATGTCCTGAACAAGGGGAGACAATCTGCTCATATTCCAGAAAGGTGGATATTTTAAAACTTTAAATGGCCAATATATATGTATATAAACGCAGAAACCTGAACCAGTGGTTTGCAGCAGCACATACAGACAGTTACATCTGCTGGCAGTGATAGCA
The DNA here is from genome assembly GCA_036245525.1 of Semisulcospira habei. Classification (NCBI taxonomy): domain Eukaryota; kingdom Metazoa; phylum Mollusca; class Gastropoda; family Semisulcospiridae; genus Semisulcospira; species Semisulcospira habei. The sequence continues at coordinate 184,541,191 of BTPG01000004.1, forward strand.
GTTTGAGAAAAATAAAAGTAAGACAGAGGACTGGCAGGCTGAGCAGTTTTAGTAAAGTATAAAAAAGGGAGACTGCATGCGGGTGGGTGTGGGAAAACAATCAGTACATGGTGACCATTTGACCAGGTTGCAAAACCGTTTTTATTTTCAAAGTGAAGACATGATCTCGTAATCCCATGCTAAAATTCCAGACATTCCATGCATATTTGCTGAGTTTACTGCAACACTGAAAATCAAAACACTTTTTAGACCTGTATCAGGCTAGAGGCAGGCCACCTATTTTGTCTAGTTTGAATTGTCCTGCTGCTGATGATGTGTGCATCAGTTTCGACTGTGCTTGGGAGTGCGGTTGGTAAGAAAATAGGTTCAAAGCAAAGAAACCTGTCTGCTGATGTCTTGATTTCTTTTTCTGAATTTTGTCCATGGTAAATGTGCAACTTGAACCTAAACTGAAATTTAAAAAATGAAAGGACTCTTTTTTAGGTTGCGGATCCAACATTAGCACATTATCTTTCACCTGTGGACCGAATTTCAGGGTGATCTGAGTACATCTGATGTGTTAAAACAGTTTTTGCAATGTGATCATGCATGTTCGGAGCATGGAGGCAATCTGCTCATACTCCAGAAAGGTTATTTGCTTTTGATGGTCAGTACATATATCGAGTTTTAAAAGTGTTTTAGCCCGAGCATTTAATAAATTATGTTTCACTTTTAAAGCGTGTTCCTTCTTTGCCGGGATTTGCAGTGCTTGCAGAATTTTCATTCTAAGGGGCGAGAGGGGCTTAGGTTTCTTTTTCCGCCCCCTTAGTCCTAAGTCACTGCATTAATGTGATGACAGACGGAGTTTTGAGGCGCGAGGTATAATCACTCTTAAGACATACATCACATACACACTGTAACATATAATTATGGATTGACCATGATAGTTCAAGGGTGGTGCCAGAATAGCTTGGTGCCTAAAGGCGCCAAGCTATTCTGGCTCCAACCTTGAACTACCAAAGTCGATCTCTATCCTGAACTCTTTCTTCAGAGATGTGACTCCCAGGATTTAGGAAGTTGACTACACGTTTGAATTGACACTAGGCGCCAAGCTCTTGTAGCATCACTATTGAACTGTCATGGCCGATCTTCACCTGCATTGTTATGCAGTTTTCAGACGATGACTGGGCTCAATTAAGCCCCTTCACTGCTGAGGAAAATATGAACACCACCCAACTGCAAGAGGCATAGATCCTCATGAGCCCCCGCTTTTGCAGGGGCTCATGAGGATCTATGCCTCTTGCTGACATAATTTTGAATCCATGTTCACGGGACATCTAGGTTTTTTCTGCTGTATAAATTAACGAAGTAGAAACACAGTCTTTGTCAGCTGACACTGACCGGGTTACATTTTTCCTCTCCTTTCTGTACAGGAGGTCCATTACACCTGGTCGACATAGAAAAGCTGCCAAAGAGGGTATGAGTGTGTAAAATACCCGTGGTTCAGCTGGCGCGTCCACCTGACCTCGGAAGAAGTCACAAGCAGGCAAGCTGTCCACCACGGCGTACTCAAGGAAGGTCGCATAGGATGCTCGGATATATCATACGTCCGATCTGACGATCTTTCAAACCAGTTTTCCAACCTAGATTCCAATTCTGAGGTGGTCATGGCTTCTGTTTATGTGCTGTTCTGTGAATTTAAACCTTACGGCTTCCGCAAGGTCCAAAATGACAGACCAACACACATTTAGAAATAGGACATTTAACTTGAAACGTGTTGCTGTTAATCTAGTGAGGGTGGGGTACTCAGAAGTAAAACAGGACACAATATTTAGAAACAGATGAATGTTTTGGCATATTCTCACCAAGCGTGGTATCTGGGAACTCTCGGTAGAACAACAAGGTTGGGCAATTACACTTAACCCCTTCACAGCAGAGAAAAGGTGAACAAGATCCAACCCCAGTTCCTCAGCCTACTATTATTACCTCTGCTGGCTCTGTCCACTAACAAACGCCTCTCTCCTCTTGCTATAACCTTTATAGGTCTCGCACACGCAGCCGAATAGCTCATTAACCTCTTCACTGTCGAGGAAAATTGTAACGCCACCCAACAGCAATAGACATAGATCGTCATGAGCCCCCGCGACTGCGGGGGCTCATGAAGATCTATGCCTCTTGCTGAGAGCAGATTGTTACCATGCTACTTGGATGGTTGTGGCTTTTGGTCCTTAAATAAATAAAGAATTCTGAAACAAACTTCGCCTCCTCTGGCAGGGAAAGGGTGAATGCCAATAACTAGCGAGCAAACGAAGCTAGGGCTTTTTCTTACCCGACACAAAAGTATGCCTACATGCCCGTCCCTCCCTCCGAAAATAAATAAACTGACATTGTTCATTGGTGTGAAATGCATACCAATAATTGGCTAACAGCAGCGTTAATTACCGTGGCATATTGCGTGCCGAGCTCGACGAGTCCGATATCAGGTCACATTACATATTAAAATTAGGCAGGTTAGGCATTACGATGACTGATGTCCTTGATGTCCTGATTTGTTTCTGGATTTTGCGCACGGTAAAATTGGAACTTGAACATACGCTGAATTTTGTTAAAGTGGAAAACTGTTTTTCAGGTTGTAGATCCAGCATCTGCGCATGGTCTGTCACCTGTGTACCATAATTCAGGCTTATATGAGCATATTTGATGCGTTAGCACAGACTTTGGAAGCTGGTGATTATGCATTGTCCTGAACGAGGGGAGACAATCTGCTCATATTCCAGAAAGTGGATATTTTAGAACTTTAAATGGTTAATATACATGTAACCCAGGTTCTTCAAAAAAATAAAATGATCCTTAATTAACATCCATTCCCTCTCTCAGAAAGTAATACCCAAAGGTTTTCCCAACAGTTTAAAAGATATTTATTTTCACTATAGCACCAATAATAGGATCAATTAACCGGTTTTTTTTCAACACAAAAACATCAGTGACTCAGGGACAAAACAAAGCATGAGAGAGCAGACTGACAGCAACCCGATCCGTGGACACTGTAATAAACAACAAAAGAAATATAGGTGCCATAACATAAATCAAAGGCAATGTTTTTTTCCCATTACAAATATTCATACTAGAACATATAATTGATCACACCGTGGGACCTAATACAAAATAGATCCTTCGATTTAACTGCAAAACCCCTCACAGCAAAAACACAGTATATTAGGGCTATGTTATGGCTGTTTGATCTGGCCCGAGCAGCTCAAGCGCAACAAAGCTATACAAATCACCCTGTTTAAACTTATTCCATAAGTTTAATACATGTCGGTTAATACAACAGCCCTACGCGTGATTGTATCAACCCAACATAAAGAAATCCACCCTTTAAGCCCCATTTAAGACTGCAGGTGAAAATCCAATTACAAACACTAATCAATATATGGCTCAAAGTCAAACACCCAAGATATTACCAATTCCACAAATACATGTTGAGGCAAAGATACACATGGTTCTTGTTCTATTAGAATCCAAAAATATCCCCTGCATCACAATATAATTTGCATAAAAAGAAACTCATCCTATACATTTAATGCAATCCCTAAATGAAATCAACAATATTTCTTAATTAAAACACTTTACTAACCTGAATTAGCATCCGAAAAGTCGGTGCATGCTCTCTGTCCCCGCTCAAACAATGAAATGGCAGTACTCAAACCAAGGGGAATCACAGCGCTGGACAGACAACAGTTAGATCCCCTGCCCCCGCCTATCAGGCACCCAATCGCCAGCCCACAGAGAAATACGCAGGTATAGAATAAGACAATCATTTCCATTCCTAATAAGAATGGATCAGGTCTCTTATATAACCTATGTCTTTCTCCGGAACTTAGGAAGTAGGCAGGAGAAACATACATACACAAACATGAAGGTGCGCTACTATATGTGGTCGGGTAAATACCCTGATTTCCCACAGTAGATGCACAGAACATTACACAACAATGTAACGATACAAATTTTGCCTCGAGTTATACATGATACTCACAAACCAGATAGGTGAGGCTAGCGCTGGCAGAATTGTCAGTACTCAAACCAAGGGGAATCACAGCGCTGGACAGACAACAGTTAGATCCCCTGCCCCCGCCTATCAGGCACCCAATCGCCAGCCCACAGAGAAATACGCAGGTATAGAATAAGACAATCATTTCCATTCCTAATAAGAATGGATCAGGTCTCTTATATAACCTATGTCTTTCTCCGGAACTTAGGAAGTAGGCAGGAGAAACATACATACACAAACATGAAGGTGCGCTACTATATGTGGTCGGGTAAATACCCTGATTTCCCACAGTAGATGCACAGAACATTACACAACAATGTAACGATACTGACAATTCTGCCAGCGCTAGCCTCACCTATCTGGTTTGTGAGTATCATGTATAACTCGAGGCAAAATTTGTATCGTTACATTGTTGTGTAATGTTCTGTGCATCTACTGTGGGAAATCAGGGTATTTACCCGACCACATATAGTAGCGCACCTTCATGTTTGTGTATGTATGTTTCTCCTGCCTACTTCCTAAGTTCCGGAGAAAGACATAGGTTATATAAGAGACCTGATCCATTCTTATTAGGAATGGAAATGATTGTCTTATTCTATACCTGCGTATTTCTCTGTGGGCTGGCGATTGGGTGCCTGATAGGCGGGGGCAGGGGATCTAACTGTTGTCTGTCCAGCGCTGTGATTCCCCTTGGTTTGAGTACTGACAATTCTGCCAGCGCTAGCCTCACCTATCTGGTTTGTGAGTATAATGAAATGGCAGAGGAAGAGGAATTATCAAAGAGGAAATTGCCACAACAGGAAGTAAAAAATCAGAATCAAAATAATTACTAAAATATTACAAACTACACCCAAAAGTATTGTGGCAATATTATTACAAAGTCATTTCCTAAACCAAAACTAAAAAATACGCTTGAGGAAAAAGTTAAAGGAAAATTTATTGGTCTTTGTCTAAAAAGGGAAAACAACAAGAACAATTCTAATATCAATCCACTAAACTTACTCAAAATGAAATACAACTTATTAACCTATCACAGAGGTTATATAGGTTACATACATGTATATAAACACAGTGCCTTGCAGCAGCATATTCAGACAGTTACAGCTGTTGACAGTGATAGCAGTTTGAGGAAAATAAAAGTTAGACAGAGGACTGGCAGGCTGAGCAGTTTTAGTAAAGTGTAAAAACAGGGAGCTTGCAGGGTGGGTGTGGAACAAATCAGTACATGGTGACCATTTAACCAGGTTACAAAACCGCTCTTATTTTTAAGTGAAGACATGATCTCGTACTTCCATGATAAAATTCCAGACATTCCATGCATATTTGCTGAGTTTTCTGCAATACTGAAAATTAGACATGCTTTACACCTGTATCAGGCTAGACGCAGACCATCTCTTTTGCCTAGTTTGAATGGTCCTGATGCTGATGATGTGCGCATCAGTTTCGGCTGTGCTTGGAAGTGCGGCTAGTAAGAAAACAGTCTGCTGATGACTTGATTTTCTTTCAGAATTTTGACCATGGCAAATGTGCAGCTTGAACCTAAACTGAATTGTTTACAAATCCTTTTCAAGTTGTAGATCCAGCATTTGCACATTACCTTTCACTTGTGTACACATTTCAGGGTGATCTGAGCCCATCTGATGTGATAAAAATAGTCTTTGAAAATTGATCATGCATGTCCGGAGCAAGGGGGGGGGGGGACAATCTGCTTCTATTCCAGAATGGGAATATTTTCTTTTGATGGTCAATACACATATCGAGTTGAAAAAGTGTTTTAACCCGAAAATGCAATAAATTACGTTTCACTTTTTAAAAGCGTGTTTCTTTCTTCGCTGGAAAGTGCTGTGCTTGTTACTCGTCTGCCAGTCACCTTTTTGATCTGAACACTAAACAGACACAGACAATTATTTTCTTTCTTTTTTCTTTAATTCCCAAACTTCACATCAACACACTGTTGTTGTACAACTATAGATTACTCTTATGACGAAAGACTTAGAAAGACATGCAGTTAAGGTCTTCCCAGGGAGGGTGGGAGCGTTAAATTGGGGCAGGCAACAGTTCTCTGCAAATTACAAAAAAAAAAGAGGGCGGGGAGGGGGGGGCGCGGGGGGGGGGGGGGGGAGGAGGAGTGGGAAGTAAAAGTTGTTCAGCGTGAACAAAAATCTAGAATTGTTTTTCTTGAAATGTTTTTTTTCCAAAAGACTTGCATACATTCCTTACACACCACAACAACATAATTATGGGTCGACCAAGATAGTTCAAGGTCGGTGCCAGATAAACTTGGCGCCATAAGGCGCCAAGTTATTCTGGCACTACCCTTGAACTGACCAACGAAGTCGATCTCTCTCCTGAACTATAACGTACACCTCCGAAAGGCGACTCCCCGGTTAGGACGTTTGGACTGTAGGACAAAATATTATGCGCCAAAAAGCTAATCCGGCACCACCTTTGAACTATCACGGCTGATCTGACCCCTGAACTGTAATGTAGTCTTCAGAGGACGACTCCCGACCACAGGACTCAATTAACACTTTCACTGCCGAGAAAACGTGAACACCACCCAACTGCAAGAGGCAGTTGCGGGGGCCCATGAGGATTTATGTCTTATGCTGACTCCATTTTCAATCCATGCTCCTCTGACGACTGAGGATCTGTGGCTTCAAATTAAATGAACAAGGATTTCAAAAACACAATTTGTGTCTAATGACGGTCAAGGGGTTACTACTGGCGGGCCAAGCTATATACTGCCACCACCCTTGGGCTATCATGGTTGATACATCACTTTTCATATAGCTACGCGACAGCGGTGTTGTAGCCGACACGACAAAAGAGTGGCTGAGCAGCAGGTGGAAAATGGCTTTGTGTGTTTCCATATAGCGGGCGACAGGCTGCATCGCGCCCGTATTTAAGCTGTTTAGAATTGTTGCGATTTGTTGTCGCGTGCTGAAAAGCACGCTCCTTTCGCCAAGAAATCGCGGCAGAATCGTCGTTGAATCTCTCCATGGAGCGATACAATAATTAGTATCGCGCTGCTGTCGACTGTCGCCCATCAGTCGCGCCGGTGACATTTTGATGCGAACGTACCAAAACCTAACATCCGTCAATAACAAAGAGAGTAGCTGTTTAACAGGGAACAGAAGAACGTTGACGAAATGAAGCTTAGAAAAAAAAAAACCACATTGTATCACAGCCAGCAGCTGGATACGTGATGAATTTTATACTTTGAGGGAAAAGAGAAAAAGAAGAAGCAACAAACAGCAAGAAACGGTTATCAAAACCGAGAGACTTGCAATAAAGAGAACCGGCAATCAGGACTGAATTAGAAAAAAATCTACATGACACAGTGTTCTGAAACAGAGAGCTAAATTTCATGTGGAAAACACTGAAAACTACACGGTGAAGGGATACGCATGCGCTATCGTACTAATAGGCAGGCAGCACAGCTACCTCTATGCCGCTATCCATGCATCGCGCTACTACTTCCAAAAGTTTTAGAAAGGTGTTGGGAATGGTCCTTGATTACGTAACTGCCGGGCCCGGCTTTGACTGGACTAATACCTCATGGCCACCTGCGAGACATGCGGCCTTTTGTAATTGGCACTTGCATAAATGTAGGGAAAGCCTTGCTAACAGAAGACCAACAAATCGAGATATAGCCTTATATCCCGAACACTTAAACCAAACAGTGTCGAATCAAAGACTGACCCATCGCGGTCAAAGAGACATAAAACAACCCAGCGGGAACTTTGAATTTATGTCTGTTTCCTCAGACAACGAAAGGATCAAGCCTCCTGTTGCATATACTGCACAGCCAGCCTCTCCTGTTTCTCATTGTTGCAGCCTGACGCCGGACCTCAGACCACCACGGGCTCTGGCCTGCGGACAAAGCGCTCTTTCGCTGCCACGACGTGCCAGAGTGCACAACATTTCCTCACCACACCACTGGTTAAATTACCAACATTGCGTGGTTAGAGCACCGAATCAAATCTATAAGCTTACCCTTCGTCAAAACATGATAGACGGGGGAGGGGGAAAGAAGAAAGGGGAAAAAATAACGATTCTGCCCAAAAAGGTGCACAAACCGGCATTTGACCCGTTAATTAAATCGGGGCTAAATGTAGGAGACTGAAACAATAACAGCCAAGAATTGCTGTGAACGTGGATGTCTCAAACGGTCTGGTCCGCTGACGAGAGGAGTACCGGCTATTCAAAGCAAAACGTCCTCGATACACACCTCATCCTTAAACACAAAAAAACTGACTGACTTGTTGTGGGAAAGAGTGAATACGGTCGGCCGAAAAAAACAGGCCATTGCATCGGATAATGTGCGATGTGATACACATTTTTACACACAGTCGGGGTTGAAACCTGTGCGCCTGTATCAACAAGACATTTTACATCACTCCCCCCAATACTGGACACTCTCCAACAGCTTTCTCCAGCCGCGAAGAGCCTCTAGCATGCTGACCTCGTCCACCTGTCATCCGGCTCACAATGGCAGGTGACTCCCGTTTCGGTCGTCCTCGGGTGGTCTGCTGACGCTGTGGACAGTGCCGTTGAAGGGTGTCCTGTTGCATGACAGATGCAGCATCGACGGGTTTCCTCTGGCTGGCTTCGTGTTGTGTCCTCAGCTTGGTGACAGCGTGTAAGGCCCTTGAGCTGAGCTGTGAGCTGAGCAATCTGCTGCTGCTGAGACTTTAGGATATCCAGGAGCTCGCTCTGGGTCTGTTTCTCCTCCAGTCGTGGACGCAGTGCTGCTGGGCTACCAATCCACTGGACAGCTTTATCACGGAGCTCAAAGAACGTCAGTGTAGGGACCGCCTCATTCAGCCGTCGCATCTCTCTTTTTAGAGTGACATTTGCAACCGCTGCCGCAAGCATCTCTTTCAAAACAATGTCCTTTGCGCTTGGAAAAAGCGGACTCTATTTCTATACCTTGAATCCTGTAACTGGTGGCTGCGACGCATGGCAAAGATTAAACTACACAGGCATCTGATTTGCATCCTATCCAGCTGTTTGTAAGTTTGTTATCGGGTGCCTGTATATAGTGCAGTATGACCGCTGATTTAGGTGCACTGACTTTAGCAGTCTGGAGTGCAGGCAAATATCTTTAAAAATAGATCTGATGACAAATTTATCGCTGAATATCGATCATGGTCATTTTATTTTAAAATCATCAGGGTGTTTTGAGATGGCGGGCCGGTGGCGGGTCAACTATCGTCATTGCCCAAATTGCCGTAATTTTGAGATTGATTTTTTTTTTTTTTTTGGTTTTTAAATCTCTTATTGTACATCTCTCCACCTGTGTGCCAGGAAAGGCAACATTGAGTACGTGATCGCAGAGAGATAAGACAGACAATGGAAGAATGACTGTCAGCGGAAAACAGAAGTCACAGCACTGCCTCACACGAATGAACGAACGAATGAATGAATGAACGTATTATTTGAATGAATGAATGCATTAATTAACAATTTTAACCCCAACTCCTTTTATTAGCAACATTTGAAAAAAAAACTCCCATTGTCTCCCCCTCCCTATTTATTGTCGAGTATACATGCCCCTCCCCCCCTCCTACCCCCCTCCCCCCCCCCAATGTATCCCCGAGTCTCCCCCTCCATTCTCCTGAGAATAGTCTGAGTACAGAGTACAGCTTTTTACCTGAGATATCTAATTTTTTTTTTACCCTTTGGCTGTCTGTAGCTACTTTTGTCGCAATGATTTCTGAAGGAATCATCGCGACAAAAGTCGCTACCGACAGTCAAAGGGTTAATAGCACGGGAATCTCTAACATACTATCCAGAAGGTGAGTGGGATGTACGATGCAGCTTGGTTTCGTGAATTGGCCACGAATGACAATTCGATCTGCACAACTTCAATGCGCGTGACCAATCTGCATCACACACACACACACACACACACACACACACCCCCTCTCCCCCACCCCCAACCACCCACTCAACGATTAGCCACAATGATAGAGGGTTTCCTCGTGCTATTTCAAGCCATCAGCAATCGCAGTAAAGAGCAGAACATTATGCGCGTTTGCGCGTATGTGCCTTTGCACGATGTGCGCACGCGGGGTGTGCTTATGTGTGCAATGTGCTGGTGAGTGTCTGCCAGTGTATACATGTGAAAATAAACTTTTCTAACATTGTGATCTCATAGCGTGTCTTAATTGTATGTAGCATTGTGTGTGCGACCGTTTATTTATTTTTTAAAAAAGATTTTCAACCAAAATAATCTTTGAATTTTATAGTTTTGAATGTTTTGCAGGTAAATCAGTGAAGGTGCTGATAGAACACGGAGCCACAGTGGACTTCTTCACACACGAGGAGGAGTGGATAGTAACAGCAGAGCTCTGGGATACCTGACAATCGAACCTCTTAACCACTGAGATGGGCAAATCAGTTCTGGTCTTCTTTCACTTCTGTCTGTTTCAGTCTGGGTTGAGTTAAGGTGTATTCTAACCCCCCTCGACTGCTACGAACTATACCGCTAAGCGGAACCGTGTCGTCAGAATTGGCTATTGGGTTGATATCGTCGCTGTCATCAGCCGTGTATTAACACATTCTGCTCCAGGGCCGAAATCCGCAAATTTTGAAGTTGCCCCCTGAAGACTGTATTACACTTCTGGAAACTGATCGAGCGTGATAGTTCAAGGGTTGTGCCAGAATAGCTTGGCGCCTATCCATGTCTTGTCGTGGCGTGGCGGAGTTGAATGAGTTAAACGATAATCGACTGGAAAAGCCCATAACAAGTATAGAGGGGAACACAGCGAAAAAAAAATGCTTAGAGAAGACAGTTACAACACAATTGTGTTGTCACAGTCTTTTCCAAGCGTGTTTCTTTCTTCGCCCGATTTTTCGCTGCAATCTACAGCCGCCCAAGGTGCTTGGACACCAAGTGTTTTTTTAGAAAGAGGCATAGATCCTGGAGTGAGTCCCCGCGACATACCATGTCATTCTGTGACGATGCCCGTCCAGACTCCACATTGGGGGAAATTAATCTTCACTAAAGTCCCTTGCTTTCGCTGTGTTGCGACAGAACAACCACGTGGACTGTTTGCGTCTACTATTGGACAGCGGCGCGAGACCCGACCACAAGTACTTCATGGGCTACGAGATCAACCTCGTGCCTCTGGAACATCTGGAGTGTCTCAGTGGAGATTCTGCTGCAGTACGGCGCGGACCCCAATGTGTTCAACAGGTGAGCTGCATTATAATGCGGGACCCTTCACCCATGGCCACCCTCTTGCGCATGTAGCCACCGGTACTGTGAACAGTACCGGTGGCTGCATGTACAAGGGGGGCGGGGGCTATAGGAGGGGAGGGGGAGGGGGGGGGCGGTGGTTAATTGGTCACTGTCTCGGACGCATGCATTCCCCAACCGGCTCTGCCCTGGGGGACTTGGGTGGGGTTAACTACTTTTTAGTTCCCAGGGTCAGCCCCACAGGGTGGGTTTTCTCCTCTATTCTGGGGCATTTGTTTCTGTCTACCCTTGGTCCATTCACCTGTATTTTCCTATTATTATTTTAAACTCTCCCTACTGTCTGCGCTGCATGTATCTCTTGATATTGGATGTGTGTTGCTAAATGGTCTTTTATTTATGCCCCATGTCGTAGGTTTCTTTAACGTATTAGACCGGCTGGCGACATACATTCAATATTCTGTTTGTTTTTTGTTTTTTGTTTTTTTTTACAAGCAGTGCAGGCACGTCCTGAGAAAGCCTTGTTGCTGTCGGGACGTTAAGCAATGTACAATCAATCAATCAATCGGACGCATGCAGCTGTGTCGTGTCATAATTTGTCGTCACACATTTCTGCTTTCTTTCTCAACTGAAAACAGAATTCCGACAGAATGAACTCACACACGTCTGTGTTGTTTTAAAGTTTTATTGATTCATCTTTTATTTCATTCGTTGGTGCTTTTATTTCTCCCTCCCTCCCTCCCTCCATCCATCCATCCATCCAACTGTTTATTGATTGTATGATTTATTTACTGAGTGTTTTATTGATTGACTGGATGGTTTGTTGATTGATTGATTGATTAACTGTGTTAGATGTGGCTTGTTTTAAAGTGTCATTCATTCATACATTCTTTAGTTTATTCATTTGCATGAGTCCCTCCCTCCCTCTATCTTTCCATTCAACTATTTATTTATTTATATAGATGCGTCGTGTCACCCCTGATGAAAGCATGCCGACAGCAGAACTTACCAGCAGCACGCCAAGTGGCGCCAAAGTCGACGTTCGGGCCCGCCCAGATTTGAACAGAAGACCGCTCTGCACTCCGCTGAATCGCAAGCGGAAATGACGCAATCGTGCACGTCCTCTTACGTCACGGGGCGTCACCGAGGCGACCGCCGGAGTACAAGTACGCTGCTCTGCACGCGGCGGTCTTGTGTCACAGACCCGACTTCTGTGACATGCTGCTGAAATGGGGCGCACAGGTCAGAAGAAGTCATGTGATACGCAGATTGTGTGTGCTGGTCTGCGATTTTAGATCTTACGGCCTTTGGCCGTAAGGTCCAAAATCACAGACCAGCTCGCATAGATCCTTACCTTCGAAAGTTAAATAGTTCACATTCACAAATTGTCACCATGAAGTCCAGAAGTAGAGACCATTACAAGGTTAGGCCTTTGGTTTCTTCTAAGATCACGATCAATCAATCAATCAATCAATCAATCAATCAATCAATCAATCAATCAATCAATCAATCAATCAATCAATCAATCAATCAGTCAGTCAGTCAGTCAGTCATTCATTCATTCAATCAATCAATCAATCAACCAGTCAACCAGTGTGCCGAGAATGGCAACATGTGTGAGTATTTTAAAAATGAATGAACGAACGAACGAACGAAGGGACGGACGGACGGACGGACAGGACGGACGGATAAAACCTTGAATGAATCAATTAATCAATCAACCTAAAACCAATCAGCCAGTTACTGAATCAGTGAATAACTGATGTAGCTAGTCAGCCTCATTGTACTCCATCCAGCGGCAGTATCCGACATAACGCACGCAGGTGTTCGGCCTTCATGGTGATGATAGGTGAGCAAAAGGTCCTCGGACAGACGCCAGCCTTATCTGGCCTGCGCACCACCGTGCGCGAGCCAGCTAAGGCTGATGTCGGCCTGAGGAAGCTTTGTGTTTTTTTTTTTTTTTTTACAGGCAATGTAAATTCAGCACTACAGTAACGTGATCGTGAGTAACGCAATAGACTGAGTCTGACGTGTACCTCATCCTTTCTTGACCGATTTCCAGGTGAACGAGCCGTCGGACGAAAGCACTACGTCCCTGATGCTAGCGTGTGCCACCAAGGACCTGTCGAGGCAGGCAGAACTCGTGCAGATTTTGTTAGAGAAGGGAGCGAACCCCAGAGATAGTAACTATGGGCGGAAATCGACAATTTATATCTATCCCAAATTTCCGGGATTTTTCGACCGCTTACTCCCACGCCCTAACGCCGCCCGTTTTTCTAGGTTTCTCCTTATTTTTTTTCAGTAAAATAAAGGTTTCCAAATTCAATGACATTAAAATTAATATTTTTTATTATAAAATGAATCAAGACGAATTACTTCTTCTAAACGATATTAATGCTGTAGAAAACAAAGACTTAGACTCGAAAAAACAGCGCCTTCTTTCTGTAGTTGTGTCAGGCAAGTCAAAGACTTATCTCGGTAAACAATACATGACAGATGATATTGAATCTCTTACGGCTGATGAACTAATCAAGCTTCATGCTAAATATGAAAACCACATTGCTTCACTAATGACTCGTGATTTGAGTCGATCTCTTGTATGTCTATACACAAAAGCAGTGAGTCACTTTCTACCTGTGGATAGTGACAGCCTATCACACGACCTTGAAAGCAATCCTATTGTTTCAAGTTCAATTGGCAAATTAGCATGCGTCATGTTTTACAAGTTTGGAAATTACCTTGCACCTGTTGTAACATTGCTTGTTACCGGAAGTCATATTGATTTTTCGAAAATAATTTTTACTGCAGAAGAAAATGGACGAAACCCAGACGACTCCACAACCAAACCCCAGTCCAGTTTTGACACAGGTTCAAACTGTGACGAAGACTAAAAGTCCAGGCAGGGTTGAGGCTGGAAAAAGATTAGCCGAATATAATAGGCAAAAAAAATTACAGCTTAAGGCACAAACAGAAAAGACTCATGTAACTGATCCACCGTCAGGATCGTCAGGACCGACAGGACCTGTGTCAGTACCGTCAGGGCCGTCACACCTTCATCAAAGTGAGAGACAAACAACTAAGTCTGACCCCCGCCCTGACCCCGAACCTCAATCAACAAAATATATAATTGCCGGATTTGTTGTCGGATTTGGTTACGTAGGGTATCAATTATACAAAAAATACAAACCACAGACTCGTACAGTGACCAAAAAATCAGACACTCCAAAAACAAAACCAGAAGTCGCCACATTACCAGTAACATCCAAAGCCGTTGACCCATTTTATATGCAGTAAATAAAAATATTATTTTAATTTTTCTTGTATTAGAAAATGAGCGACACAAAGAACATAATGAACCTTGTCTATCACTCTGCCGTAATCAGCGGATTAGCAGTAGCTTATTCTATGCTGGGAAAAAGTCTACTCAAAATGAAATCAGCAGACCTCAGTAGACTCGATTTCGAAGACAGCACTAAGCTAATTGTAGTTGTTACAGCGTCGATTGCGACAAAAGACTTTCTTGTCAAGCAGGGAATTATTCCCGAAAATGTTTCTATGTAAATAAAAATAATATGGCGACGATAGCTATTATGATTGGTGGAGCGATGGTTAACGCATTGGCATTCAGTGGCTCTAATTATCTCTTTTCAAAAATGGGTAGAGAAGAATCTGCAGAAGAATTGAAACGTCATAATGAAGCATCTGAAAAACTTGCTCAAGCCCAGCAAGATTATGAAAAGAATAGAATTGAGAAACTTGATTTCATCAATGAAAAACTCAGGCTTGAAGGCCACGCACAACATACGTTTTCAAATACAGACGAAGCAATCAGGGAATATTTTCTTGTCACAGGTGAAGACATGTCTATCCCGAAACCGAAACTAAGTGACTATTACAAACCAAGCACACAACAAAGAAATGGAGAGATAATTTTTGTTCTAGTGGGAATGACATTTGTTTATTTTACTGGAGTTTTTATTGCTAGAAAAAATGGCAGCCGAAAATAAACTATCGAAAATATATTACTCTCCATCAGGCTATTGGAAAGGACAAACAGCTATTGAAAAATTACATGCCGCTGTGGGCGGAGATATAACACTCAATCAGGTCAAGCAAATGGTTACAGAGACAAGCAATTTGGCAGATATATCTCCCTGCTCCAAGTAAAATATCTAGACCCCATTTTGAGAACACTACCCCAAATGACACACACCAAATGGACCTTTTGTTCTTACCACATGACACAATAAGAAAGAAACGATACAAGTATGCACTGACTGTTGTAGACATTGCTTCAAGGTACAAAGACGCTGAACCCATATCTGACAAAACAGCCAGTACAGTTGCTACTGCTTTATCAAAAATATATAGTCGAGGCCAGACTAGTGCAGGTTGATGACGGATCAGAATTCAAAGGTGCAGTTAATCAGTTATTTGCGAAGCATGGCGTACTGGTCAGACGAGGCATTCCAGGTGTGCACAGATCACAGGCAATTGTTGAAAACTTTAACAAACAGTTATCAGAAAGACTTTTCAGTTACCAGTATTCTAAGGAACTCATGCATGACACACGTAACACTGAATGGGTACAAAGGTTACCACATGTGATAAAAGCAATGAATAACGAAGGACACCCAAAGCCTGCTGATGCTATTAAATTGAAAACAATTACAGAGCCAAAAACAGGATCAACCCCAGCACCCGACACAAGTTTATTTACTAAACAGGTGAGATATTTATATCAACCAGGTGAAGCTGAAAATGACATAAAGCGCAGGGCAACAGACCCCATCTGGTCCACATCCGTTCATAATATAAAAAAAATAGTCCCTGGCGCTGATGCAACAATATATTATCTGTATGACCCTGCACCCCAGAGGGCATTTGTCAGAGAAGAATTACAGATTATTCCCTCAGACACCGTTACTCATTTCAGTAACTAACTCATCAATTAATTCATCAACCAGTTCATCACAAATGTCTTCAGATAACTTGAGCCTGTAATGTCCAGGTGCATAAGCTTTTTCCTTAGTGTGAAACACTCGTTTCGTGTCTCCAACTGCCAGAGACTTCTTATGTGTTTGGATCATTTCAAGATTATGTTTGTTTGATCTCAGTGACTTGTTTGGATAATCAGGCATCAATGCACCATCTAACACTTGCTTGTAATGTTCATGACGTATGTCTTTATTTTTTATTGCTGTTTTCTTGATACCTTTGGCTTTTGACTGACTACCCTTCTGGTGCAGTATAGAATACATTTTTGATCTCAGTCCAACGTACTCAACTATTGGCACACCATTTAGTTCATCCTTAAACTTACCAGGCACTTTCTTGTTTTGTGTGTTGTACAGTGGATGATCCTTAGGGTAATCAGACGTGTCATACATGTGTAGTTCTGTTTTCATGTCTTCATAAAAGTCTTCAGTAGGCACGTCTATGATCATAGAGTCAGTGTCAGTGTATAGCAGACGACATTCAGGATACTTTGGTTTGAAGTAATCATAATAAAATTCAAGCATCAACAGTTTTGATAACTCAAGAATTGCCATACCAATGAATACTGGCTTGTCCAGTTTAACAATCTTTTTTTTGAGTGACACAGCATACAATGATGAATGAAATTCTTTATACCCTGTGTATTGAGGCTTGCCTGTAAGTTTAATTGCACCTGATTCAGTTGTGACCAGTCTCACATCTTTGCGGTGATGAGGATTTTCCATTGTCTTGCCAAAACAGGCATTGTTCATAAGCTTAAAGAAGTCTTTGTCAAATGCAGTGTTGCCGTCTCTGGCACGAAGGGTTGTGTTCTTCATTATGTAATCTTTCATGAAAGCACTCTGATCAAATTGAATTCCTCTGTGAACTTTCTTTAGTACTAACCCATGTCTGATGTAAAACTGTAACAAGCGATAGTGGCAAACGTAATTGAATTTGTCATTTAGATTTGGCACAAGTTTAGTGTCTTCTTTTTTCCCTGTCATACTCATTTTCTCAACAGCTAATGGATAATCATTATGGTAATCGTGTAGATGATGTGGGTACTCCAGGTCGACTTCAAAGATCCAACCCTTTGCGTCGTTTCGGTCAAGATTCATGATATTGTTTGTTAACCCTGTTATGTCATACTGTGACAAATCATACAGACGAAAGTTTTTCAAGGGCAATAACTCACACATCGCCCAGCCATACAAATTGTTAGCGTCTACATAGGTAATGAATGAGCTTGACCCCGGGCTTGAGGGGTCAAACCCAAGGTCACCATGACCGTCCAGATATTTATTGTTGGCTCTGGCGTAGTTATTTGCTGCAATACTAATCCCTCCCCTCAATCCACGTTCCACCATTTCACCCATCGTACGATCAGACAACAGGTCTATAGATATCTTACTGGATTTCAAAAATGCATCCCATGTCATGCCAGGACTAGTTATGTAACAAGCAGGGTCAAGCTTGTAGTGTAACAAACCCTTTTCACGGTAACTTTCAAATACGTCTGCTAGCAAACAAACGTCTGCTTTCAAGTACTGGTCATGGTAGTCACCAATCGTCTGACATCCTAACTTCCCCCACGCATCAAGTGCATGCTGGTATTCAGTGTCAGAAATACCTTTGCCAGTTAGTGTGGAATAAAATTTCTCTTTTGGTGGCAGTCTTGTTTCTTCAAACACAACCCAGTGATCAATGTACTCATACGGATACACACCTTTCTTAATCAAGTCTGGTTCAAAATATTTACTCGTTATTGGATACTCAGTCAGTCCTTCTGCCAGACTAGCAAGGCCTAAAGACAAATGTTGCATGGAGTCATAAAACGCTAATTTGTCTAACCTAAAAGTCAAGTATTTCTCAGTTGTCTGGGCAATACAACTTATGTTTTTGTAAGACTCATCTACAGCCTGCATGATGATGTGTGAATCATATCCCTTTAGATTGTGAAAAAAGATTGGTAACTTATATGTCTTAGGATCTATTTTTAATAACAAGTTACAATTGTTATGTGCAGCACCTCTGTAACGCCCAGTTATGTGATCATGGTCACGAACTTTATCACCACCTAAAGGCTGTTCACAAATCCAACACGTCTCAGCTGTATCAAATTTCAGTTTGTCTTCTTCTGTCATCACCAAAGGCATCTGGCATGTTGTGAGATACTGTACTACCTGACTATACAGATGTCTCATTTCTGTTAAAAACAAACATGCTGCATTTTCACCTCTGTAGATAACAGGCTCTGAATGCAAACCGTCTGACCTAACAATAATGTATCCAAAAGAACACACCACTTGGTCACTCAACTTTATAGTCTTTGGTAATGACTCTGGAACAGGACCCTCATATGGTACAACCAATGATTCAAAATCTGCATACACTACAAACGGCAACTTTTGCTGATTCCCATAGTTCTTAAAATAAACCTTGCTGCCAGGATCTGGATACTTAAGTACAGTTTGTATGTCATCAGCTGATCTGCAGTGTAGGACGTGTTTGTGCGCTACTGAAATAGAGGAGAATCTTTGTAAACATCTTTTACAAACTTCCTGTTTCCCATTGTGTTTTGTTGTATGTCCATGAATTAGACGTGACATATTCCTGATAATTGTGTAGTGAAAGTTATTGTCATCTCCGATTAGCAACATGTCAACATGCTTATCTTCTGACTGACCATAGGTTGGTGCCAGTGGGGACACTCTAATTGGCTGTAACTTGTTCTCAGATTCATTATCCCACACAAACACATTCACAGATATACCAGGATTTAGTTTTTCAAACAAGTCTATGTCCTCTATTTTAACAGGGAACTCAATGCCACTGAAGTTGAGTTCATTTACAAATTTAGTGTAGTTAGATACACGTTCAGGTTTTGATTTTATAAAGTGTAATTTAGCAAGCACACACCACATGAAACAGAAATTGTCATTGTTCTGTATATTAACAACAGCCTTTTTGTTTGTAACCTCTGTTGGCAGTGGCAACCACGATTTTCCTAATATAGGATGATACCTTGACTGCTTTAGTTTTAGTTCATGCACATGTCCTTCGTGCCAACCAGACCCCTTCATTTTTGCACTGTCAATCGCCTGGAGAAAGTCTGGTAATAGTCTGTCTCTAAACACGTTTTCTAATTCTCTTCTTGTGTTAACTGTGTGTTGTCTTGTTGATATGTACGATACAATCACTTCACCGTCTACTCTAGTAAATTCTATTTTAGCAACAATCTGAATCTTCACACTGCCTGTGAGAAGATTTTGTTGTATGACAGAAAAAGAGTTTTCTATTGATTCATAGACATTGTTACTATTAGATATAGGCAAGTCTGTTGTGTGAAACACGTTACGTAGGCCTGATGGGCCAGGGTTTGATGGGCCATGGTTTTGAACATTGTCCGTCATTTTTATTTGACCGACAAAATAATAAAATAAAAAAAATTACCATTGTCACACCATATGTAATACTGTATTATCTGTAGTTATGATAAACAAGTCAACTACTTTCATGGTGTTTGTCTTGAAGTCTTGTCCTGCAGGTGTAATATCACTTTATTGAACGTAACACTTTCAATGTAACAATGTTGTTTTCTTAATTGATTAAATATGTCATTACACAATACCTCAAACCAACGCAAGTGGCCACTGTTAGCATTATAAACTTTAAAAGCATTTGTCTTAAGATCAACAGTCTCATAATCATAACGTGGTAATCCATCTGAATATTCCAAAGTAACGTTATATGTTGTGTATATCCTTATTGATGGTGATGAGAGTTTAAAGCTGGGTCCAAACACACGTGTTTTTAAGTCAGTAAAGTGCATAACATCTTTGAAGCATTCTGTAACATCAAACACTTGGGTTTGTCCGTCTGTCATTTTTTATTGGACAAACAAAAGAATAAATTAATTTACATCAATTTACTAACCCATACCCTGTGGGCTGATCTGTCTTTAAAATAAGCTTTAGATGCTTAGTTGATTTCAGTTTATTTTTTACATCATCCCGTTCATGCTTATTTGGGATGACATCGTTTTCTCTGAGACAGTCTTCAAAGCTGTCACGATCCTTACAGTAAAACAAACAGATAAACTTTAACTGTTCTCGAAAATCTTTCAGTACAGCATTATATTTCTGAGTGAGAATCCATACACTGATATTTGCGTGTCTGCCACTGAAGGCAAGTTCTGATAGAGTGTTTCTCTTCTTGACAATGTCTTTCTCTGCAGAACAGTCATCAACAATAAACAAGGTTGGCTGTCCTTCAAATTGCTTGTAAAAATATTGTAGGTAGTCATTCAGTTTTTTCTCAGGTCAACTAAGTATATGTTGCTGTCAGTCCAAATGAATAAACGGTTGTGATAAGCTTTGTTGTGTTTGATTGTTGTACAAAATATTACAATGTTTTCAAAATGGTGGATGTATCTTGTTTGTAAGAGATTAAGTACAAATTCAGTTTTACCACACCCTGTCGCACCACAAAATAATCCACAGTGTGGATCGAGTGTCATCAAGCCCCGGTTCATTTTAATACACAATATAATTTTAATATATGTGTCCACTCAGTCTGCTTTCTGCAATATTGAGTTGTGCATCATATATCAGGTACAAATATATGTTTATGGCTGCAGCAGTTTCAACCTTCTTTTGTATCTGAATTGTTATTCCATCACTACCGTTCTCAACAGTTCGTCCTGACCCATGAAGATAATCATCATCTGTACTACGAAGGTCTAACCAAAGTGCATATTTGTTTGTAAGGTATTGACCGATCCTAACATCATACAGATGTAGATCTTTGCACGCAATGTTTGCAGGTTTATCTCTAATCCTTCCACCCGCAAAATACTTTGTGATCTCATCGTAGTGTTGATAAGGTAACATTCCTAAAGCGTACACTTGATTAGGGCAGCCTTCGATTGTACAGGACAAATGTGTAATCTTAGGATTGTAGAATTTTTCTGAATCTCTTTTGTATGGACTCACCGGTTCAACAAACAACATAAGAATACCTTTCAGTGACCTGGCAGGCGTGTTCAAGTTTATGTTCCACATTGGGTCGCTTTTGTCTTTGGGTATTAAACTATGCCTAATCACACGGTCATAATAAATTGGAAGTCTTGACTGATACTGATTTTGAATGAGTCTGGCTAGTTCAGTATGTGTAACAATTTCATATTCCAAGGAAATGTTAGAGATCTTATATGTTGCATCTGTGGCAGATGATTTAATGACTTTGGAGTAGTCATTGAAAGTTAGTTCAAAACTTAGACGGTCATTCAGTGCTCCTTGATAATAAGGCAAATGAGCTGTGAGGATTTCAAACTCAAGTGGAATGTAAAATCTGGTTCCATATGTTTCGGCCATTATAACGTCCTTGGCTACCCCAGTAGTTACCTTATCTCCAGCATTGATTCGAAGTTTACCAACATTATCAGACTGTATACCTTGGTAAATACGATCCTCTCGTTCTTCTCTTGTGAGCCAAAGATCTTTGTAACAGTAAAATACATCTGAGTCATCAAGACTAAACACTTCCTGTCCTTCAAGTTTTACTTTAATAGTTCTAACAATTGCTCTGCCAAGATTGTCAACCAGTGTTCTGTTTACATCTGCGTCTGATGATAGTTCAATATTAAATGCTAGGCGTGCAGTGCCAGGAACAATAACGTCACTGGGACCTAGGTTTGGAAACTTGACTGTAAGTGTTTGATTCTGGTCTATGGTACTTGGATTGTTCGTGATGACGATTGATTGTCTTATGCCCTTAACACCCAGAGGCTCACGTAGTTTTCTGTATGGGTCTAACTTTGATCCGTAAGATTGTGTCATTTTAATTATGCACAATAAAAAATAATAAATTAATAAAACAATGGCAGCGGGAGGATTTAATCATGAAGATTTTGAAATGGATGACACGTATGATTTTGGTAATACAACAGATATGACAGATATGACTGGTACAAGAAATATTTACAGTTTACGTCACGAACTTTTAGAAACCAAAGTGAACTCATTTTATGATCATGTTGGTGGTCGCCCAGACAACGTAGATCCTAATCAGTTTGAACTTGATGTCAAGGGTCATTTATATTTAAATACTGTTGACAAAGGAAAAGTACTATTGACTAACAAAAAAGACCCTAGTAGGTTTAGGGCTTTAAGTACAATAAAAAATGAAGGTGGTGTTGGTGCCTTGCGTCAACTGGGTATTGGTGGGTCTCCTGTCACGCCAAGACTGGCTAGTGTTCTTCACGACACGCAAACAAAGTTGCCAACAGGGCAAGAGATTGAAATGGCACCAGTAACAAGCCTACCAGAAATAGCAAACACAGTGATACAAGAAACCTCATTTACTGAAGGGCAAATAAATGACGCTTTGAAAACAATAGATGATCCACCTTTGTCAATGAGGGAGATTATGGGATTGGATAAATCACTGCAGACAATAAGAGGTGAGATGGTAAATAATGTTGCCAAACTGGGTGAACTTGATAAACACATAGAACGTGAAAAAGAGAAACTGGCTACAGCAGACAATGGGAATCTTGACACAGAAATGAAAGAAAGAATCCAACTCAGATTAAATAATTTGCAGATAGAAAGATCAGGAAGGTTAGAAACAATTAGTATTGGGAGACAAAAACTGAAATCACAGGTCAACAGGATTAGAGAAACTATTCAGAAAATACTTCACGAAGACAATACTCTGGCTGAGAGACTAAAAACACTTTTCAGAGAACAGGGTATTACAATTGCTAGTTTAATTACTGCTCTTGGGTTTATTATCAGTACTGCTGTGTTGGCTGTCTCCGGTGCTGGTGGACCCGGTGGTTCAACACCGCCAGCCTCGGCACCACCAACCCCTGGCCCCCCGGCTCCAACAGACCCAAAAGATTTACAGTCATGGGTAAAGAAACAACTGTCTCACATATCAGACTTGCTTAAAAAATTGGCTCTGAAAGCAGTGGACGCTTTGCCTGGCATTATAGGCACTGTTGTCAGTTGGCTGATTACTACTACAGCAAAGGCAGTAGGGTTTATGGCAGAACATGTGTGGGTCTTTTTGGTTACAGTAGGAGGGTTGATGGTGGGTTATTTAATGAAACAGATAAAGAAGTAAAACCCCTAACCCTGTTAGACCTATTACCAATGCAGTTCTTTCTGACTCATGTGTGTCCGGGGTTGGTGTAGGGGTTACCGCTTGTATGAGTGCCGGTGTTGGGGCCAGGGCCGGGGTTGGGGGTGTTACCGTCTGTAATGATTTTAAGGGCTGTACGTGTGTGGTTGTGGCCCCTAAGTTTACAGATTGATTGAGACCTAGTTTTTGATCACGACCTGCAACAATGATTTCATTATTATAATTTGTTATTGTTCCCATTTGGAGTTGAAGATCAGATGGTAACATGTATAACCCGATGCCAACTACAAAGTCAACTTTTGATCTGGCATATCTGAGTACGTCTTGGTAGCGTTGTATGCTAGATGGGAGATCAACTGTTGAATTAATTGAATCTTCAAGATTTGCAAGAAACTGTTTTTGTGCTTCAAATTTACCACTTCCATTCAAAATGTTTGATTTTGTTAGTGATTGTGCACCTAGTATACACCAGACATATGTTCTGATAGACTCATTGACGCGCTCAACTCCCGCTTGAGTAAACCCGTCAGATTTATCTAAGACAAATGTGGTCCAGGCGTTAGACTGCTTTTGCTCTATTGATCCTAACCAGACTTGTGATTTTGATGAGAATGAAGTGTAACCAGGGTAATAATCTTGAGGGTATTGTCTGTGACTCAAAGCATAATACAATGTACCCATGCCTTTGTGATCATCAAGTTTTTGTGTGAAATCATACTTTGTACTGATGTTAAATTCATTACAGATGCGTTCAAATGCTTTCATATCCATGGGGTTGTTATACCTGTTGAAACTGGATTCAGTGGGCAGTGGGGTATGCAGTTCTGACAGAATACGTCTAAGCTGGTAATAAACATGAAAACGATACACAGATCTAATCAGTTTGTTTGAGTGATTCAAATGGTCTGTAAATGAAACACTACAGCCTGTAGTTGAACATAGTATTGCAAAGTTGAGTTGATTTTGAAACATCTGTAGTGGGCTAGAAGACCACTTTCTTGCAGTAGAGTCATCTGTTATTGGAGGGTTTAGGTAATGGTCAAACGGATTTGGTACTTTGACTTGGAATAGATCTTGTACGCTTGCATCAGACACAGCTATATCCAGTTGATTTAGTTGAATTATTTTCTGTTCATAAGTAGGTGCAACATTATATTTGGCATCCACATTAAATTGAAATGCGTTTGTAGTGGTGATGGTTGGTGATTTAAATTCCATCCTTTTTTATATGAGATAATAAAAATGTTTATTATCTTAACAAATCTTGACACAAGCAAACCAGTGTGGTTAACTAATGGGATTGATAATCGTGATGGTAGCAAGGCTGCAGCTATCCATGAAATGTTCTATACAGTAAAATTAGGTAGTGGCAGCCTCGCCAGTAGGCTACCATCAAGCATAAAATCGCTGCATTTTGTGCCAACTTCAACTCAAATTTATCATGCATCTACTGCACCGATTGTTTTCATTCTTATGTCAAAATAATATACGTCCTTTCCTCTTTCCAATGATGATAATATGATATATGTTTTGTTGGTGTGAAAAAACTGAAAAAATAAACTTTAAAGCATGTGTTTCGGCTTGCGCGAGCCGCAAGCTGACTTCCCGGCGTTTGCTTCGCGTAAGCGCCTACACGATCCCTCCATTCAACAAGCCAGCAGATTTACCACACACACGCTACACAGCTATATTTAGTATCAAAATGTGGGTCATGATGTCAGCTTCAAACTGGTATAAGGTGTTTGGTGATTTTTGTATACACACATGAAATATTGTAGTTTTTCCACAAAAATAAGAACAAATTTTCGTTTTTTTAGCAAAACAGAACGTATAAAAACACACATCTGGGTACCATTTTGTAGAGGAACGTCAAATCTATCGAATGGTGTTAGAGGCTAAATTATGCAAATGTGGTGGAAAATCTGCTTGAGGAATTTCCCACTCACGTTGCGCGCGACTTCTTCTGACCGCAATTCAAAATGGCGACGACTGAAGACGAACCGGTACTTCCACTTTCGAGGAAATTGCAAGAAAACTACGTAAGTAAAAGCTTAATCGCTTTGCAGATTTATGCTATATTGTCATTTGTATGGTTTAGAAACTATTTCGTTTATTATTCTTCGGAATTCTTGCATACACATCCTTCTATCACTGCGTTCAGCCTCATTGATCATCGCATCTTTCTTTGGATGGAAAGTGCCATTGAATATAGGAAAATACTTCACTACAGAAGTCAGTTAGCTTTATTAGCTGCTTAGTAATGTATTTGTAAATGCATTTATCACTTTCCTATTTAATTTCAAACGTCGATGCTCATCTGTTATGGTTATATTCAAGTTTAACTGTCGGGCATCGAAGCGAGTGATAACAGCCAGGGGCAGATAATTTGATGAGCGACTATGTGACATTGACAAAATAGGTCTCAGAGCGGCCAGTATTTCATCATTTCTCTTCGTTTTTTTTGTTGAGATAAATAATTAGTCACACTCAGCATGATCAAAATACCCTGCTTTTTATTTTTCTTTACTCTAGGCCTAATTAAATCTTCCTCCTCAAAAGATGTTTAAGGTAAACAATGACAATAGTACTGTTTGTGTAAAGAGCCATACTCGGTCATCATGATGTTGATAGTGAACCGCCAGTATTATTTAACTGATTAACATTATATTTAACAAAACAACCTCCAGTATTTTTAAACTGATTAACATTATATTTAACTAAACAACCTCCTTTGTTTTAGGTGGTGATGAGGCGTACACTGTACTCAAGAAAGTCTTCCTAGCCAAAGGGAGGGGGAGGCGCCCTGACCTGCCCACCTTCAGTGCACTGGATAACTCACTTCTTCAAGTTTATCTTCTGAATGAAGAGTGTGACAAGACTTTTGATGACGCACCAGCATTTCTTTGGAACCTTTTTCCGGACTTGACAGAGAGTCGTCTGAGATGTTTGGTGCCTGAGACAAAGCTAAACTGGGAAAAGCAGAACACTATACAACTGCAAGAGGATTTTGTGAAGAAGCTCATGACACGACGTGTAGGACCACACCTACACCAACTTGGCATCACCAGACAGCAACTTTTGACAGGCGATTGCCACCTGGCATCACTACAGTCGCCAACAAAAGGCTTACTTCTTGACCTGGAGTCATTTAGAAAATGCGAAGGCTCTAAATTCAAAATGATGTGTAGGTGGTGGTTCAGATTGACCCAGCAGACTGTGACCGCTGCAGCAATGAGGAGGAGGGTTGTAAAAGTGTGCAACTTTAAGAATCGACTCATTCGCTGAAAAAGGGGAATGTAGATTCGTTTTGGGCGGAAACACTGGATTCTAGCATTGTGGCAGCGTTTAATCCAGCAGAACTAGGTAACACCACCACGACATTGGATTCTGAAAGAAAAGGCATGACACTGACCATTCAGCAGTTGGGGAAGGAGCTGACCAGTGTGCGGCATCGCATTAAAGAAGTGGAGCAGGAAAATCAAACACTTAATATCAAGTTTCAGGCTGAAATGAGGACTTTGCAGCAAGTTTTAACCAAAAGGACACATCAGCTAAGTCTTGTTAAAGTGAGATTAGAGGGACTCCAGATCAACCACGACAGCATCACAGCTCGCTTGAGACAGTATACGAAAGGGACACTTTCCAGAAACTAAACCATACGGCAAACAAAGTGATGAAGCTTCAAGAAAGTGTCGATGATGCAACTACTTTTGCCGCAAACATCGGAGACCATTACCAACATTTCAAAAACACTCTGCTGTAGTGTGCATTTTTGTTCAGTGCTGATTGCATTGCTCAAGCAGTGAGCTGGTTTCATTGGTCCTTACATCTGTCCTTTGACTGTGCGGACTGTCTCGCAAGGTTCAGATCAAGCCGAGCTGCTATTTTAGACATATATATTCATCAATATAATTATGACGTACATTATTTCCAGGTGTCTCTTTACATCTTTTTTTCTGTTCATAATCATAACTGAATATCCTTTTTTTCCTCTGTGCTAAATGGCCTCAAAATCTGCATACTGGTTAAAGTTTTTCAGTCATATTTGTGCTTTCAACATGTTGTCGATGATACTTTTATTTTATTTGTAGCATGTTCAACATGAATGACATGATGTATGAAAGTGATTTTCTCTAATATTGCAGCAGAATATATATTCTGACTTGGGTCCAAACCGCATGAAAATCCATCAAGGCGTTCAGAAGTTATGCTAATTTTTGTGTTGCGCGTCGTTGCTCATGTCCGCGGCATGTCATTTTGAGCATTTTCTGGACTTTGGCACATTCTATCAGAACGGTTTATGTATATTACAGTCTGAAAAAAAATAGGCTTACTTTTTGTATATATATTTGTTAAAATCATCTCACAAAAGGTTATTTTAAGCGAAAGATTGTTCACAATATGGTCACAAAGTTGGACTTCTGTACAATGTCAACTCGGCTCCGATTTATTTTTTTCCATTTTTAGCAACTCGTTGCACATCATTGTACTGCATTATGGTTTTCATATTTGTTTCTGATACTTTCCTGATAATACAGATTGTGAAATAAAAAGATGAAGCCTGTATCTTCTTAAGTGTCTCTGTATCCCTTGTCTGAAAATGGCTTTTCATTAGGTTGGCGGGCCACGGACGAAAGCCTAAAAGTTTAAAATGTCGTATCTCAGGAACTAATCAACATATTTACAAAATCTTTTTTGCTGTTTGTTTGTTTCTTAATGCTCTATTAATAAAACAATGTAAGGAAGGTCTCAAGTTATAATGAAATTTTGGCTGCCACTACCTAGTAAAATGGTTTAATGTAACAGATGATATATATAATAAAGTAATTTTTGATGGTAAGACTGAAGCTATACCACCTGGGTATTATGACTTTTGTACTATAGCTGAATGGTTTCAAAGTAATTTTAAAATTAAAGCAACTTTAAATCCAGCTAACCTACTTGTTACATTAGAATTTCCGACACAAAATTGGTTAAGGATCTCAGATAGATTTGCATATTTACTTGGATTTTATATTGACAAAGATTGGTATAGAACAGATGATTTAGGTGAAGATATGTTTGGTATTATAACAATGAAGACCAAAAAACTTAAAATAACTGGTAAACGCCCTGTTTATTTGGCAGTACACACAGTATTTAATGTTTATTTGAAAGAACTAAACACTACTGAAAATGTACACAATGGAAAGCCTTCAACTTTGTTGAGATGTGTGCCAGCTGGAACTGCTCCTTATTGTGAAAGTGTAGTTGTTAGATTTCCTAATTTGCAGTTTAAGAAATTAGGTTCTAGTTTCTTTGAGTCACTGAGTATATCTGTAACTAATCAGGATGACAAACCAGTTGTTATGCATGATTTTAGTGTTGTGTTGGAAATTAAATAATTTTATTTTTGTTTATAAAAAATGAGTGGTGGTCCAAAGCCGAGAATCATACCAGTTGCATGTCCAGTAACAGAGTTGAAAGATTTGGCAGACGTACAGGATTTTGAGAAGGAAGGAGAAATTGGAGAAATATATGGTTTTGAACTTGATTTAAATGGCATGTACAAGAGGAAAGTAATTGTTGACATGAAAGACGGTGAAAAACAGATTCCTAAACTTGGTCAGCTGCGTGATGTTACTGTACCTACTCCACCTGTAAATAATTCGCCCTACAACTTAATACATGTGGGTAGTAAGTGGGTTGTTTCACCTGTGCCTGCACCACCTCCAACAATTGACTGGGACATAAAGATTGAATTTATTAGTCCTTATGTATACACTGATGACGAAGGTGCCTTAGTGTTTAGGAAGGTTGTTAACTCGGGGCCGCTTATTGTAAGTCTTGTTCCAAGCTTTGCCCCAGACGACAATAGCAGAGAAAAACTGAAAGTTGAAAATTATGAGAGACGGAGATATCTTCTTACACATAGGAAGGGTAGGTCTGATGCGAAGGTCGTGTTTGCACCAATAAACTTTCCCATCACAAGAGAAGCGACAATAGTATTTGAAATTATCATGAGATCAGTAACTACTGCTAAAGAGGCTCAAATTGCACAAGGAATTAAACTTACATGGAATAACACAGTATCAGAATCAACAAAGGTCTTTATTGCTATTACAAAAAATAATGATGTTATTAATGTTTCGAGCAGTGTTCCAGATGTCAAGGTGGTGGTCGACAAAACAACTTTTGTTCGTCTAACTTACATAAACCTTGAACACATTGATCTTGTTGCATTTTATTATGCCAGCAAATTGTATACTTTTGAAGAGTTGCAAAATGTAATTGCTGATTAAATAAAAAAAAAATATTTGTGAATAAAAAAAATGGTAAACTTCTATCCGCAACTACCGACGCATGAGACTGTGTCATCATTTGTGCCTGATCGGCATATGCCAATTGCATCAGATAAAACATTACAGGCAGACGCATTCAGATTAAATAATATTACAGAAGCTTTGAAATATTTGGAAAGTGAAGAAGCTAAGTACTCGCGGTGCAAAAGGAGGTATAAGTCAGTATTTAATTCTGTTCAAAACACTTCTATGGCTATTGGCGCAGTTTCAGCTTCATGTTCTGTAGGGGGTATCGTTCTGTTCGCCACAGAAATTGGAAGTTTGGCTGGAATAGCAGTTGAGGCTGTTAGCGTTGCTACATGCCTGACTTGTTTTGGTTTGGAAGCCTTAAACAAAAGGTTTCACACAAAATTACAGAAACATGAAGCATTGAGTACGCTGGCTGGTGCAAAGCTGAGCAGTATGAAACTTATTATCAGTAAGGCATTGAATGATAATTTTGTTGATGACGAAGAATTTAAGCGCGTCCAAGATGATTTGAATAATTACAAGAAACAGAAGTCTGAAATACAAAATAAGATGCATAGTCAATCTCCTGTGAATGTTGAAGAACTGAAGGCTAGTTTTTTAGAGATGGGAAAACAGATCGGTGTTCAGGAAACCACAGAAAAACTACACAATCTTTTAAACAAATAAAAATCAGATTTGGTAATCGTTTATTAATGACATACACTTCACAGAAAAATGACATGCCACCTAACTATTTAACCCAATCAGCAGCACCACCACCACCTGACTATTACTAAAAAAAAGTTTTTTCATTGTCCTTGTATCTTGACAAATCTGTCCGAGTAAGTTGTGACTTAAGTCAAGAACTTACAATTTGTTATGTTTAAGTTCTTATAAGTTCTTGACTTAAGTCATTTATAACTAATTATAGGTTCTTAAAAGGTTACCTGTAAAGTTATTTGTCAGTTATAATTGACTTTGGAAATTAAATTTTGTTATCAAGTATATGCAGGTAACTTAAATAATTTGTTATCAAGTGCATATAGCAATAGTAATTTTTTTTGTGTGTGTGTGTGTGGTTATTATTTAAATAACTATGGTTTTTTTTGGGGGGGGTATTGGCACAGAGGCAATGAAAAAAAAATGTTCTTGGAATCTTATATTTTATATCTCTAACACACATATATACACGCACACAAACAAACACACATGCACGCAAACACGGACGCACATACACATATAAACACATGCATACACGCACGCAAACACACACACGTACATACACGCACACATACAGACACGCACACACGCATACACACGCACACAGACGAACACACGCACGCACGCACACACACACGCACGCATACACACATACATAAATACACGCACACATGCACTCACACGCATACACACACGCACACGCACGCATACATACATACATACGCACGCATTCACACAGACGAACACACGCATACACACACACAAACACTCACACGCATACACACAGACACTCACACACACACACTCATACACACACACACTCACAGACAGACACAAAATCTTTATTCAGAATGCACGAATATTGTAGACTCCGGTCCGCAGAAAACTTCACCGCATTTCAGTTGTATGCACCGCGACTGTATATCGGCACTGCGCACTTCGCCCCGTTACTAAGACCCTGTGACGTAGTACGATAGATACCGGTTCGACAGTGTCGAACTCGTTTCTATCGTACTACGTCACTTGTTTACGCTGGTTACCACGATCGCATGAGATTACACAGTTTCTCTAAGGTCCTTGTAAACAGAGTCATTTAACTCTGTGTTCCATCTATCATTTCTTAGTTGTCTACGACATGAAAATGATAACAAATGACTCTGTTTTAAGAGGCTCAATATTCTGTTAACACCTTCAATATAACCCGTCACTAATGCTACGTGAGATCATTATACCTATTTTCACGGGCGCGGCACAGCATATGGCTTAGTCAGGCTTAAATCTGCACAACTACCACGGTTTGAAGGCTTGTCCAGGGTGCTTAGTTATCAATCAATCAATTATTCAGATACAAAGCCAAAATCATCTTTCTTTGCCAGGGTGCTACAGGTATACCCCACCGTTAGTCCTGTTGCTAAAACCTATGTAAAATCCGTTTCAATTCACTTGCAAAAAGCAAGCTACTTACATGAGCGCGGTGAAACACCTCACACTTGGTCCATAACATTTATGATGAGACAAATACAAAACAAACATATAAACATTAGCTTCTCGTGCGACTTGGTCATTATGGTGTTTGTCACACATCAGACAAAATCTCACTCCATCCATTTTATGACCTGACCGATGATTTTCTCACTCTCAGTCTTAAAGCCACTTTACGTGTAACCTGTCCGATGATTTTCTCACTCTCAGACTTACAGCCTTTTTGTGGTATGTTCTGTGATTTCACACTCTCAGACGTACAGCCTTTTTGTGGTATGTTCTGTGATTTCTCACTTAAAGACTTACAGTTACACATTTTCATTTGTCTTGTTTGTGATCTGCTAGGTAATAGATCACATATGAAATTACAGTCACACATTTTCATGTGTAATGTTTGTGATCTGCTCAGTGATTTTTTACTCAGACTTACAGTTACAGTTACACGTTTCATTTTTCTTGTTTGCGGCCTGCTCGGTGATTAATCACTCACACGGACTAATAGTTACACGTTTTCATTTTCCTTGTTAGTGCGGCCTGCTCGGTGATGATCACACGGGCTTAGTCAGTTAACAAAACAAAAGTGAAAAAATGTCTCAGATGTGATTCAAACAGAATTGTTAAGACGCATTAGAACCTTTGTACAAACAAACAAAACAAACAAACAATCATAGATATGGACCAGCGTTAGAGGTTTTTCCAAAAATCGGCTATTTCCTGTACTTTTAACATTTGTTCAATTTGCTTCCGCAAACTGTACACCTTTCGGAAAGACAGTGAAAGAAAATACAATTTTGGGTACCCTCGTAGCAACCTGGCTAAAACACTCAACTGATGAGCATAAGTCTTTGAAATTCCGATGTGTACTTTTAACCAATCTGTCCAGTTCAAGTTTGTTTCATGTTGTAATTTCTGTTTTGCGTGGATTTCTGCACCAACGATTAGCCACTCTCCATAGCAAATAGCAGACATCAAGTTTCTTTTTTCTGTTTCTTGTATTATTGTGTAGCCATTAACTAAATGCGGTTTTATTGTTGCCAGTGTAAATCCCTGTAAATTACAGTCATCTACTCTAATACCATTTGGTAGCGGTCTATTTGTAATATTTTTTTCTAAATATAGATGAAGATCTTTTGGATCACTCACCTCTTTTTTTGTTTTTCTTTCAAGAACGTCGGCTAAATTACCAAATGGTTTTTTTGGTATTGAGTTCGCTGTCCAAAATCCAGGCTGGTTTGCTAATACAGACTCTAAGAAAGCCGTCATTGATTTATGATAATCTAAGTGAGATTGAAGGATCAATCGGTCTTCCTCAACCCAATTCATTTTCTAAAACGCGTACTACTAGCCTGGTTAACAATTAAACAATAAGATTTTCTTTCTAAGCGCACTCAGAAGGCTCGTAACCGCAAGGCCTTTTCTTCTTTCTATATATCACAAATTTAACACGCAAACTACCAACAAACTATTCGTCAGTGTCCTGTATACAGTCACTATGTATTTTTGTAACGTACGCTAGTCAGCGTTGACTCGGGCAAATCTACACTAGAAAATGTCAGAAACGGCGACACTTACCGATATCAAAGTAGTATATTTTTACAAGATTTAGTGCTATCACCGGTTAAGAATTCTGCCACGTTTTGAAACACGTCTGCCTCGCTCTACACACAAGGTAGAAAAGACCGGTTAATGTTTGGCAAATGACACAGCGCTGCCCAGGTGACAGGCAGTGCGCGCGCACAGTCAGTGGCGGGGCGTGAACAAACCGTGTCGCGCGTTTAGTACTAAGGGAAGTAATTGCTGCTGTGTGTGTGTAAGTGTGTGCTGTTAGCTCCCTGTAAGTGAGCGCGTATGTGACAGCGTCCCCCGATCGTCTATCTGAAATACCCGTAATTGGCTAAGTAATCAATAAAATACGCGTTGCAAAATGAACACACTTGCATAACCGATTTATTAATTAGCTCAGGTGTTAATTTTGCTTTAGTCATGAATGTCATTGATTTTGGAAACCTTTATTTTACCAAAAAAAAGGAGAAAACCAAGAAAATTGGGCGGCGGAAAGGCGTGGAAATTTGTGGTCTCAAAATCCCGGAAATTTGGGATAGATATAAATTGTCGAAAAACACCCACAACTCCCCTCTCTAACCCCAACGCCAATGCAGGTTACGTGACATACACCTCGCCGTACTTGTCTCCCTTGGTCGACTACCTGCGGAACATGCAGGACGGCGTCAGGCTTGAAGTGGTCAAGCTGCTGATTAAATATGGCGCCAAAGTGCACCTCAGAGGTGAGCATATGTTTACAAAAACTGTGCGAAAACTGTTCCTAGTGCGCAAGGGCCATCGGGCCGACATCGGCCGCCCGGTTGGCGGCCGCACACGGCACGTGCGCGGGCGCCTACGGCGCACTAGGTTGCTGCTGTGACAATAAGCAAAGGATGTGACGGTCAGCATTTGACATACACACATCACAGTGATCGTCTTCATTATTTACCTACGTGTTTTTCTGTGAGCTGGCGATTAGTTGCTTGATAGGAGGGGGCAGCGGATCTAAACGGTTTGCCTGTCCAGCGCTGAGTCAATTCCCCTTAGTGTGTGTACTAGTTTACCAGCGCTAGCCTCACCTATCTGGTTTGCTAGTAGGTCAATATTTGAAACTAAAAATGACAAAAATTACTATCTTGTGATTTTTGTCTCCCGCCGCCTACCCATTCTCCCCCCCCCCCCCCCACCTCACCCCCCCCCCCAAAAAAAAAAAAAAAAAAAAAAACCATAAAAAATTATCATCCCTCTCTCCCTTCGATTCACACGCCAATGTCCACGCCTATGCTACTGGCGATACGAGTGGTAAACTATTTTACGTCTAACAATGTCCCCTTTCGTAAGTTTTGGAGGGGTATATGTAAGTACGAGTAGCCGGTGGCTGTGTAGATAGATCGGCATTTGCTGGACGTTCGAGGGAAATGTCAGCGCCTTCATTAACGCATATGCGTCAAGCTAATCTGGCACTACCATGGAATTATGCAGGCCATTCTGCCTTCGGCTGTGGTTGTCTTATGGATGAACGTATGTAATTCTAATGCCTCAAACGTACGATTGTTAAGCACTTCACTGTCAGTATACGCAGATTGTGTTTTCAAAAATCATTGTAAATTCAACTGACATCAAAGATCCCCAGCCGTCAAAGGAACAAGGGTACAAAGTAGTTTCGCAAGAGGCATAGAGCCTCATGAGCCCCCGCAGTTGCGGGGGCTCATGAGGATCTGTGTCTCTTGCACTTGGATCGTGTTGACTTTTTCTCTAAAAGCAGTTAAGAAATTAGTCTTATGCCATAAGCGACCATATGTAAAGTTGCTATGAACATACTATACCACTTTTCTGACCAGTGTTCGCATCGTAATATGTCCAGTGTCCACCACAAGCACGCGGGTGATGGACCCTCACGGTGTTCTCAGCTACCTTTCCTGCGTGCAAGACAAGGATGACGTCATGGATCTTCTGACGTCAGCAGCCGCCCAGTTCGACGCTGCAGCAATCGTTTCGTTACGAGGACTGACGTCACAGCGTAAAGCAACACTTTTGAATATTGCGTCGGCACCACGTGACTTGAAGCACCTGACCCGCATGGCGTTACGGGACTGGCTGAGCCCCAGATGTCTGCCGGAAGCTGTGAATGCACTTCCGTTGCCCGTCATAATGAAGAACTATATGCTCATGCAGTGATTTATTACTTACTGTGATTCGCAAAGTATATGCAACACAAGCTGGGGTCGAGCAAGGCGATTTTTCGATGTGTAGCAGTACTAATCTTGTTTGTTCAGTATCAAAGGATTTTTCTTTGATATTTAATAAAAGAGATAAAATAAATACTTTCTCACACACCTCCTTCTTTGCGACTTCGACTGGAAAATGGTCATGTGTATACAAAAATGTCTAGTTAGAAAGTATGGTAAACAACATCAGCACAACCAAATATAACTTGACATACTTTCAGCTCAGGTCCCATTATGACGACTGGCACCCTGACGTCATTTATTGCGAGTATTACGTCATCGCGTACGACCGCTTGTTTTGCATCGAAAAATATTCACGTTAAAAAGTACTACGTCAAGATCTGTGCCCAGTCATGATGGAGGATGTGTTGCTGTCTAGGTGTGTGCGGAAAAGTAATTCACGGGGATCATTACTGCAAACAAAAAAGTGTGTGAGAAACAGATCCTCACATCGGTGTTAGGAGATAGTGAGAATCTCGCTCTCATTAAAGCCGTATTATAATCGCTTTTGCTCGAAGGATAAGATTTTAAAGGCCAGTCGAGTGTGACTTTTGGTATCACCTAAACACCAATGTCAGAATTTATATGTACTCATAAGCTGGGGTAGAAGAACAGGCCATTATTCACGATATCGTGAAAAATGGTGTGTTCTTCTACCCCAGCTAGTGAGTGGTAAAGTGAATTTTCTCCATTTGCAACAATGTTGCAATGCGCAAGTTGATAAATGTCAAGAAAAAAATGGAGATTGTGAAGAAAAGCAATGGGTTGTTTTGAACACTTTTTCCACTTTACGCATAATGCAGATTTACACTCGTGCAATATTACACCTTTACTTTGGCCAGCTTTATTTTTCGCTAAGTGGTTTTCATTGTAAGAGACAGCTTCCCAGTATTCTGCCCTTTGAAGGCGAAAGACATCAGTCCAGTTTGGTGAAAAACGAGATTTTCATTGTAGAACAATAAAAATCTTACTTTTCACAAAATAGACATACTTAGGTTTCGGTTTAACAGGGCTTTATGACTTGAGTGTTGGACACTTTAGCAAATCAGTGAAAACCGAATCACGTATTTGAATGTGTTCAAACTTTTAAATTGAATAAACGATTTTCCCAACCGCGTGCGACGGCTGTAACCTGTGTGTAAACATGCTTGGAATGAAGCATGATAGTTTGACGATATTGCCAGACAAGTTTGTCGTCTGAGAGATCGACACGTATCACGGTGTGGAATCCCTAGGGTGAACGTGTTGACTTATTCGAGACGCGCCGCACACGGATACGCGGCTTTTTGTTGCGTATCCGTGTGCGCCGCGCCTCGAATGTGTTAATGCTTAGATTTTACGACAGTAAGTTTACGTTGATATGAATGTCGTGATGTTGGTTTGTGATATGAATGCCATGTTGCTGGTTTGTGATACAATTGTGATAAAGTTTGTTTGTCTATTTTGACAAAGGGTGTTTACCCGAAATATTAATAAATTGTGTTGTACCGTTTTTTCTAAGCGTGTTTCTTTCTCCGTTGGGTACTTCTTTGCATTTCACACGCTTGGCAGTCACCTTTTTGGTCTGGATTGATTATTTGTGATACAATCGTCCTGATGTTGGTTTACTCGCGTGTTATGATGTTGGTTTATGATATGGATGTCATGATTTTAGTTTATATGAGTGTCATGATGATGGGTTATGATGTGGATGTCATAATGCTGGTTTACACTATGCATGTCATGATGTTAGTTTATGAATGTCATGATGTTGGTTTATGATACGAATGTCATGATGTTGGTATATGATACGAATGTCATGATATTGGTTCATGGTCATGGTGTTGGTTCATGATGTGGATGTCATGGTGTTGGTTTATAGTATGTCATGATGTTGGCTTATATTAATGTCATCCCATTGGTTCATGAAGTGAATTTCGACGTCATGATGTTTGTTTATGATATGAGTGCCATTATGCTAGTTTACGATACGGCATGATGTTGGTTTATAAAACGTAATGATATACATGTCATGATACTGGTGAATGTCGAAGCCATGATGATGGTTTATGATATGGATGTCATGATGCTGATGACTGTTGACGTCATGAAGATGGAATGTGATATGAATGTGATGATGCTGGTTTACTATAGAAGCCGGATGTGCACGGTCCGTGGCTAGTCCACGCTTGTGACTCATGATCTGTGATAATTTTGCAATAATGTCAATTGTGAGGAGAAGGGAAGGGTGAACGAATTTGTTCTTTATGAAGCTGATAAGTCTCAGCAACGTTAGCAGGAGTACTTTTCAGAGTAAGCCACACGTAGGGGAGGAGCCCCTATCATGAAACAGTGCCTATTATGAAACACCTTGCTCCCGGCGAAACGGAATAACTTTTCCAAATTCCGACTGTGCAGTAATATAGAGCTACTTCATTGAGCCTTATTTCCAGTACAAGAATGTCAAGCCTGATGAAAACGAAAACACGTTGAGAAAATGTGATTTTTGACCCTTCTGCATCTAATTTTTTCGCCATTTTGAAACACCTCCATCAGCATTCAGTTTTGTGGGGTTTTTTTTTGTTTTTTTTAAAATACTCTTGTCATGAAGAGCAATCTTCGGACATCAGATAACCAGAGGCAATCGTTTTGGTTCTCTTTTGTTGTTTTGGAGGCACGCATTTTCCTGGAGAGGTATCTTGTTCCTATTATGAAACACACAGAACACCTAATATGAAACGTGTTTCATGATTAGAAGAGTGTTTCATATGAGGAGCAGTGTTTTTCTCGCGTATATATCGGAAACCATTCATTCATTTTTTTCCCAAATATCAGATGTTGATACTTTTTCTCAATACAGGGTATCTCACACCAGGATAATGTCACTTTGGTCAAGGTCAAGGTCACAACGGTTACATTTATTATGTATGCCATTTTCAAGGCAATGTTACTGTAAACACCGAAACGATGTGATCCGAATGGCAAATTGTGATATTTTGTGACGACACAGAGTGTTGCATACCAGAATCTATTCACTGCAGTAAAGGCCAACGTCACAACGGCCATATTTGTTTTGTGCAGAATTGTGTGCTAGGCAATATCTCAATAACCATTGGGCCTATTCAATCCAAATTTTAGATTATAGTATTTTACCATATCACAACATTGCCATCAATCTTAACTGGGCCTCTACCTCAAGGTCAAGGTTATAGTTGCCATATCTTTCTTGCAGACTATTGAGTAGAGAATACCTCTGAAACCGCTGTACTGATTTGCTCTGAATTTTTAGGAAAAGATGACTTACCCTCATATGTGATGTTTTTAACAGAATGAATTCACGACCTGTAAGGTGAAGGTCGCAGAGGCCATATTTGTGTGAGCCTTTGTGCAGGCAATATATCTGAAACCACAGACTCGATTTTTTCCAACTTTTGTTTCATGATATTTGCACTTAACCCCATCACAGCCAAGAAACTCTCAACAGATCCACCTGCAAGACACATAGATCCTCATGAGCCTCGCGCGATCGCGGAGGCTTAATGGCGATTTTAGCTCTTGCTGACCCAACTGACATATATTTATTTGACGTCTGGGGTTCCTTAGAACTGAATTAGGAAAGATTTCAGAGCAATATTTGCGTCTAGTGGTAGTGAAGAGAATAAAACAGATATGTCAAAAACCAGGTTTATGTCGCTACATCACTTCAAGATGACGCGCACAGTAGTCGGGAATGCTTTCAGACACACAAAATGGCCCAATACTGTCTGCCGGGAGGGGTGACTAAAAAGTTGTTCCAAGAGCAAACCTTAGGTGTGACAGCAAATGTGAAACAGTATAAATGTAGTCACCAATTGTCCATGCAGCCGCTCTTCAGCCGTCGTGAGTGTATGCCTGCGGTTTGTATAGGCAATTTCTTAGGGACTATAACATTCACAGACGTTAAACTCGACACAACTGTAGTTTACAAGAACAACTTTACCTACATATTTCACCTGTAGAAAAGGTCAAGGTCATCCCAGGTCGATGTGTTTGTAAAGATTAGTCATTTTTCGGACACACATTTTTTTAAAGTTAACTTTGGGAGCAAAAGTTTGAAAGTACCTAAATATGCATTTTATGCCACGAATACTATTGGGAATGACCCCTCTTTAAGGTATAGGGCAGTTAAAAAATAAAAAAAGAGAACGTGCAGGAGATTCTGTAGACCTATTCGTGGGAACGCTTCCTGTCGGCGGAGTCACAGTTGCTGAGAATGTAAAGAGGGTGAGGACCTACAAATGCGCCACTTGTTGACTATCAAACGAGGGGCGGGTGGTGCTGGTGTTAGTGCGGGTGGGAGTTTGCGGGAAGGGGGAGAGAGGTCTGGCGACTTTTTCACTAATGGGCGAAAAATCACACGACGGGCCGTTTACAATTTCCAAGAAGAGGCGCTGGAGGGTGTGTGTGTGTGGGGGGGGGGGGGGGAGGGGAATCTAAACTCCCCGAAATGGAAAATTACACATTAACAAATATCCTGGGAGCCGTGCACCTTGGAACACCCCTTTCCCCCTGAATTTGCTTCTGAATATGCCGTTACATAAACCTGTGGTGATAATGCTAGCTTGTATCAAGTTTTACTTCGGAGGTGAAAAAGCTAAATACAGTAGCTTTTATTCCCCCATAGATAGAACATTTTCAACACACTTGCTGACATGCCTGCCCTTTGACCTTTGGAAGGAGCCAATCAAATTAATATGCATAGACAGTTTAACCACTAGCAAAACATTTCCACCGGGATCTTATTGCAAAGTTCACATATGTACTACCTGTAATAACAACAACCTAAAATAAAAGCCTTCTTACTTCTCGTGACCTTTGACCTTAACGAGAGGTTAATTTAGTAGAGCTGCAAACAAACGTTGTATCATCAGTTTTCTCTTTGGCAAGTTTTAAAATAAGATTATAACTATTTTCTTTAAAAATCGCCCGTTTATTGACCTTTGTAACCTTGACCTTTCATAGAGGTCAGCGCAATTGACAACCAAAGCTATTGTCAAATATGATCACTGTGCCAAATTAGAAGTCTGTATCTCTGATGGTCTCTCAGAAATTCAAAATGATAACATCTGTCACAATTGGATATACACAGGATGATGGATGGACCAATAGTGGACCAGTGGCGGATGACTCATTATATTTAACTCACTTTTAATATTAAATGAACCTATAATGTATGCTAACCATCTCTCATGCCTTAATTTTCCAACAACATGTAAGTGAAACTTGTAAAAAGGACATAATCACACTGTTTCATAATAGGAGACCTAGTGTTTCATATTAGGCAAATGGTGTTTAATATGAAACAATGTGTCACTTTTTTCAAACTGGAATTGCTTCTGTATCGATTCGAGTTTTGAAATTTGGCTTTGTCCTAAGATGTATCAATATAATTTCTATCAAACCCTGGTTTCGGATTGATTATACCTTTCTTTAGACGGTCGCGCGAGACGTTTTTGCTTAAGTGTTTCATACATGGGTCTCCTCCCCTACACTTCTAGTCATATGAGGTGCTTCACTCAAGGAGCACTCCACAAGTACACTTCTATTCAAATGAGGTGCTTTAATAGAGGTGTACGCCACAAGCACACGTCTAGCTATTCAAATGAGATGCTAAAACATCGCATTTGAATAGAAGTGTACTTGTGGTGCACTCCCCGGGTGGGTCTATCTAAGGAGTACTCCCGCAGACAGTACGGGTATATTTATAAACCAGTGCAATATTCCATCACTATCATTATCTTCACCATCAGCCCCATCTTTGTACTACGAAAACGCGTAATCATCATCTTTTAAACGGTATTGCATTACGTACTGTATAGTATCATGTGACGCCGGTTTGTTCATGAGGCTAATGTATTAAGTGGAAATTAAATTTCCAGTTGAATTGCTTAAGTTTATGTTGTTTGTCTGAAGGTCTAACATACATAAGCAGCGACACATTTCTATTTGCAATGCCGAACAGAAAAAAAAGTCAATAATCTGAGGAAGAAAAAAAAAAAAGGGGGGGGGGGGGGGGAAGCCAGCTACCAACGAACCAACCAACCACTCAGCAAATCGCCTAAACAAAGCAACGTTTATTCCAAGCTAAATCCACATAAGATAAGTAGCGAAATGTATTCATGTTTGTTTGTCTATTTTGAAAATATTAAGACGTTGTGTTGTAACTGTCTAAGCCTGCTTCTCTCTTCGGTGGGGTTTCTCTGTATTCCAAGCTAGTAATATCATTTGTTTGTACGACGCTCAGATTAATTTTGCCTTCATATTGGCAAAGTACTCAAACCCCACGCGCCCACATCCTAAGAGGGATGAGGGTGGATCAGCTTCAGTGTTTGTGTGTGTGTGTGTGTGTGTGTATGTGTGTGTGTGTATGTGTGTGTGTGTGTGTGTGTGTGTGTGTGTGTGTGTGTGTGTGTACACAAAAGCCCTAAAATGGGTGACTTTCTTTACCATCCTTATGGAAAATGGGTGTGTGTAAAATTCTGGGTGCCCAAGTCATACACCCATTTTTTTCTGAGGGTTGTTTCTGCATTGTCTTGCGGTAAAAAGTTATAAAAAAATACAGACTTCAGAAAAATGATTGCTTACGCGAGAATTTTTTTTTAGAGACTCAGTAGAGGGATATGCCCACATGCAGGTATTGGATCACCCATATGTCAGACGGTAAATACATACAAACTGATATTACCATCGGAAAGAGCGCATAAAAATGTGTGGTCGTGCAAAATTTCAAAGCTCTACCTTTTATATTAAAAAAATATCACAACTTGATTTGGCGAAAATGAGACGATTTGCACATGTCATAAACTGCTAAGTTTAGGGTCGAATAACTACATAATCTCTTTACTTACAATATCACCACTTGCTGTACTGTTTACACCCAATATCTAGTTTGTACTCATTATTTTACAGCTTCAATAATACTATACTTTAGAAGATGTGCCATCCTAAAAATGGCAAAAAGTCAGCGGCGATAGTGCGCTTTACTATGCTAGCAGACTAGCGCTCTTTCTGTGAAGCATGCGTTGCATTCGTGCCGGACCCCGACTAAAGGGGCTGAGCCAAATAAAAATGGGTCGGTTTGTTATGACCTTACATCACAACTATACTGGTCGGCATTAAAATACAATTTATAAATCTTGGCCTTCGTCAGGTACGCCTACTGCGTTGGATGTGACTCAGCGAGCCCTTAACCCTTTCACTGCCGGCGCACGACAAACATGTACACCCACGTGCAAGAGTCATAGATCCCCAAGAACCCCCGCATTTGCGGGCGCTCACGAGGATCTATGTCTCATGTTGGTCTCATTCGTATTGTTAAAGCCCCAGGCAGATACGTTTATCTACTTGTGAACCTGCGGCAGTTTCTGAGAAATGCCGTTTTCTAGGCACTGGC
Organism: Semisulcospira habei; assembly: GCA_036245525.1. Taxonomy (NCBI): domain Eukaryota; kingdom Metazoa; phylum Mollusca; class Gastropoda; family Semisulcospiridae; genus Semisulcospira; species Semisulcospira habei. The sequence goes on from BTPG01000004.1 coordinate 184,584,230, forward strand.
AGCGACTCGTGTCTCATATGACTCATGTATGACAACAATTCTGTTTGTACATTGCTTATCGTCCCGACAGCAACTAGACGTGCCTAATTTATCGAACCCTAGTATACACAAAAGAGTAAAAATAATTACAAAATATGTACAAGGAAGTGATACATAAAAAAATGCAGTAACCCATTTAAACCCCACGCCCTACATAAGTAGATGGGTTGCACATGATAATTTAAAGGTAGTGCCAGATTAGTTTGGCGCCTGCAGGCGCCAAACCAATCTGGCACTACCCTTGAAATATCATGGTCAGTCCATCCCCTGCAACTGGTTCATAGTCGTTACGTAACACCTCGAAAATTTGTGAAATGCGCCCATGGGGTCAGATGGGTTTACCGCTTGCACATAACTCATCATCAGACCATTTAGCAACACACATCCAGTATCAAGGACTACAGGCAGCGCAGACAATAGGGAGAGTTTAAAAAGGAAGAATGAACCAAGGGTAGACAGAAAAAATGTGCCCTAGAAAAAAAGATAAAAACCCATCCTCTGGGACTGAAAACTAAAAATGTAGTTAACCCCACCCAAGTTCCCCAGGGCAGACCAGGGTGGGGGGTGGGGAGGGATGACGGTTTTAGGAATGGTATGGCAGATGTGAAAAAGTTAAAATTCATTATGTCGCCATCATGTCATGTAAATACACTCGTATGGATACGCGAAAACTAATTATGTATATCCCAAAGTGATAACCCGTTGAAGCCTGACATACCACAACAAAATGTGGCTCCACCATTATGGTTCTTGTGCTCCATAAGCCAGTCCTGGTTACCGTGCACCCCCCCCCCCCCCCAATACTCATTAAGATGGGTTTCAAAGTGTACCTTAGTATGTCCTGAGATGTTTAAGCCATGTTCCCCTAAAATCCGTAGGAACACACCAGAGAAATAGCCGATGGCGCAAGGGTACCACCAATTCACGCTCTTTGTGGATGCTAAAATGAGCTTGAAAAACATTTTCCTCTAAATAACACAGAATTCATTCCAGGAGCCCAAATCAGGCACTATTATGTTAAGGCACACCTTCTGCGTCCTCTGCAAAAATCAGAATGAAAATTATTGAATCTGTGGCTCACGATGAAGGTATTTGTGCACCCAGTAAATGGCCATTTCCGCGAAATCTAAAAAAAAAAGACAAAAATAATGTGTCATATGCCTTCAGACATTTTGTATAGCACTGGCAGTCCATTTCCAAACTTACATAATTAAAACAAGATGTCAAAATTATTATAAACTTGACTAGGTGATGCTGTGATTACTGTGAGTGCCACAGTGATTGATTTTGTATCCCTACCCCTACGTGTCAAAAATACACAAAATTAATTAGAAAAAAAATTACTAAAGTTATTCCACTCCATTTTGACATCTCTTTACCTATTACGTTTCAATAATGTAAGCAAAAAGTGAAAGAAAATGAGGAAAGTCGGCTTCCTTTACGATACATTAGTGGTGAATGATTTTTCCCATTTAAAATTGCCAAATTGGGAAACGTACGTTGTTTCCGAGGCCCTCAGAAATTTTGTATTCAACTGATAGATCTTTTTTAGGTTTTATTGGTTAGGATAGAGCACCACAGTTATTCCCAATCTGATGTTATGATGCTGTGATGCATTTATGGGCTACAGTGGCTGAATCTGCTGCCCTACCCATATTTTACCAGTACGCAAAGGAACGCAAAATGATCATAAACATTGCTTACGTCATACTCCTCTATTTAAATATTTTTGTTGCCAGTTTTCTTAACAAAGTATGCATATTGAGTATAACAATTTGTGATCGTTTCATTAATTTCAATGTGACCCATCAATTTAATTGTATATATTTTTTATTAAGAACATAAGAGAGGGGTGGGGGCGGGGTGGGGTGGGGGGGCTGGAGTCTTTAAACAGGGGCTGCTGCTAAAGCTTCTACCGTCTAGAGTTGGAGGCATGATGTAAGGATGTCTGAAAGACTTTCTTTTTAACAGAATTGCACGAATTGCACGATTGAAGTCGAGGGCACACTCAGCAGTCTTGTCAAACTCAGGAAAGATGTATCTCGGGGAGGTGTCGTGTCTCCGATCCCTTTAATGTCCGTAAAATATGTGGAAAGTTGGTCTGTGTTGTGATCACAATGTGACCAATCAATTTGTTCACCGTGGAGAAAAAAAGACAAAAATGATAGTCTGAATGAGTGAAACTGTCTGGTCTTTTAGGAGATATTTTACTTAGCGTAAGGCGGGTCTAGTATGATCTCCCCTTTTCTTTTCATTTATTTTCGTCTAGAAAGGTGTAAATATCAATATGGGTAATAAAGTTTCATGGTTCCTAACAGCCAATGTTATGAAAATACTTAGTTTGCACATATCCACCATGAGATCACCACTTCCACCCCCATTTGTTGCCTTCTTCTTTTGCAATTCCTTGATGGCCGTCTTTAAATCTTATATTGTTCTGGCTGCCAATAAGTGAGCTGTCAAGAGTTCGGCAGCAGGTTTTCAGAGTTTGGTGTACAGGGGCGTGTCTTCTGGTCAGAACTGCCAGTGGACAGTTTCTCCGCATGGACAGGTCTGGAGAATGTGCAAAGGAGACTGATTTTCTACGCCACATTCGCATGGGGCTGTTTCCGCAAGACCCAATCTCACGAGGTGAGTCCAGAGTGATCAGTGAGTAGATGGAAGATGGTGGTCTGGCTCTCCTTGTTCAGCTTGATGTCGTCTGCCACTGGATGCAACCGCCATTTTGCTGTTACCAATCACTTTGTTGCTGTAGTGTCCTGGTTTCTTTACAGGAGGTTGTGATCATGAGGGAGTCTGGCGCCTGCTTTGGCCAAGCTGTCAGCCTCCCCATTCCCAGGTATTCCAGAATGCACTGGAATCTATTGCAGCACTATTTTGTGGACAGGGCATCCAGTCTATCTTGAAGCTTCCTGGTGAGGAGATCAGTGGATCAAGCTGCTGCCTTACCCTAGCTAGTGCTCTGCTGCTGTGTTGAGCGCCTGCAGATCTGTACATTAGTTGGAGCTGCTGCCGCCAACTGGTAAGGAGAGGGAGGTAGTAGTGCGGTCTGAACAACAGATGTACACGCCACTTCCTTTGTTCCGCACGGCGTCTTGTGCGGACCCGCCTGTGTAGATGTGAGCACAGCTCCTGTGAGGGTAACGCTTGTGCATAATCTCCAGCAAGATGGCTTTGTGCAAGTGCCGCGACCTTTGGCAAAGAGTCCTGGAGCATCGTTTGTGTTGTCTAGAAGGCTCTTTCGAGATGTCCAGATATCTGAAGGGAGCTCTTCACACATCTTTGGGTTTGGTTTCAGGACGTCAGTTTTAGCCCTTTGCAGTACCTTCAGTTGGCGGCTCAGACTTGGGCGTTTCTGACAAGGGTCCGTGTAGCAAACCCCTCTTACCAATAACTTATAGTAAAATATGCAAGACAGATAAAAAGGATATTTTGCCGACAGCGGGAGCATGAAGAATAAAATGTCTATAAGCACATTATATAGCGTGACTTTCGTTGTTCTTGTGTTGATGCCGTCGTTGTAGTTGTTATTGTTATTACGGACTTGGCGTTTTTGGAAGCGACCGAGCTCTGATTTGTCTCTGTGGGATTTAACATCTTCACTGCCGAGAAATATTGAACGCAACCCGAATGCAAGAGAGGTAGATCCTCACGAGCTCCCGCAGTCGCGGGGGCTCACGAGGATCTCTGTTTCTTACCGAGAGCAGTTTGTATCTCTAGTCCTTAAACAGTTGTGGCTTTGGTTCGTTGAAAGAACAACGATTTCAGAAACAAAATGTACGTACAGGGGCAAGGACGGGATTAACTCATTCAGCCCGGCGCACATATTTCCCAAATTTTGGAGGCGTCATCAAACGACTATGCACCTGTTGCAGTAGATGGATCGACCATGGTAATTTAAGGGCAGTGCCAGATTAGCTTGGCGCCGACAGGCGCCAAGCTAATTTGGCACTGCCCTTGAATTATCATTATCTCCTGCTATAGTGCGTCAGGGCTGAATGAGTTAAGCACCTCTAGATAACATTGTAGCCCGTTCAGTGCCAGTTGACTGTGTTTTGGCACATTGTTAATTCAGCAATATAAATACCTAGCTGATCCAGAACATGGATACAAAGTAGTGTCAGCAATAGACATAGATCCTCACGAGCCCCCGCAATCGCGGGGCTCATTGGAATCTATACCTCTTACAGCTGGGTGGTGGTCACTTTTTCTAGGCACTAAACGGGTTAAAGCTATTAAAAAATAAATAAATCAATGCACGTTTACTAAGTTGATCCTTATTGGTTTACCTGCTGTCTTGAACTGTGAGATTGCTTTAGCTGAAAAATACATTTCAAACAGGAAGGTAAATGCATGTGTACATTTGTCAGTGCTGGATAAGTGCGATTAAACTGTAGCAGCGAGCAACCATGGCACGCAATGAGTACACTGTCAACTGTAGAGTAGATACAGGTCAGTGTCACTGATTGCCCTACCTATCTCCTGTCCTATTCTGTCATGATAGATTTGGGAAAACATTGGCAAAGCGATAATAATATAATCGAGCCAGACTGGTTGATATGTCAGTCGCACAGAAAACGATCATTTAGCCCCAACGCCCTGCAGAGGGAGATGGACTGATCATGATAATTCAAGGGTAGTGCCAGATGAGCTTGGCGTCTGAAGGCGCCAAGCTCACCTGGCACTACCCTTGAATTATTATGATCGATCCATCTCCTACAACTGGTGCATAGTCGTTAGATGACACCCGCAAAATTTGGAAAATACGGCCGAGGGGTAATACGGGCTGCTGGGTGTGCTGGTAAACTGAGATTAATTCGCTGTTTTCATCACTGCGACGAAATGATGACTAAATACTAGATTAGTTACATCTCATCTATAACAAAATACTTTCATGGTTAACTTTCTTGCGAATCTCAGGCGACAATCTGCATGTGACCAACAGCCCACACTTTGTCTCAAGTCCCAACAATTAATGATACCGAATATGTCTTGTTTGAAGCAGATAATAGCAACAACAACGTGTAACAGAACACTATAGAAAGATTCATGTGATGCTTTTGGTGCATTTCGTAGCTACCGTCTTATCAGTACTATCAATGTATGTGTTGAAACGCCTTGAGACATAACAATAAACCCACAACTTATCCTTTGGCTTAGTCGAGATGATCACGAATCGCCTCCACTAAAAGCGCTCACGACAGGCATAGGATTAATATGCATGTAAAACCAATACCGATGTATTGATCCATTCCAGCGAAGCTATACAAGTTTACACTTTAAGGCCACGTACATTCCTTAAGATTCCTGCACGGCACTCTACCTGTTTCAAAACTGCAATTGTTAAGCCGCTCTTAAAGAAACCTTCACTTGATCCCAACAGTTTGAACAACTACAGACCCGTATCCAACCTACCTTTTCTTTCAAAGCTTCTGGAAAAGATAGTGCTCACGCAGCTGCTAGACCATATCAAGAATAATGGTCTGTGGCATGTGTTCCAGTCAGCATATAGGTCTGGTCATAGCACGGAGACAGCATTGCTGCGTGTTGTGCTGACTGCTCGATCTGAGCACAGCGTTTGATACCATTGACCATGACATTCTACTTGCCCGCCTTCGTGATGTGTTTGGCATTCAAAGCACTGCACTGAAATTTTTCCAATCCTACTTTGTTGGTCGCTTGCAGATGGTTTCAGTGGCAGGATTTGAGTCCCACCCTGTTGAGCTGCTTTGTGGCATTCCACAGGGGTCGGTCTTGGGGCCTGTTCTTTTTACTTTGTATACACAGCCCCTTCGCATGTCATTGAGCGTCACTTTGTTTCTTATCATTTATATGCAGATGATACAGAATTGTACAAACACTCCCTTCGTGAACATGTTGATCAGATGGTACAGTCTTTGGAGGCTTGTATTTGTGATGTTCAGAAGTGGACCACACAGAACAAGCTCCAGCTGAACAGTGACAAAACTGAGTCCCTCCGAATGACGTGCTCCTCTACGTGCAGTGCTGAACTTCCTGAGTCAATCATGGTGGGCGAGAGTGCCATCTCCTTTTCTAGCTCGGCCCGTAACGTGGGTGTCATTTTTGACAACAGGCTGACAATGAAGGAACAAGTGAAGAAAGTTTGCCAGCTTGCCTTCATTGAACTCAGAAGGATCAGCACTGTTCGACATCTGCTGACTGTTGAAGTTACCAAAACACTTGTTACCCCCCTTGTGCTGTCCCGAATAGACTATTGCACTTCTCTTTTGTCCGGTGTTCCGCAAAATCTTCTTGACCAAATCCAGTGAGTCATGAACTGTGCTGCACGTCTGATTTTTCGTGTACCAAAACGTGAACACATTATGCCTCTACTAGCTGATTTGCACTGGCTGCCAGTTTCATACAGAATTCAGTATAAAGTCTGTGTTATTTGTTTCAACATCATCTCTGGTTCTGCCCCTCCTTACTTATCTGATCTTGTCCAGCTGTATACACCGTCCCGCTCACTATGCTCCGCTTCAGACACTCGTGTTTTCCGTATCCCTAGACGTAATAAGGTCACTCAAGGTCATCGTGAATTTTCGCATTTTGGTCCCATTACATGGAACGCCCTCCCAGCTGATGTGCGTCACTCATCATCTCTTTCCATTTTCAAATCCAAGCTTAAAACACACCTTTTCTCTATTGCATATACGTAAAGACCATTTTGTCTGCCGGCTCATCATGTGTGTGTGTGTGTGTGTGTGTGTGTGTGTGTGTGTGTGTGTGTGTGTGTGTGTGTGTGTGTGTGTGTGTGTGTGTGTGTGTGTGTGAGTGTGTGTGAGTTTTCTGCTCCTTGTAAATCAATGTATTTTTTGGTTGTTTGTGCTTGTTTCATTACTGTGATTGTAAAGCGCATAGAGCACCTTGGTGATTAGGCGCTATACAAATTACCTTTATTATTATTATTTATCTGTATGTACTTATTTCTCAATAGGTTTAAGGTAAAAAGATATAAGCGCGCTATAGAACTTTAGAACTTTCAACTCAAAGGCCAAGATGCCTTTGACGATTTCTATTGTGTATTTGTGGACGACGGAGAAGGATTGACCAACACAGTTCAATGGTAGTGCCACATTAGCATTATTGTGTGCAAAATATGTAGTCCCAAGTAAGTGCCTGAGACTACATATTTTGCACAAAACAGATGCTTGGGATATCAGTCAGTCAGTTATTCGGGTTTAACGCCGAGCAGGCGACTAAGGCCATCTCACGGCGGTGCTTGGGATATAAGCTTTGACACGCTTACATTAAAGAAAAAGTACCTGTTCTGGGCAAAAACAAAAAACAAAATGTGTCACGACTTCAGCTGGCAGCATTTCTATTGGTAGCATCATACTTTTTTTTTTACATCTTGTGCTCTGAATTCAACTGTGCCAAGACAACTTTGGTATCAGAAAATACTATCATATGAAGTGACCTGGATGTATTTTTTGTATTCTTACACACTTACACATTGCGTGGTACCATGGGTCTGTAAGATTGTTAGATGTTTCTCACCTCGGGACGTACTTACGTTGTACGTTATCTGTATGTGTATCGTGCCTTTTCCACCTTTAATCGCTTCCTTGTATCGAAATTGATCCATTTAGCTTTGTCTGGCGTACGCTCAATTTTTCAGACCCCGCTGTTATTTACTACCGAGCAATCGCAAAGTGTAACCAGCGGAAAATGATAGGATTTTAAATGATTTATATGGATGAATAAGTCAGTCTGGAGTGAATGCAAGCGTTTATTGTGTATAACCCGATTTCAGAAGGTGCTCCCCTGTTGGCGAAATTTCTGAGCAGCTTTCAGGTGCCCACATTCTTATTTTGAAACATTAAAACCATGCTGTCCAAGAATTTGGCATAACCATTTTAAGTATTTATTTCTTAAACCATTTGCAAACACAATTACGCTTAAAACGTGCAAAAACAGACAGAATATTAGGTGTGATATCACATTTACCAGAGCATGCGTTTTACTGATAAACTTTTGGCACAGTATCATATATGGCGGGAAGCGCCGCGTGTGTGTGTGTGTGTGTGTGTGTGTGTGTGTGTGTGTGTGTGTGTGTGTGTGTGTGTGTGTGTGTGTGTGCGTGTAGACACAAGTATCTCCGGTGTTTGTATATGTACAGGCCTCAAACTTTAGGAAATGCTTTGATCGAGATGTATTTCGGCAAGCCTCCGAGCATATTGTAATTAGTAGACCCGTTAAAGAGAAAAATTGCCTTTTATTTAAAGTCGGTTGATCCGCATTTGAGTCCGTAATTTTCGATCTATTCAATCGGAATTTTGGATATAGCTTGCTTTGAGACAGACTTTGGATGGGTTTGTTAGACAGCTTTGTACCTTTTCAACGTTTTCGTAAAAAGTAATTCATTGCTGAAAAAAAATAATAAGTAAGAATTCTCGACTCTCGAGAAGGATCAGACAGTGACGGTGACGTAAAGGCGCCAACCATGTCAGTGTTACACAATCAAACGCTATCACTCTTAACAAATTTATCATAACAGGCCGTCATTTTCATAATTTTCTTGTCCATTGTGCTCATATCTTTGAAACACAGTAAATAAACAGAGATAAAAATGAAGGGGGTGGCTGTAGTATTTTCTAATTAATTTGATGTATTTTTACTACTTGGGGTAGGGATACAAAATAAGCCCCTGAACTCACAGAGATCACAGCATCACCTAGTGAAGTTCATAGTAATTCTGACATACTGTTCTAATGATATAAGCCTAAAAGTGTTAGTGCTATAGAAAATGTCTGAAGGTATCTGATACAATATTTTTGTCCTGTTTTGCGATTTTGCACAATTGGCCGTGTACTGAGGGCGCAATAGCGTCGCTGTGAGCAAGATTTTTAATATTTCTTATTATTATATTTTGTGTGCAAAGAATGTAGAAGGCGTACCTTAACACAATCTTGCCTGATTTTTGCTTCTGCAATGAATTGTGATTTATTTAGAGGATGGTGTTTCTAAAGAGAGCGAATGGTGTGTTCCTAAGGATTTTAAAGGAACATTACTTAAACAACGCAGGACATATACTAAGGTACTCTCCTAAGCCCATCTTGATGATTACGGGGGTAATAATAATAATAATAATAATAATAATAATATAGTAATTTTATATAGCGACCATCCCCAAAAGATCAGGCTCGGAGCGCTTTACAAAGATGCAGGGGTGGGGGGGGGGGTTAGTAGTAGTAGTAGTAGTAGTAGTAGTAGTAGTAGTAGTAGTAGTAGTAGTAGTAGTAGTAGTAGTAGTAGTAGTAGTAGTAATAATAATAATAATAATAATAATAATAATAATAATAATATTTATATAGCGCCAATTCCGGAAAGATCAGGCTCGGGGGGCTTTACAAACAAAAACTTGAAGCTCAGTAAAAGAAATAGAGCAGGCCACTTAAAAGCCACACAATATGCCAAGTTAACAACAACCAAAACCTACACAATAAATCATCTCTAAAGATCTATACCGGTGCTATACGTTCAATGTCAGTCATACGTAATACACATTACGACAAACATAATATGCCAGTCATACCTAATAAAAAACCAAAACACATACATACTAATGGGTAGACCATCGAAAACCGATGATGTCGTCATTGTGCATGACTTCTATTTGTGGGTGCGGGTGTGGTTGGCCAAGCCAATCCTGGAGCCACACCTGCGAGGGCAATGGGGGCACTGGATCGTAGCTGTGGGGAGAGTCGACGCTGTCTTTCTGCGAGCTCTGGCACTGGTGATTCGTTCGCGCCGATTGTGTTCAAAGAGCGTGCAGACTTTCCTGGTGGCGGCACGCCAGCCAGATCTGTCTTGTGCTTGTGCTTCAAGTTCCTTTACCGGGAAGACGCAGTACTTGAGGCTGTCTCTTATGCAGTCTTTGACGCGTTTCTTTGGCCGTCCTTGCTTCCTGTGGCCTTTTGAGAGTGCACCATACAGGAGTTGGCGTGGAATGCGAGAATCATCCATGCGTATGATATGACCTGTCCAGCGCAGTTGTGTCTTTAAGATCAAGACTTCAACACTCACTAAACCAGCATTGTCCAGGACTTCCAGGTTTGTCACCTTGTCTTGCCATTTGATACCCATGAGTGAGCGCAGGGATCTCATGTGGAAACGTTCGAGCTGCTTGAGGTGCTTTCTGTACATCGTCCATGACTCACAGCCGTAAAGGAGGCTGGGGAGGACTACTGCCTTGTAGACTTTGATCTTGGTGGAGAGCTTGACGTTGTTGTTATTCAACACACGAGTGCGCAGGCGACCCAGGGCTTAGCTGGCTTTGCTGATGCGAGCTGCGATTTCCTTGTCGATAGTACCGTCAGAAGAGATGATGCTTCCAAGGTACCTGAACTGGTCGACAGTCTTCAGCTCGGTGCCTTCGATATACACCTTGGGTGGGGGGGGGGGAGGGGGGGAGGGGGGGGTGCTCTTGTGCCTGGAGCTGTTTGGTGCAGGACCTCGGTCTTGCTGAGACTGATGGTGAGGCCAAACAGTCAAGAGGCTTCCGAGAACCTGTTGACGATGGTCTGGAGGTCAGACTCCGTGTGCGCCATCAGCGCACAGTCATCGGCAAACAGCGCCTCAAATATCAGTCTCTCGATGGTCTTGGTCCTGGCGTTCAGTCGACGGAGGTCGAAGAGAGAGCCGTCTAGTCTGTACTTCAGGTACACTCCCTTCTCACGGTCGCGTACTGCATGGGTCAGGACACACGTGAAGAACAGGTTGAACATCACTTGGGGAAGAACACAACCTTGTTTCACACCGTTGGAAATGTCGAAGGGTGCGGATGTGTCGCCGTTTGACTGGACAACTCCTACCATTCCATCATGGGAGGGCGGATGATGTTGGTGAACTTCCTGGTGGTGAACATACATACAAAGCACATCATAATGGCTGCAAAACACCTAAAGGTGTGAATTGCAACAGAAAGACAAACTAATTCTTGAAAACGCCACACAACAGATGTGTCTTAAGAGTGATTTTGAAAACTGCGAGAGTGGGGGACTGGCGAACATACAGAGGCAGTGAATGCCACATGGTAGACGGGTCTGGCTGACCTCTCATGAACTAATTCGAGCTTGGTAGTTTCACGCCTAGCTTCAGTGGTATTAACATGCGACGTTAAATCTTACGAATTGTATGCACAACGTGACTTTTGTTATGTACGCGACGTTATTTAGAATAGAGTAACACACTCCCCGCCCCCCTCCCCCTTCCCCCCCGCCCTCCTCCCCCCCACCCTCCCCCCCACCCCCTCTTTTCGTATCAGGTTGATATGTCCCAAAGAAAAAGTTGGACCCCTCAAGGTAACTGATCCGTCCCTGCAATGTATGTCTTATACTGCTTTAGACATGACACAATGCACTTGGCAGTTGGTAGCAGCCCCGGTGTGAATTGAATCACTGAATTGGATCAATAAATCGATCGGTATTGATTTCACATGTTGTATGGCATCGTGTCGTATCCATGCACTTAAACGTTCGGTGGCGCATTTTGAAAAATAATGTAAATCAATACCGATCGATTTATTGATCCAATTCAGTGATTCCGTTCAGTGGGGTTGTATGGTTTTGCACTTGAAACCATTCATTCTGGTACAAAGCCTGTTCTTGTGTAAAAGGGATAAGCTCGGAAATGAATCAGGGTAGAACTTAGAGCACAAAGGCCAAGATTTTTTGACGACTTATGTTTCGTAAAACATAGTGGAAGACGCATTTACAAACACTGGTAGTGGCATAATTACAATCGGGAGCTTTTCTGTGGGGACATCAGGTTTCATTTTTAAATTCTAGTCAGAATAAACCATTTCCCTGCCAAAGGACGTACATCCTGTTTATGAAATCTGCGTTCACTAAACGGCCGAAAGCCACAACTGTCCAAAGAACATGGGTACAGATTGGATTTAGCAAAAGGCACAGAGCCTTATTAGCCCCCCAAAACAACATTCAAGGCTCTCAGTCTGACCACGTGATTTACATAGCAAAACCAATGTTGTAAAAATGTAGGCCAGTGGCCAATCGGTTGCATAACTGTTCATTTCGCCAATTGTTATGTCCTTTCTATTTATAGAAGGGACTTTTTATAGGACGGGTCGCGGTGGGGCGAATTTAATAGCATGTCCATGATGTCAAAGGCGGGCAGGCTAAATCTCTAACATTTGAAGTAACAAGATAAAAATTACGTCATGTCTAGTTACGCTAACCTCGCAGCTGAACGTACATTTGGCGCGAAGCGCCGTATGTGCGTATGTATGTATGACTGTATGTATGTATATATGTATGTATGTATGTATGTATGTATGTATGTATGTATGTATGTATGTCTGTATGTATGTATGTGTGTGTGTGTGTGTGTGCGTATGTATGTAAACAATAGAATCTCCGATATTTCTGTACACACAAGCTTGAAACTTGACGAAATACTTTCTTAAGTGGGTGGCTAAGAGAGCCTCCAAGCATATTGTAATTGAATTTCTCATTGTAGACATAAACAACCATTTATAGGAAGTCGGTTGACCCAGATTAGAGTTCGTAATTTTTTTTTATATTTACTTGAACTTTAGCATATGGCTAGTTTGGAGAAAGACATTGAATGAGTTCGTTAGCCAGCTTCGTATCCTTTCAACTTCTTTGTTTAAAAATTAATTCTTTTCAGAAAATAATTAAAACAGTAAAAAAAAAAAAAAGAAAAAAAAAAGAAACTTCACTTCTAGAGAAAGTCAGACAGTGCCGATGACGTAAAAGAAGCAACTCCGTCACCAAGCAGACACTGATACTCTAAATATGACGTAATTCTCTCTCTCTCTCTCTCTCTCTCTCTCTCTCTCTCTCTCTCTCTCTCACTCTTTCTCTCTCTCTCTCTCTCTCTCTCTCTCTCTCTCTCTCTCTCTCTCTCTCTCTCTCTCTCTGGAATGCGTGTGGTTGGAAGTCAAGCTTCCTAACACGTCGCCACATGCGTCAGTGTGTGGTATGTGTATGTTTACATGTCTATGTCATTTATGTAGTAGATGTAGCAACGGCAAGTTTGAAACCTGGTCCTGTTACCAATAACTTCTACCGTTGGAACATAAAGGTTCATTGTTCATTGTTCTCTCTCTCTCTCTCTCTCTCTCTCTCTCTCTCTCTCTCTCTCTCTCTCTCTCTCTCTCTCTCTCTCTCTCTCTCTCTCTCCTCTCTCTCTCTCTCTCTCTCTCTCTCTCTCTCTCTCTCTCTCTGGAATGCGTGTGGTTGGAAGTCAAGCTTCCTAACACGTCGCCACTGCTAGTTGGCTTTGTGTATAGGAATCCAGCATCCACTGCCGAGTGGTATGACGACTTTGTACAGGTGATGGATAAAGTGAATGACACAGGCAGGGATATACTCATTCTCGGTGATTTTAACATTGACATCTCAAAACCCCATTCGATGTGGCAATGTACAACAATGCTGTTTGGACTAAAACAGATGATTACCACTGCAACCAGAGTAACCCACTCTTCGTGTACTTTGATTGACCACATCTATACTAACAACCCTCAAGCTATCATTGAAACTGATGTCCCTTCACTAGCTGTTAGTGACCACTTTCCCATCACCTGTACATGGTCATGTTATGTTCCTAAACAGAGCCGAACCCAACATTTATACATTACTTATAGATGTTTTAGAAAACTAGATAGAGATAGTTTCCTTCATGACCTCAGTTTTTTGCCGTTTCATGAAGTTTACAATCACAATGACCCTGATGTAGCGCTCTCACTGTGGCTTGAACTGTTCCTCGGAGTGCTAAATAAGCATGTCCCTTTAAAAAGGAAAAGAGTCCAGTGCCGTGAGCCCCCCACCTGGATTACGGAGGAGATTAAACAAACCATGGAAGCCAGAAATCGAGCCAAGCGGGACAAAGATTTTATTGAGTTCAAAATGTTACGTAACAGAGTCAAATACCTTATCCGGGAGGCACAAAAAGCACTGGTAGAGAAAACTATACGCGGCGGGAATCCGTCTTCAGTATGGAAAGTTTTAAACTTACTAACTAACAATAGTAAAAATCGTTCTGCAAATACGACTGCCAACCTTACAGCCGATGTATTTAACGACCACTTCATTTTAGCTCCGAAATCTTTACTACATGCTGAAGGTTTAGAGCAGGTGGAACATGTCGCATCGCAGAAGCTTAGTGACTTTTGTAAGCAAAGACTGTCCGCGGGTGATGCTTTTAATATCCCCTACATCGCTGTATATGAAGTGGGCAGATTTATCTCTAGTCTCAAGAACAAAAAGTCAGCTGGCATTGATGGTATCAATGGTTTTATCCTCGAACTTTCTCTCCCATACATTGTGGAAAGCTTAACCTACATTTACAACCTATGTATTCAAAATAATATTTTTCCGGCGGCTTTCAAAAAATCTAAAGTGGTACCTATACCTAAAACAAAAGATACATCTGATCCAAATAATTTTCGGCCTATATCCTAATTATCTATTCTATCGAAGCCTATTGAGAAGCATGTACACAAACATCTTCTCGAATTCCTGGAAGAAAAGTCTCTCCTGAATAAATATCAATCTGGTTTTCGCCCTAAACATTCGTGTCACACTGCCTTGGTTCATATGATTGACACTTGGCTGCTCAACATTAACAGAAACAAAATGTCTGGTGCTGTCTTTCTAGACCTAAAAAAGCGTTCGACCTTATAAACCACGAAATTTTATTAGAGAAACTAGACTGCTACTTTAACAAGAACAGCCCAGGGACACTCTCATTCTTTCGTTCATATATCGTAGGGAGAATTCAAACTGTGTACATCAATGCTACCTTCTCTTCTGAAAAGAGTGTTGAGTATCGCGTGCCCCAGGTATCCATACTAGGGCCGTTACTTTTCTGTTTGTTTATAAATGATCTTCCACTTTATATATCCAATCCAAATACCGAATGTGACATGTTTGCCGATGATTCAACTCTTCACGCTGGCGGGAAAACTGTACCTGAAATATCAAGCAATCTTCAGCTTTGTCTTCAGGAGGTCTCACTGTGGTGCAAAAATAATCAAATGCTTGTAAATCCATCCAAAACGAAAAGCATGCTAATCACAACACGCCAAAAGCATCAGCTCCGCCCCCATTCACTTAACCTCTCTTTTGATTCAGTTACCATTGAGCAAGTCAAGGAATATCGCCTCCTCGGGGTAATTGTTGATGACCAACTGTGCTGGTTGCCCCATCTAACACAACTAGGGAAAACATTATCAAAGAAGCTATTTTTATTGTCAAGATTAAAATCTATCATTGATACTAAGACACAAAAGCTATTTTTCAACTCCTACATTAAACCTCACATTGACTACGCATCTACTATTTGGGACGGCTGTAGTAAGGCTAACCTTAAGCGGATCAATTCTCTATACAATCGCGCAGTTAAACTGATCCTCCCAATCCCCTCTCTAACTTTGGAGGAAAAGCTTCAGGCAACAGGGCTCCTTCCTTTACATCAACACCTTACGTTTAATAAGTGCGTACTTATGCACAAAGCACTGAACGGGAAAGCCCCCCTCTACCTGGCTAAGCTTTTCACTGAGAGCGAAAGGGTCTACTGCACTTTGAGGAACAGTCTCGTCATTGAACGGCCCCGAATTGACTTGTTTAAATCCAACCTTTCGTACGCGGGTGCCTATTTATGGAACTCACTTCCTCCACATATACAGCAAACGAGACATCTTCCATTGTTTAGGACGAAAGTTTTTAAATACATCTCTGAGCAAACTTGAAAGAAACGTAGATAATATGCCCAAAAGAGTCAATGATTTCCTGTGGTCCTCCGTTCTGCACTTGTTAGCTTTTACATAATATCTCTCTTTATCGTGGTGTTTTGCCTGCTCACTAAATTCCTACACATGAGTAGCTGTATCATAAGTGTGCAGTCGCTTTCTATAAACACACTTTACATCGTACCCCGCCCCCCCCCCCAAGACCCTGTCATTTTGCTGTGTGTGTGTGTGTGTGTGTGTGTAATCTTCAGCGACTTTGGAACTTGTATCGGAATGTAACACAAGTGACCTGTGGGTGTAGCCGCTTGTTTTGTGCTGTTAACATATTGTTTTAATGTTGCTTTTAATGTTGTAGTTTAGCAAGGACAAACATGAAAAGAGGCCTGTGCGCCTATTGTTTCCATCCTTGAGAAATAAAGTATCATTCATTCATTCATTCATTCATTCATTCTCTCTCTCTCTCTCTCTCTCTCTCTCTCTCTCTCTCTCTCTCTCTCTCTCTCTCTCTCTCTCTCTCTCTCTCTCTCTCTCTCTCTCTCTCTCTCTCTCTTTCTTACACATATGCGCGCATCTCCAAGAAGCGTAGATCCTCATGTGCCCGGAGGGCGCATGAACATCTATGCGTCTTGAGGATGTTTGGAGCGCGCGTATGCACTCACGCACACGCAAACGCACACGCATACACACACACATCGACGCGCTTTCAGAAGAGCATGCAGGTGTACTTAGTATAGCATGTAGCTAGGTAAAGTCAACATGATTTCACACAAATTATAGCAAGACTGAAATTGTACCGTGAAATTCTTGTTTTGTCACATTTTCGCAAGTCTTGAAGCGAAAGGGAAACTCATATCACGATAAATATAAAATTACGTAAAAACAACAACAACAAAAAGTCATGACAAATGACGTTTGTAAAACCAATGACACATAAGCGAGCATCTCCAAGAGGCATAGATCCTCAAGTCCCCGGAGGGCGCATGAACATCTATGCCTCTTGAGGATGTTTGTAGCGCGCTTGCAAACGTACACGCACACGCATACACACACATCGACGCGCTTTCCGAAGAGCATGCATGTGTACTTAGTATAGCATGTAACTAGGTAAAGTCAATCAGATTTCACACAAATTATAGCAAGACTGAAATTGCACAGTGAAGTTTTAGTTTTGTCACCATTTCCCAAGTCTTGAAGCGAAAGCAAATCTCATATCACGTTAAATATAAAATTACGTAAAAAAACAAAAAATACGTCATGACAAATGACGTTTGACAAACCAATGACGCGTGTGCACGGCTTGCGACCCTCCTAGAGTTCACTATGACGCATTGGCACAACTGCGAGGCTTTTTCAGAAGGAGATATTTCAAAATCAGAATCAAGTCAAAGACAAAAGGTAGAGACCCTTGACAGCGAAGACAGTTCTCATATAGAAGGGACTTTGAGGGTTATGGTTCATCCCATCTTGTTGATAATTGATAATCCTATCACGGCAGGAACACGGATATAAATAGGGCCAGCAAGCTGCAAAGAACATCATGCGTACGCAAATCTAATCGAGCTAATGAAGTTCTGTGCCTCTTGTAGTGTTCGTACATTCCAGTAGTGAAAGGGTTATTCTGAATTGGCAACGGTCCACGCCGCTGTGGGGTTTCGGCATTTACTGCTTCCAAACACTTCCAACCCACCCCCCACCCCACCCCCTTCATTCCCCTCCCCACCCCCACCCCAAGACATTGTTTGGTGCGTGCTTATAGACTAGGAACCCAATGTGCAAATATAAGTATATAAATTATTGGTTGCAGGGATTTGGGGCGCTTACACCTTCGTCTGTCTCGCGCAGTTTCAGACAGTACTGCTGGTGTTGTTATCGGTCGTCGAATTATATTTCGGAGTGAACATATGTCTGTACGCAAGAAAGGTTTTTACTTGGTAGTTGGAAGAGTGGAAGAACTTCTTTCTACAGCGATGAAACAAAGTTTACATTTGTTTAGAGGACGTTATCTGAATGGAATATATATATATATATATATATATATATATATATATATATATATATATATATATATATATATATATATATATATATATATATATATATATATATTCTCTAGCACTTTTCGCAATATAACAATTACTATAGTGTCTCGAGTGATAAAATGTAAAAAAAAAAACAGTTTATAGGTATTTATTAGCTAGACAGAAAACATGACCTTTAGGCTGATTTGTGAAAAAAGGAAGATGTGTGAATACATATAAGCAATAATCTGTGTAACCTGTAATGCTACTTTGGAATATGTTTGTTTAGTTCTCTTGAATGCTTGTTTCACATTACGTTACGCAAGAAGGAACAAGACAGAAGAGTTTGATCTACCTTGACGTGATCGATCATCCTTCACGTGTGTAACAAACAAACAAACAAACAAATTGATCAAATTTTCTTTCGGTGATTGTTGAGGTGATGCGTTTTTAAACTAGTTTTCTTCTCAAAGACAACGTTTGAAGACTAAAAAAATCAGTGAGGAAAAGGACCGTGCACCAGAAGAAGTCACAAGACATTTGTTTAATTGTATAGCAGTGAATACTCGAATTATACAACTACTCACTAGTGCCATCTGGAACTCTGTTCATTATGCAGTTGCGGAGGCACACAATGATCAATGCCTCAATGCCTATTGCTTTATATCCACATTCCTTGGACGACTGGGACTCT
Source organism: Semisulcospira habei (assembly GCA_036245525.1). Taxonomy (NCBI): domain Eukaryota; kingdom Metazoa; phylum Mollusca; class Gastropoda; family Semisulcospiridae; genus Semisulcospira; species Semisulcospira habei. Next base: position 184,602,744 of record BTPG01000004.1, read on the forward strand.
TTTGGGGTTGACTTTACAAATATGTCAGAAGCACAATCTGCGTCCAGTCGCAGTGAAGGGATTAAGCCACTTACTTTAACAAAAACAAAACAATTAAAACATAAAAAACAACTACAACAACAACTTGTTTATAGAAGCATTGAAATAATTTTGGTATCATTCTAGACTACGTTTTAGTCCACCTACTGTCATACGAAGAGACTGAGCTTTCAGTTTAACTATATTATACCCACTACTGCCCACGAAAAAAAAACTTGCGCCTACTTCGAGCGGAGACAGTGAAATGAATATCGGCCCTTTTCAAGAATCACAGAGGAGCCATGCAGGTGCGTTTTTCAAAAGTATTATTTCTTCTTCTTCTTCTTCTTCTTCGTATTATTATTATTATTATTATTATTATTATTATTATTATTATATTATTATTATTATTATTATTATTATTATTATTATTATTATTATTATTATTATTATTATTATTATTATTATAACAGTGATGTAGTGATTCATGTATTGTTATTTGAAGCACAATATATTTGGAATTATATTTGTTATTACTTATGTTGCTATTCTTGTGCTTATTGTTGTTGTGGTGGTGATTGTACTGATGATTAATATATGTTCGCGTGCTTCTTTCGTTGGCTAGTTCGTTGTTGCCTGAGCTCGGCGTGTTTATTTGTAGATGCTCAAAATGTGGTGGACTGTGATATTAATTTCACAGCTCTAAATAGTCATTCCCCAAATCACAGAGCAGCACAAAAATAATGATTTATTCAGCAAGTGATATAAGTATCGTTGATTCGTTCATTGCTAAGTGATTTACTTAAGGTGTATTAGTCAACCAACGTTTTTATGTTTGCCTGGACCATCTGCGAAAAGACAAACGGAGACACACATCCCGCAGTACGGCCTGACATTAGTAAATACAGTATTGTATTATTAAGCACAAAGTTCAAATTTCATAGACAAAACACCCAATGCGCTAAAGGCCATCCGGCACACATCGGCCGTCGTTGGCAGTGCGCGGACCAACGGCGGCAAACGTCCGCCCGATGCATTTTGCACATTAGGCAAGGACTAAGTGTATGGTACGTTTTCAACCTTCAAACACAGGGTATATCTGCATTCTATTAAACACATTACCGATTCGGCGGCTCCGGCCTTTATCCGTTTACTTTTTAAACCAGATGCACTAATGACTTGTGATGTAGCGAAATCTTTGTGGTCCCAGGTGGACGTGTCAGAATGACTGTAGGGTAAGCGAAATCACGTGATCTTCGGGTCATGGTGCATAATGTAAATGATGCGGGGTCAGCAGTAAGAGGATCGGTTTTTTAAATCTTGTTTATGCCGTATTTCAAGTGTTGTACTGTGGCAGGAAGTTGGAATTTGTCTGGATTATCTTGATAGATGAGAAGAGACACGTTTATTGCTTTTGGATTCAGACTACTTGCAGCATATTCCATGGACTCTTTGACCTAGTTTTCATTTGCCGAGCGAATGTTGATTTGAGATGCGCATCAATTTGTTGTACTTGGATGGGGTTGGTAAGGAATACAGGCTCAAAGCCCAGGAGACGACTGATTCCCTGGTTTGTTCTTGTTTCGTACATAGTAGAGATGCAGCTAGTAGGGGTTGTTGTCCTTCAGGGGGACTATGGATTAAGGGACGACGGGACAGACTGCCCCAGAGCTAAGACACTGCGCAGTTCGAAATCGAAACTGTTTCACGTCTCCTTTGAGCACCACCAGGAAATGACAAAGCACAACTACTACACCTCTGCACGATATAGTCGCCGGCTTATTGTTTAATACTATTCAAAGTAAGTATTTCCGGATTTACAATTTACTTGTATAATGGAGATCACTATGAGATCATTTTCCTTGAGAATTTGCTTTTAGTTTAAGCAGTACCGCCATGAAAAATGCATTGTCCTGCAAATTCAATTTACGGGCACCAAATTTTTGACACAGCTAGCCCTTTGTAACGTCATCTCTTGAATGATCATTTTATCACCACTACTTTTTAATCGCAGCTTAATAGTGTCATTTGGAAATTAGGAACATTTAGTTTTTGCTTTTGATTAGTTTACTAATAGTGGAATATGACTCCGATTGCTGAAATTAATACCAATGACGCGTGGCCGCCATCTTCAAAATGGCGCCCACACACCTTATGGTTTTTAGAGTTTGGGGGTGTTAAATAATATAGGGTAACAGGCTGCTGAAGTTAACATTAGAATTTAAAAAAAGATATATTTGGATAGCCAAATAATTGCTCCTTTCAAAACCAGTAGGTTGTTTTTCGAAACATGTACACGTTTTCATGAAAATTAATTATTTCTTGTCCATGTTTTCGTCGGTCTCTTTTAAAAAAAAAATTATTCATTATTCTATATTAAAATTGAGAACACAGTAAAGGAAAGTGTATATTGTGTTGCGAGACACATTTTTGAGGAATGAAACTAGACTGTAGTATTGGATATCGGAAAAACATGGCCGTCATTTTCAAAATGACCGCATATCACACATCTGTGAAATAGGAAATAGGTTGTTGTTTACAGTGTGCAACCAAAAATGACTTTGAGCCAGTTATTTTGAAGGAAACTAACGTGAATATACAGGGGCGGAGCTGGGTGGGATCCTAAGGTTCCGGAACCTCTCCCCTCAAACCAAAATTGTATAAAATGCTATAATGCTATTTGGGGTGTTTAGACCTCCCCCCACTAAGTCATGGTCGCTTCCAATGTCTGCTCCTGGAAAACTTCTTGTCTTGGCAATGTTCACACTGGTTTGGAAGCGTCTCTTCACCATGATGTAGTCAATTTGGATATGGTGCTCTCCGTTCGGGCTGTGCCATGTCCACCTTCTGGATGCTTTGTGTGGGCCAAACGTGTTCATCAGCTTTAGATCATTTGAGCTGGCAAATTCCAGGAGCCTTAAGCCTCTGTCGTTGGTCTTTGCATTGCAGTAGCGTCCGCATGTGCCTTTCCAGTTCTTAACAGCATCCTCTCCTATTTTGGCATCCAGTCTCCCTGCACCACAATAATGTCTTTCTTGGGGGTCTGGTCCAAGACTTCTTGCAGTTGGTCATAGAAGTCTTCTATTTCCTCATCGCCATAGTCTGTTGTTTGGGCGTAAACTTGTTTAATGGTGATATTAAATGGGGTTGCCCTCAAGCGTATGGTGATAAGCTTACTGGAGACTGGCCGACAACTCATGACAGTGTTCATGATGTCTTTGTGGACGAGAAATCCGACACCCTGTTCGTGTTTGTCTTCTCTGCCACTGTAATACATGGACCCTCACAGCAGACCTTGAAAGGAGGATACAAGCCACTGAAATGAAATGTTTTCGAAGGCTGCTTGGCATCTCATACAGAGATCACATCACAAACGAGGAAGTGGGAAGCAGAATCAGGCAAGCCATCGGGCCGTATGAAGACTTATTAGCCATTGTGAGAAAACGCAAACTGAAGTGGTATGGGCATGTCACGCGTTCAGCAGGGCTTGCCAAAACAATCCTGCAAGGCACTGTGCAAGGATGACGAAGGATGATGATGATGAAACGTTTTTTATTCAGGATAAAAAGTTTTAGGCATAGCAATGCCTATCTTCCAAACTGTCCTGCTACTCTACACATATAAAAATACATAAGACGATACAGCAAAAGATAAAATATATATAAGTACCCATAGCCCCCCCCCCCCCACCATCAGAAAGAAAAATAAATAAATAAATAAATAAATAAAATAAAATACAAAAAGAATTAAAACAATATATGTACGTGTATGAACCTGACATGTTAATGCAGACAGTCAAACTATTACATAATCTGCAGCAATCTGCTGTGCTGGAGCAACATACTAAACAGAAAAATAGGACATTCACATCGACAGCAAATATTTATGGACGCGAGCTCTGAAGATAGATAACTTTGAAATAGACTTTAAATGCGAGGGCAAGTTATTCCATGACTTAGCACCGGAAAATGATATGCTAGATTTGAAGATGTCGATTCTCGGTTTTGGGAGATGGAGTAAGCTGTTCCTCGTGTTCTCTCTATTCGTGTGGGAAAACAGCTCACGGAGATAGGGAGGGGCGGCATCGTTTAGAATTTTTGCACAAGTAAGCATCTATTAAGTTCCAATTGTTTACTGAGTGGTAGAATATTAAGGGCCTTCAGTCTTTCATCAGTAGGGGACGAACCAGGAAGAATAAGCTTAATACCTCGCCGGTAAAGGGAATTAATTTTTTTCAAATGAATGTCTCCACAGCCGTCCCAGATATTGGAAGCATAATTACAATGTGTCTTGATGTGTGCGTTAAAGAATAATTTTCGAGCATCAATGTCAACTATACGACTTAATTTGGATAATAAAAATAGATTCTTTGAAATAGTTTTACAGGCAGTTTCTATGTGCGGCTCCCAGCTGAGCTGTTCGTCGACTGTCACTCCTAACAAACGATGTTTTGACACTTGCTCTATGGGCTGAGAGTGAAGGGACAGCTCAAGGGGTTGTAAACCACGTTGATGCTTTTGGCGTGTTGTCACCAACATACTTTTCGTTTTAGGAATACTAATAATCATATGATTTTCTTCACACCAAGTTGACACTTCATCTAAACTATGTTGGAGGACAGCGCTCACGGTTGAAACATTTTTATCAGATACATGTAATGATGTAGCGTCAGCAAATAGTTCACAGTTTGTGTCGGGGTGTGATATGGACAGTGGAAGGTCATTTATAAAAATGTTGAATAATAACGGTCCTAGGGTGGATCCCTGAGGAACACCATGGGTCACCAGTCCTTTCGCTGAGTATTTACCATTCAAGAACACTTTCTGCGTTCTGTCTAAGAGATAGGACGAGAGAAAAGCGACTGCATTTGAGTCAATGTGATATAAAGGTAACTTCTTTAATAAGATTGAGTGGTTAATGAGATCGAAGGCTTTTTTAAGATCTAGAAATACTACACCCGAAAGTTTGGACTCATTTATGGCAGTAAGCCATTTGTGGGTTATGAGAGTTAAGGCTGTCTGACACGAATGTTTAGGCCGAAAAGCTGATTGTGCAGTACTAAGGAGAGGAAGACAGAGGAAAAGATGGGAGGACAATATCTCAGAGTGGACAGGACTGAAGCTGGGCGATACGCTGAGAATGGCAGAGAACAGAGAGGAATGGAGGGAGCTGGTTGCCAAGTCATCAGTGGTGCCCCAACGGTCGGCAAGACTACGGGATATAGATAGATAGCTTTTGCTGGGTTGATGTTTCCACCCACCCCCCTACCCCCCTCAACCTCCACCCCCACCCCACCCCCGCCTCTCCCTATTTGATTTTTTTGTTTGGTGGGGGGGGGGGGGGGGCGAGTTTCGACACACACACACACACACGCCTTTTTCCTCATCCCCCCCCCCCACACACACACACACACACACTCCCCGTTGTTTGATGTTTGATTCCCAGGCCACTGGAAGAAGGTATAGCGTCGGGGAAGCCTTTTGTGTCAGATTGAAGGTCCCTAAAAAATTTTGAACCTCCCTCCCCACCCCCACCCCCCCCCCTCCCCCCACCCCGCCCTCGCTCGAGGTAACTGATTCGCCCCTGATATAATAATAATAATAATAATAATAATAATAATAATAATAATAATAATAATACTGTTTATTGCCATTTGCCTTAAGAACATAAAGCATAGGAATGTGTGTTGGTGTCGTTACAATTACAAACATCTCAATCGACACACACACACACACACACACACACACACACACACACACACACACACACACACACACACACACACACACACCAAAAATAAAAAAATAATACTCTATCACACAATTCAATGCTCTACACACACTGTCAAAACTTTAAAACTGAACAACTAATCTCACAAACCAATGCGTACCCATTCACACACCCACACTCATTTCCCACACACACTGACACAACACACATGCCTATTAATCTAAGAAGTCTAAATTAATTAAAGATATATCGTTTAAAATGAAAAACAGACTATCATAGAGTAAGCGACCACTGTTGACTTTTGTGAGTGCCACTGAGCTGTACCAAGGTGTTAATGACAAGCTAGACTTATCTAGGCACCAACAATAGGGTTCTAAGGAAATAAGGGCATACTACCATTGCAACACAAGACATAAAAGGCATGTTTCATTGTCAACTGATTTATTATATGTCACTGTATTATCGAGCTGGCAGCTGTCGTATAAATATATTTGAATAGATTTTCTTCTTATTTTTTTTAAAACTCGCCGAACCATTCTTAGTGCAGCTTTCCTTATGCAAAATTTTAAAACTTCAGATTTGTTAGTCTAGAATGGAATACAGTTTGATATCAGAGCTGATAAAAGTCATAATTTTTTGTTGCAGTCTTTTTCAGAAACAGAATAAAGACGCTGCAAACAAGATGAGAGTCACACTGTTGGTCATGCCGTTCTTTTTTGCGGCTAACATTTTACTCAAGTCGGCATATGGACTGATGCAGAGTTTCAACTGCAGTTCCAAGAATTCAGGTTTAAATCCCTCGTTCGTCAAGATGATACAGCTAACAAAAATACCCAAAGGAATCATTGCAGTCATAGATACTGGTACTCCAGCAAAGTTCACAGATGTGAACCAAACAGACCCGTGTTCTGCAGTTGATGGGGAAGTGTCGGCTTCTGAACGGGACGACTCTTGGCTGAGCACCCGGACGCCTGAGGACGGCACTCCGTACAGCTGTGTTTTTTTCTTCTTAAGCAACCCACTGGATTACAACTACACCCGCGTTGAAAAAGATGCTCAACGACATGTCGCACCATGTTCCGATAGCGGAACCTTACGCACGGTCCCCAGTGAAAGCCTGATCTTATCTTGCCTAGCTGGATTTGTGTGTGCAGTAGGCTGGGTTAAGAACTACAGACCCTAGATGAGGCAAGCTTTGATATCTACAGTGTCCATACTAAGGGGAATCACGAAATCCAGACCAGAAAGGTGACTGCCGAGAGTGTAAAATGTAGAGAATAACCCAACGACGAAATAAAGACGCTTAGAACAGACAGTTACAACTCTATGTATTAACATTTCGAATTTTTCTTTAAACAAAATAGACAAACAAATAAACAGTTCCCTACATATCAGGTCAGCACGAAGAAGCTGGTCAAACTAAATGTTATTTTGTAAGCAAACACTGATATCCCTTTAGTATGTAGACTACTTCAGCTCTGTCGAGCCTAGGGTCTAGTGGGAGGCGTTCTAGGACGAAAAGAACCGGTTGTGGAAATTTGATAGACTATGATACTTCAAGAGTAGCACCGGATTAGCTTGGCGCCTTGCACCAAGCTAATCCGGTGCTGCCCTTGAACTAGCATTGTCTATCGCTTTCCTTTTGGACAACACTGCGATCACAGTCAATGGAGAAATGAGCATAACTGGTAACAACTTTGGAAGTATGCATTGTTTATTATTAGTGTTGTTTATGTGTGTTACCAGCATTGCCACTACCACCACTGCATCTAAAACAACAAGGACCAACAGGAAGCAAGAGCATTAGAAATAGTCAATGGACAAATTATCATTAATTGATAGCAACTTTGGAACTTGCAAGCGTCGTTTATTTTTATTTTTGGGAGGAGCCAAACTCATCCGGTGCTGCCATTGAACTAGTATGGTCTATCCTTCTCCTTTTGTTGTGTATCTGGACAATTACCAATTAACACTTTCGCTACCACCACTGCCTTGAAACACAACAATCAACACCAGGATGCAAGGACATTAGAAACTGCCAATGAAAAAGTGACCATAACTGATAACAAATTTGGAAGGATGACACGTTTATTGTTTCTTGTTGTTTATGTGTATTTGTTGTTTCTGTAACTATTTTCAGCTAGGAAGACGTTTAAGGACATCAGTTTATGTGTTTAAGAGATTGAGGCTTGTCTTTAGTTTGCATTGAGGGAGCATAAAATGAGGTTTATTCTCCAAACAACAGACTTCTTGGCTAGATATGACGCTTCACCGGTGCCGATCTTTGTCCATTTTTGGGTTCCGTAAACTGTTGTGCGAGTGGGACTGAAAAATTACAGGCTACACCTAAGGTGGCGAGACAGTTGTCCTGAAAGCGAAAGTGTGTTTAGAAAAGTAAAGTTGCCTGGCTTCCTGATTTTGTGTTGTTGTTTTTTTAAAATTATTATTTGTTTTAACACATTCGTAAAATGGGGGTATCTGGCACTGTCGCACGCACACACATACAACATCACACAATCAGCTGCATAGTAACCGTGGCATTGTATATAACGACTTACGCCTAAAAAGGACCTACTAATGTCATACAATGACAATGATAGTGACAATGACAAAAAGTAACCCCTTTTTATACAGTAAAAGTAAGTCTTCAAACTTTCAGGTGATAACACTAATGAAAGACAGACAAAAGACATTTATTCACCAAGTAAAACGTTACAAGGACTTTTGTGTGGCATGGCGACAATAAAATACATCCTCACGTGTAGGGCTGCACATGCATTCATCATGTCATACACTCAGTTGGCGATCATCCTGTATACATCACTAAAAGATAGATAAACACAATATTAAACACAAATCAGTCATATGTCACAAATCATGGAATCACGTTGTTCCATGGATGGTGATGTACTGAGGACAGCTTCTGGAAAGAAACTGCATATGAATCGAGAGGTTCTGGCTTTCAAAGCACGGAACCGCCGGCCAGAGGGCAGAAGCTCGAAGAGATGATTGGTTGGGTGTGACAGATCGCGAACGATCTTTCCTGCCTTCCGTTCCATAAGCGTTTGGAAAAGGTGGGCGACAGATGGAAAGTCGCAACAAGCTGTTTTGGAGGCAGTCTTAACAATTTGTTCGAGCTGGTTATTTCTATCGCGGTTGTGCTACCATACCAGACAGTGATAGAGAAGCACAACGTGCTCTCTATCACCGCGCGGTAGAACTGTGCCATGATTCCTCTGGACATACCAAGTTTTCGCAGCTGTCTCAGGAAGTGGAGACGCTGTTGGCACATTTTCACAATGGACGTAGTGTTGTTGTCCCAACCCAGATCGCTCGAAATGATGGAGCCGAGAAATTTGAACGAGTCAACTTGTTTTACGGTTTCCCCATTGATGACTAGGGGCAATATCGGGTCTTTGATTTGACGAAAGTCAATCACAATCTCTTTTGTCTTTGAGACATTTAGTTCCAGGTCATTTTCCGAGCACCAGTTGACCATTCTCCAAACCTCGTCTCGATACACAGTTTCGTCAGCATCCGACAACAGGCCCTCAATGGTGGTATCATCAGAAAATTTCAAAATTTTCACAGACGGAGTTGCGGAGACACAGTCATTTGTGAACAGGGTACAGAGAAGCGGAGAGAGAACGCATCCTTGTGGAGAGCCAGTGTTCAGTGTTACAGAGGCAGATTGTGAGTTGTAGAGTCTGACGACCTCAGGACGGTCCAGAAGAAAGTCAAGGATCCAGTGACATATAAAGGGGTGAACATTGAGGTGAGCGAGTTTGTCGAAAAGCTTGTGAGGGATGATGGTGTTGAAACTTGAAAGCACTGGAATAGTCAATAAACAGAACTCTGGCATAGGTGCATAGGGGTTCCAAGTGCTGCAAGATGAAATGCAGGCCAAGTGCGACTGCATTATCCATCCACTGACCTGTTCGCTTGGTAGGCAAACCGGAGTAGGTCAAGCAAGTGACCCGTGGATGCCCTCAGGTAGCGAAGAACAAGCCGCTCCAGGACCTTCATGGCAGCATACGTTAGTGCCACGGGGCGGTAGTCGTTTAGCTGGGTGACCTTTGACTTCATAGGAACACAGACAATCACGGACGACTTGAAGCACTGCGGCAACGACATCTGCTGTAGAGAGATATTAAAGATATCGGTGAAGACAGGAGCGAGCTGGTCAGCACAGAATTTCAAGGCAGCCGTAGACACCTGGTCGGGACCCGAGGCTTTCCTGGGATTCTGTCTCTGGAAGAGACGTTTCACCTCCGCCTCCTGAGCGCTGAAGGGCGGCGTCAGAGTCGACCCGTCTCCAGGAAGGGGAGGACGGTATCCAGGAGTGGGATTCTTCTGGTCAAACCTGCTGCAAAACAGGTTCAGCCTGTCCGGGAGCTCCGGTTCGACGTCGTCGTGAGTTGTTGCCCTCTGCTTGTAGCCGGTGGCCTGTTGCAAACCCCGCCACACCTCTCGCATGTAGCTGGAGGAGAACTGGTCTTCGATCTTCTTCCTGTAGGTCGCCTTTGCCCTGCTGATCTCGCGACGCAGCACAGCTTTGGCCTTTCTGTAAAGCTCCCGTCGCGACTCTTGAAGGCCTGGTTCTTAGCATCAATTTTTACCTTGAATGAGCGGCTGAACCACGGCTTGTTGTTGCCAAAGATGAGGACGGTCTTGGTCGGGACACAGGCCTCTTCACAGAAGCCTATGTACGACGTCACTGCATCTGCGTACTCGTCCAGGCTACTGCTCGCCTCTCTGAAAACGCTCTAGGCCGTCGCCTACAGACACCCTTGCAGCGTCTCCATCGCCTCCGTTGTCCACCTCCTGACCGTCTTGGTGACAGGCTTCACAGCCTTCAGTCTCTGGCGATAAGTCGGAGTGAGCAGAACCATGGCATGGTCAGATTCGCCCAAGGGAGCCCTCGTAGTAGCACGGTAGGCAGACTTCAGCGTAGTGTAACAGTGATCAAGTGTGTTCTCTCCTCTAGTGGGGCATTGCACATGCTGATAGTACCGAGGCAAAGTCTTACGCAAGTTCGTTTGGTTGAAGTCGCCGGTGATGATGATAGAGCTATCGGAAAAGGGAGACTCAGCAGCAACAACGTGTCTAGTCAGTTTACTGATAGCAGCGGTAGCGTAGCGCCGGGTTGTATATACACAGCGATGAGAACGCATGAAGAAAATTCGCGTGGAGAGTAGAATGGTCTGTAGTTGATAGTCAGATGTTCAAGAAAGGGAGAGCACGACTAAGAGAATACTTTAGTGTCCGTAGAGAATACTTTAGTGTCCATCATTTATAATAACTCTCCCGAAAAAAGGCAACTTACAACAATGCCAGAATTATCGAGGAAATTGTCATTTCAAAAATGTATTGAGGAGGATCGCAGCCTCTCAGCAATATGGAAGGGCCTGCACTCTCTAACCAACAAACGTCGTTGTTCTAATGACATCCCAGAAAGTCTGTCCGCAGACAAATTTAGTGAACATTTTCTGTCTGTAGCCGAGTCACTGGTTTCGACTAATTCTTCAGACATTATAGTCACCTTTTAATGAGCATATGATGTTTCTTTTTTAGATCTATGACTTCTGCAAATTTTATAGTATAAAAGAAAATGTTAGTAAACACAGGCACTGACAGGCGTTATTCTTGAAATAGAAAAAATGGAAAGGGACCTATTCAACATAATAGCACGGGGCAGGCTGAAACACTCAGGGGTAGGTTATGACACTGTCTCAGCCTGCCCCGTCTCAACCTGCCCCAGAGCAGGTACCTGCAAAAAAAACTAGCAGTACTCTGAATTTACTGCAGTGTTAACTAAACCGATGCAAACACAAACTTTCATTGTTTCTTTGCTTTCGAAAAAGTCATATATCACCACTGTCATTCAAGCAGTAACTCTAAAATTAACATTTTTCAACAATGTCAGAAATGTTCTTACCCTTGAAAAGCAAGTCTCACTTCATTCGGCTCACTTCATTCCTGCCAAAACTTGGTGGATGTTGTAGACCGGGTTTTGGGAAATATTATCAGCTGAAAAGAACGCTGAATTATAACATTAAAGGCCTTATTCTGGGGATGTCTCACCCTGCCCCAAGCAGTGGCGGATCAGTTACCTCGATGGTGGGGGGGGGGGTGGAGTGGGGGGGGGGTCCAACTTTCTGTTTGGGACCTTCAACCTGAAACAAAGGCATCCCCGAAGCTAAGGGGGAGGGGGGTGGGTGGGTGGTGGTTCGGAACCCATATACCCCCCCCCCAGCTCCGCCCCTGTCATGTCTCACCCTACCCCAGTCTCCCCTAACCTTTTGCGTGTCGGTAGCGGTTTTAGTAGCGATGATTCCAACATCTATTTTGCCTCGTTTTAATTGCCCTGCTGTTGATGTGCGCATCAGTTTCGGCTGTGCTTGGGAGTGCGGTTGGTAAGAAAACAGGTTCAAAGCAAGGAAACCAGTCTATTGATGTCTTGATTTTTTTCTTCTGGATTTTGTCCATGGCGGGATGTACAACTTGAACCTAAACTGAAATTTTTGAGTTGCAGATCCAACATTAGCACATTATCTTTCACTTGTTGACCGAATTTCAGGGTGGTCTGAGCACATCTGATGTGTTAAAACAGTTTTCGCAATGTGATCATGCATGTTCGGAGCATGGGAAGGCTATCTGCTCATATTCCAGAAAGGATTATTTGCTTTTGATGATCAGTACATATATCGAGTTTAAAAAGTGTTTTAACCCGAGCATTTAATAAATTATGTTTCATATTTTAAAGCGAGTTTCCTTCTTTGCTGGCATTTGCAGTGCTTTTTGTCTACCGTATTGAAAATACGGTAGACTTTGAGATGGGGCTTTTCGGAGCGCGTTCCGTAGCATGCAAATGACGAACAAAGGCGGTCACACATCAAACCAGATAGGTGAGGCTAGCGCTGGCAGAATTGTATGCAAACCAAGGGGAATTACTCTGCGCTGGACAGACAAACAGTTAGATCCCCTGCCCCCGCCTATCAGGCACCCAATCGCCAGCCCACAGAGAAATACACAAATCTAGAGCAAGGCGATCATCTACATCCTCACACATCAGACTCTGACACTGAAGTAACGCGATAAAAATTAAGTCATGGCTAGCTACGCTAACGGTGCTGTAGAGAGAGAACAATAGAGTCCCGATAGACAATGAATTCAATAGAGCCGCATCAGTCATTAATTTACATCATTTTTTAATATCATATTTTTGGCCCCAATTTTACCCCCGTTAATTCTGAATCAACCCTTTGATTTTTAAAAACTGACAAGCATGACTGATGCGGCTCTATTGATCTGATTATCTATCGGGACTCTATTGTTCTCTCTCTATAACTATTGTCTCTGTCAACACCTAATGACCTTAATTAATTACTAATTACGGTCATTAACTTTTACATGACCGTTTCTCTCAATACTGCCAGAGTCGATTTCCGAAAAACTCACATGCTATGTCCCACACATATCATTTCAGTTCACGCATGACAAGACTCAATGCCAAACCCTCTTTCAATGAGTTGGGTAAAAGCTTTCACAGCGCCATTCACACGTCACGCGTCAAAAGGCCTATAGAATTGTGTTGTGGCAGGGGGACCGCTCAGTGCAAACAATATAGAATTGGCTCTGTTTAAGCACGACTCTGAAACATAACAAGTCAAATATACGTGCACACGCACAAGCACGCAAACACCCACACACACAGATTGTAAGATATTTCTTTTGGGTGCATAACTGATGCCTGACTCGAGCTATAGTTCACTCGCCCGTAAATGGTGTACTTGTTTTAGTCTGTTACTACGCTTTCAAGCTGAAAATAGACACATTACTCACTGCTTTAAACAGACACCTGTCTGAGTACATAAACAACAGATCCTCAAGAGCCGCCAAGACTCCAGGCTTGACTTCCGTTGTACAACGTTTCAGTCAGCTGTACTCTTAGGACGCACATTATGAGGAGACTGAGGGTCTTGACGTGTTCATTTGCCACGAGCAACGTATAGATTAGCATTTCAGTTTCGAATGCTCTGCCCAACTTATGGACCCTCCCAAGATTTATGAATAAAAATTTCGACATAATATTCAAGCGATAATGTCGTCGCTCTTTTGTTTGGCTGAATGGGCCTGCCGTCTGCTTACTAATGTTTGTGTTGTTTCCCTTGGTACCGTCTGTAGGTAACATGAATGACTCATTTTACCATAAATACATGTCTCATAGCCACTTTAAACAGAGAGAGGCCTGATTTTAAAGTCAGTATAGACACACAGACGACATTGACCTCATGGCAGGCAGCAATAGTGAGCTCCAAAACCTGACAGACAAACTTTCAAGTAGCGCAGGGTCTTATGGCATGGAGATCAGTACGGATAAAAGCAAAGTGATGATCAACACCACAAGCGACAGCAGCAGCAACATTCACATGAATGGCCAAAAGCTAGAAGAGGTCAATAGCTTCAAGTACTTGGGAGCCACCCTGTCCAAAGACGGTAGTTGCATAGCAGAGATCCGTATCAGGATAGGTACAGCAACATCCGCAATGGCCAGGCTGGACAGGATATGGCGAAGTAACTCCATCAGCTTCACCATCAAGTACAGGCTTTACAAGTCCCTCATAGTGTCTATTCTACTCTACGGCTGTGAGACTTGGACACTGCTTGCAGACTCAGAAAAGAAAATCCAGGCCTTTGAGAACAAGTGCCTGAGGAAGTTGCTCCGCATCTCGTACCGCGAGCACAAGACCAACGAATATGTACGGAGCATCGTCACTTCCCTGGTGGGCCCACATGAACCCCTTCTGGCAACCGTGAAACGGCGCAAGCTTGCTTGGTTTGGCCACGTGACCCGACACAACACCTTGTCCAAGACTATCCTCCAAGGCACTCTCGAAGGAAGTCGTCGGCGAGGTCGTCAGAGAAAGAGTTGGGTCGCAAACATAAAAGAATGGACCGAACTCGAGATGTCAGACTTGCTTGCCACCGCCCAAAATAGAACTCAGTGGAGAGCACTGTCTGTTGCTGCTGCCTTTCAGTCCCCCCAACGCCCAGTTCGGGCAAGGGACTGATGATGATGATGATGATAGACACACAAACACACATGCATACATGAACACACACACAAACACACATGCATACATGAACACACACACAAACACACATGCATACATGAACACACACACAAACACACACATGAATACACACAAACAGACACACACACACAAACAAACAGATGCATAAACAAACAGACACACTTACAGACACTCATGTCAGTATAATTGTACCGTAAGCCTGAGCTGCCGGCTAGTGTCACGGTTGATCGCCTTTTGTGTTACCCTCACACCGCGCTTTTCAATAGCGGCGGCATTCCATTTCTTTTCAATTCGGGCACAAGCCGTCAAAGGCCTTTTCATAAATACAGCCTTTTAAAATGCTAGATAATCAACAGGGGGACATCATAATTTGAAAGAAGGGGTGATTTTGTACAAGTGGTTATGGACTCATGTCTGGTTTGTGAAATCAAACGGTGGTCTCTCTCTCTCTCTCTCTCTCTCTCTCTCTCTCTCTCTCTCTCTCTCTCTCTCTCTCTCTCTCTCTCTCTCTCTCTCTCTCTCTCTCAAACACACAGACAAACACACACACGCACTGACACACGCACTGACACACGCACTGACACACACACACACATATGTACACACACGCACACAGAACATGTTTACATAAAACACCTACACGCCAGTGTACATCAATACACAGCTCAACACTCAGTTCAGTTATTTTAGGGTTCGGTTCACAGTGTCTTTTGTATAACTGAGTGACGCTATGAGTCGTCTGCTCTACTAAATCCCTTCTATGAGAACATAAATAACACATGTTTTATTGTTCATTTTCAGTAGCCCACTCGATCACAGATTCTTATCAGCATGGCGAGATTCTCAAGAGCCACTGTTTTTTTATTGGGTTTGAGTCAACTGTAAAGATTTCTGAATCTCTGCATAATCCAATGACACACACACACACACACAGAGACATGTCACTGAGCTAAGACTACAAATGAACATACCTGGCACACAAACACTGTTCACTGTCACAGCCGGAACAATATCCTCAATGAATACTCCATTGCAAACATATAGTCACATATAGTCTATGGGAGACAACTGTATAAAGGTTGAATCTTTCCAAGTGATTACGTCCCTTTTGTCATTGACCATGAACAGAAAATACATGCTGATTGGTGCAAACGTATAAAATTACTATTCAGTGTAATTTCCTAGAAAACATGATTTTGCTTGATAACAATTATTCTTTTGTTTGTCTAATAAAAATGACAGACAGACAAACCCAAGTGTTTGATGTTACAGAATGCTTCAAAGATGTTATGCACTTTACTGACTTAAAAACACGTGTGTTTGGACCCAGCTTTAAACTCTCAACACCGTCAATAAGGATATACACGACATATAATGTTACTCTGGAATATTCAGATGGATTACCAGGTTATGATTATGAGACTGTTGATCTTAAGACAAATGCTTTTAAAGTTTATAATGCTAACAGTGGTCACTTGCGTTGGTTTGAGGTACTGTGTGAAGACATATTTAATCAAATAAGAAAACTACATTGTTATATTGAAAGTGTTACGTTCAATAAAGTAATTTTGCACCTGCAGGACAAACACCAGAAAAGTAGTTGTCTTGTTTATCATAACTACAGATAATACAGTATTACATATGGTGTGACAATGGTAATATTTTTTATTTTATTATTTTGTCGGACAAATAAAAATGACGGACAATGCTCAAAGCCCTGGCTCATCTGGTTTAAGAAACGTGTTTCACACAACAAACTTACCCATATCCAATACTAATAATGTCTATCAATCAATAGAAAACTCTTTTTCTGTCATACAGCAAAATCTTCTTACAGGCAGTGTGAAGATTCAGATTGTTGCAAAAATCGAATTCACTAGGGTCGACGGTGAGGTGATTGTTTCGTACATATCAACAAGACAACACACTGTTAACACAAGAAGAGAACCGGAGGTGGAGAACGTGTTTAGAGACAGACTACTACCTGACTTCCTCCAGGCAATTGACAGTGCAAGAATGAAGGGGTCTGGTTGGCACGAAGGACATGTACATGAACTGCAACTAAAGCAGTCTAGGTATCATCCTATATTAGGTAAAGCATGGTTGCCACTGCCAACAGAAGTAGTAAACAAAAAGGCTGTTGTTAACATTCAGAACAATGACAACTATTGTTTCATGTGGTGTGTGCTTGCTAAACTACACTTTGTAAAAATAAAACCTGAACGTGTTTCTAACTACACCAAATTTGTAAAGGAACTCGATTTTAGTGGCATTGAGTTCCCTGTTAAAATAGAGGACATAGACTTGTTTGAAAAATTAAATCCTGGCATATCTGTAAATGTGTTTGTGTGGGATAATGTGTCTGTTGACAAGTTACAACCCATTAGAGTATCAGCACTGGCACCAACCTATGGTCAGTCAGAAAATAAGCATGTTGACATGTTGCTAATCGGAGATGACAATAACTTTCACTACACAATTATTAGGAATATGTCACGTCTAATTCATAATCATACAACAAAACACAAGGGCAAACAGGAATTTTGTAATAGATGTTTACAGAGGTTTTCCTCTATTGCTGTGGCACACAAACATGTTTTACACTGCAGGTCAGCTGATGACATTCAAACTGTACTTAAGTATCCAGAGCCTGGTAGTCAAGTGTATTTTAAGAACTATGGGAATCAGCAAAAGCTGTCGTTTGTAGTGTACGCAGATTTTGAATCATTAGTAGTTCCGTATGACGGTCCTGTTCCAGAGTCATTACCAAAGACTATAAAACTAAGTGACCAAGTGGTGTGTTCTTTTGGATACATTCTTGTTAGGTCAGATGGTTTGCATTCAGAACCTGTTATCTACAGGGGTGAAAATGCAGCATGTCTGTTTTTAACAGAAATGAGACAACTGTATAGTCAGGTAGTACAATATCTCACAACATGTCAGATGCCTTTGGTGATGACAGAAGAAGACAAATTAAAATTTGATACAGCTGAGACGTGTTGGATTTGTGAACAGCCTCTGGGAGGTGATAAAGTTCGTGACCATGATCACATAACTGGACGTTACAGAGGTGCTGCTCATAACAATTGTAACTTATTATTAAAAACAGATCCCAAGACATACAAACTGCCAATCTTTTTCCACAATCTCAAAGGATATGATTCACACATTATCATGCAGGCTGTAGACGAGTCTTACAAAAACATAAGTTGTATTGCCCAGACAACTGAGAAATACTTGACTTTTAGGTTAGATAAATTAGCATTTTATGACTCCATGCAACATTTGTCTTTAGGATTGGCTAGTCTGGCAGAAGGACTGACTGAGTATCCAATAACGAGTAAATATTTTGAGCCAGACTTGATTAAGAAAGGTGTTTATCCATATGAGTACATTGATCACTGGGTTGTGTTTGAAGAAACAAGACTGCCACCAAAAGAGAAATTTTATTCTACACTAACTGGCAAAGGTATTTCTGACTCTGAATATCAACACGCTCTTGATGCGTGGGGTAAATTAGGATGTCAGACTATTGGTGATTACCACGATCAGTACTTGAAAGCTGACGTTTGTTTGCTAGCAGACGTATTTGAAAGTTACCGTGAAAAGGGTTTGTTACACTACAGACTTGACCCTGCCTGTTACATAACTAGTCCTGGCATGACATGGGATGCATTTTTGAAATCCAGTAAGATATCTATAGACCTGTTGTCTGATCGGACGATGGGTGAAATGGTAGAACGTGGATTGAGGGGAGGCATTAGTATTGCAGCAAATAACTACGCCAGAGCAAATAATAAATATCTGGACACCTTTGACCCCTCATGCCCGGGGTCAAGGTCATTCATTACGTACCTTGACGCTAATAATTTGTATGGCTGGGCAATGTGTGAATTATTGCCCTTGAAAAACTTTTGTCTGCATGATTTGTCACAGTATGATGTAACAGAGTCAGGGTTAACTAACAATATTATGAATCTTGACCGAAACGATCCAAAGGGTTGGATCTTTGAAGTCGACCTGGAGTACCCACACCATCTACATGATTACCATAATGATTATCCATTAGCTGTTGAGAAAATGAGTATGACAGGAAAAAAAGAAGACACCAAACTTGTACCAAATCTAAATGACAAATTCAATTACGTTTGTCACTATCGATTGCTGCAGTTTTACATCAGACACGGGTTAGTACTAAAGAAAGTTCACAGAGGAATTCAATTTGATCAGAGTGCTTTCATGAAAGATTACATAATGAAGAACACAACCCTTCGTGCCAGAGACGGCAACACTGCATTTGACAAAGACTTCTTTAAGCTTATGAACAATGCCTGTTTTGGCAAGACAATGGAAAATCCTCATCACAGAAAAGATGTGAGACTTGTTACAACTGAATTGGGCGCAATTAAACTTACAGGTAAGCCACAGTACACAGGGTACAAAGAGTTTCATTCATCATTGTATGCAGTGTCACTCAAAAAAAAGATTGTTAAACTGGACAAGCCAGTATTCATTGGTATGGCAATTCTGGAGTTATCAAAACTGTTGATGCTTGAATTTTATTATGATTACTTCAAACCAAAATATCCTGAGTGTCGATTGTTATACACTGACACTGACTCTATGATCATTGATGTGCCTACTGAAGACTTTTACGAAGACATGAAAACAGAGTTACACATGTATGACACGTCTGACTACCCTAAAGATCACCCGCTGTTTAGCACACAAAACAAGAAAGTGCCTGGTAAGTTTAAAGATGAACTGAATGGTGTGCCTATAGTTGAGTATGTTGGACTGAGGTCAAAAATGTATTCTATACTGCACCAGAAAGGTAGTCAGTCAAAAGCCAAAGGAATTAAAAAAACAGCAATAAAAAATAAAGACATACGTCATGAACATTACAAGCAAGTGTTAGATGGTGCATTAATGCCTGATTATCCAAACAAGTCACTGAGATCAAACAAACATAATCTTGAAATGATCCAAACACATAAGAAATCACTTGCAGTTGGAGACACGAAACGTGTTTTTCACACTAAGGAAAAAGCTTATGCACCTGGGCATTACAGACTCAAGTTATCTGAAGATATTTGTGATGAACTGGTTGATGAATTAATTGACGACTTAGTTACTGAAATGAGTAACGGTGTCTGGGGGAATAATCTGTAATTCTTCTCTGACAAATGCCCTCTGGGGTGCAGGGTCATACAGATAATATATTGTTGCGTCTGCGCCGGGAATTATTTTTTTTATATTGTGTACAGACGTTGACCAGATGGGGTCTGTTGCCCTGCGTCTGTCGTCGTTCTCAGCCTCCCCTGGCTGATATAAATATCTCACCTGTTTAGTAAATAAACTTGTGTCTGGCGCAAGCGGTGCCGGGGTTGGTGCTGTTTTTGGCTCTGTAATTGTTTTCAATTTAATAGCATCAGCAGGCTTAGGGTGTCCTTCATTGTTCATTGCTTTTATCACATGTGGTAATCTCTTAACCCACTCAGTGTTCCGGGTGTCATGCATGAGTTCCTTAGAATACTGGTAACTGAAAAGTCTCTCTGATAACTGTTTGTTAAAGTTCTCTACAATTGCCTGTGATCTGTGCACACCTGGAATACCACGTCTGACCAGTACGCCATGCTTCGCAAATAACTGATTAACAGCACCTTTGAATTCTGATCCATCATCAACCTGCACTAGTCTGGGGTATCTTAAAGGGCCTCGACCATATATTTTTGTTAATGCTGTAGCAACTGTACTGGCTGTTTTGTCAGATATGGGTTCAGCATCTTTGTACCTTGAAGCAATGTCTACAACAGTTAATGCATATTTGTATCGTTTCTTTCTTATTGTGTCATGGGGTAAGAACAGGAGGTCCATTTGATGTGTGTCATTTGGGGTAGTGTTCTCAAAATGAGGTCTCGTTATCTTTCTTGGAGCAGGGAGATATATCTGCCAAATTGCTTGTCTCTGTAACCATTGTTTGACTTGATTGAGTGTTATATCACCGCCCACAGCGGCATGTAATTTCTGAATAGCTGTTTGCCCTTTCCAATAACCTGATGGTGAGTAATATATTTTTGATAGTTTATTTTCGGCTGCCATTTTTTCTAGCAATGAAAACTCCTGTAAAATAAACAAATGTCATTCCCACTAGAACAAAGATTATCTCCCCGTTTCTTTGTTGTGTGCTTGGTTTGTAATAGTCACTTAGTTTCGGTTTTGGGATAGACATGTCTTCACCTGTGACAAGAAAATATTCCCTGATTGCTTCGTCTGTATTTGAAAACGTATGTTGTGCGTGGCCTTCAAGCCTGAGTTTTTCATTGATGAAATCAAGTTTCTCAATTCTATTCTTTTCATATTCCTGCTGGGCTTGAGCAAGTTTTTCTGTTGCCTCATTGTGACGTTTCATTTCCTCTGCTGATTCTTCTCTACCCATTTTTGAAAAGAGATAGTTTGAGCCACTGAAAGCCAATGCGTTAACCATCGCTCCCCCAATCATAATAGCTATCGTCGCCATATTTATTTTATTTACATAGAAACATTTTCTGGAATAATTCCCTGCTTGACAAGAAAATCTTTTGTCGCAATCGACGCTGTGACAACTACAATTAGCTTAGCACTGTCTTCGAAATCAAGTCTACTCAAGTCTGCTGATTTCATTTTGAGTAGACTTTTCCCCAGCATAGAATAAGCTACTGCTAATCCACTGATTACGGCAGAGTGATACACAAGGTTCATCATGTTCTTTGAGTCATTCATTTTCTAAGGCAAGAAAAATTAAAATAATATTTTTATTTACTGCATATAAAATGGGTCAACGGCTTTGGATGTTACTGGTAATGTGGCGACTTCTGGTTTTGTTTTTGGAGTGTCTGATTTTTTGGACACTGTACGAGTCTGTGGTTTGTATTTTTTGTATAATTGATAACCTACGTAACCAAATCCGACAACAAATCCGGCAATTATATATTTTGTTGATTGAGGTTCGGGGTCAGGGTCAGGGCGAGGGTCAGACTTAGTTGTTTGTCTCTCACTTTGATGAGGGTGTGACGGACCTGGCTGTCCTGACGGTAGTGTCACCAATGATGTTATTGACTGTGGGTCAGTTACATGTACCTTTTGCAGTAGTTCTAACTTTCTTTGTTTGTTCAATGCAGCTACTCTCTTTCCAGCCTCAACCCTCCCCGGACTTTTAACCTTAGTCACAGTTTGAACCTGTGTCAAAACAGGGTCGGGGTTCGGTTGTGGAGTCGTCTGGGTTTCGTCCATTTTCTTCTGCAGTAAAATTTATTTTTGAGAAATCAATATGACTCCCAGTAACAAGAAGGGTTACGACAGGTGCAAGGTAATTTCCAAACTTGTAAAACATGACACATGCTAATTTGCCAATTGAACTTGAAACAATAGGATTGCTTTCAAGGTCGTGTGAAAGACTGTCACTATCCACAGGTAGAAAGTGACTCACTGCTTTTGTGTATAGGCATACAAGAGATCGACTTAAATCACGAGTCATTAGTGAAGCGATGTGGTTTTCATATTTTGAATGAAGCTTGATTAGCTCGTCAGAGGTAAGAGATTCAATATCCTCTGTTGTGTATTGTCTACCCAGATAAGTCTTTGATTTGCCTGAGACAATTACAGACAAAAGACGCTGTTTTTTTGAGTCTAAGTCTTTGTTCTCTACAGCATTGATATCATTCAATAGAAGGATTTCATCAGGGTTCATTTATATTGTTATTTTTAAAAAACAAAAATTAATTTACTAACCCATACCCTGTGGGCTGATCTGTCTTTAAAATGAGCTTTAGATGCTTAGTTGATTTCAGTTTATTTTTTACATCATCTCGTTCATGCTTATTTGGGATGACATCATTTTCTCTGAGACAGTCTTCAAAGCTGTCACGATCCTTGCAGTAAAACAAACAGATAAACTTTAACTGTTCTCGAAAATCTTTCAGTACAGCATTATATTTTTGAGTGAGAATCCATACACTTACATTAGCGTGTCTGCCACTGAAGGCAAGTTCTGCTAGAGTGTTTCTCTTCTTGACAATGTCTTTCTCTGCTGAACAGTCATCAACAATAAACAATGTTGACTGTCCTTCAAATTGCTTGTAAAAATATTGTAGGTAGTCATTCAGTTTTTTCTCAGGGTCAACTAAGTATATGTTGCTGTCAGTCCAAATGAATAAACGGTTGTGATAAGCTTTGTTGTGTTTGATTGTAGGACAAAATATTACAATGTTTTCAAAATGGTGGATGTATCTTGTTTGTAATAGGTTAAGTACAAATTCAGTTTTACCACACCCTGTGGCGCCACAAAACAATCCACAGTGTGGGTCAAGGGTCATTAAGCTCTGGTTCATTTTAATACACAATATAATTTTAATATATGTGTCCACTCAGTCTACACTCTTGTATATTGAGTTGTGCGTCATATATCAGGTACAAATATATGTTAATGGCTGCAGCAGTTTCAACCTTCTTTTGTATCTGAATTGTAATCCCATCACTACCATTCTCGACAGTTCGTCCTGACCCATGAAGGTAATCATCATCTGTACTACGAAGGTCTAGCCACAGTGCATATTTGTTTGTAAGGTATTGTCCAATCCTAACATCATACAGATGTAGATCTTTGCACGCAATGTTTGCAGGTTTATCTCTAATCCTTCCTCCTGCAAAATACTTTGTGGTTTCGTCATAGTGTTGATAAGGTAACATTCCTGAAGCATACACTTGATTAGGGCGGCCTTCGATTGTGCAGGACAAATGTGTAATCTTAGGATTGTAGAATTTTTCTGAATCTCTTTTGTATGGACTCACCGGTTCAACAAACAACATAAGAATACCTTTCAGTGACCTGGCAGGCGTGTTCAAGTTTATGTTCCACATTGGGTCGCTTTTGTCTTTGGGTATTAAACTATGCCTAATCACACGGTCATAATAAATTGGAAGTCTTGACTGGTACTGATTTTGTATGAGTCTGGCTAGTTCAATATGTGTGACAATTTCATATTCCAAGGAAATGTTAGAGATCTTATATGTTGCATCTGTGGCAGATGATTTTATAACTTTGGAGTAGTCATTGAAAGTTAGTTCAAAGCTCAGACGGTCATTCAGTGCCCCTTGATAATAAGGCAAATGTGCTGTTAGGATTTCAAACTCAAGTGGAATGTAGAATCTGGTTCCATATGTTTCTGCTATAATAACTTCCTTTGGTACCCCAGTAGTTGTTTTGTCTCCGGCATTGATTCGAAGTTTACCAACGTTATCAGACTGTATGCCTTGGTAAACACGGTCTTCTCGTTCTTCTCTTGTGAGCCAAAGATCCTTGTAACAGTAGAACACATCTGAGTCATCAAGACTAAACACTTCCTGTCCTTCAAGTTTTACTTTAATAGTCCTAACAATTGCTCTGCCAAGATTGTCAACCAGTGTTCTGTTTACGTCTGCGTCTGATGATAGTTCAATATTAAATGCTAGGCGTGCAGTGCCAGGAACAATAACGTCACTGGGTCCTAGGTTTGGAAACTTGACTGTAAGTGTTTGATTCTGGTCTATTGTACTTGGATTGTTCGTGATGACGATTGATTGTCTTATGCCCTTAACACCCAGGGGTTCACGTAGTTTTCTGTATGGGTCTAACTTTGATCCGTAAGACTGTGTCATTTTTATTATGCACAATAAAAAATAATAAATTAATAAAACAATGGCAGCGGGAGGATTTAATCATGAAGATTTTGAAATGGATGACACGTATGATTTTGGTAATACAACAGATATGACAGATATGACAGATATGACTGGTACAAGAAATATTTACAGTTTACGTCATGAACTTTTAGAAACCAAAGTGAACTCGTTTTATGATCATGTTGGTGGACGCCCAGACAACGTAGACCCTAATCAGTTTGAACTTGATGGCAAGGGTCATTTATATTTAAATACTGTTGACAAAGGAAAAGTACTAATGACTAACAAAAAAGACCCTAGTAGGTTTAGGGCTTTAAGTACAATAAAAAATGAAGGTGGTATTGGTGCCTTGCGTCAACTTGGTATTGGTGGGTCTCCTGTCACGCCAAGACTGGCTAGTGTTCTTCACGACACGCAAACAAAGTTGCCAACAGGGCAAGAGATTGAAATGGCACCAGTAACAAGCCTACCAGAAATAGCAAACACAGTGATACAAGAAACCTCATTTACTGAAGGACAATTAAATGATGCTATGAAAACAATAGAAGACCCACCTTTGTCAATGAGAGAGATTATGGGTTTGGATAAATCATTGCAGACAATAAGAGGTGAGATGGTTAATAATCTTGCCAAACTGGGAGAGCTTGATAAACACATAGAACGTGAAAAAGAGAAACTGGCTACCGCAGACAATGGGAATCTTGACACAGAAATAAAAGAAAGAATTCAACACAGATTAAATGATTTGCAGATAGAAAGATCAGGTCGGTTAGAAACAATTAGTATTGGAAGACAAAAACTGAAATCACAGGTCAACAGAATTAGAGAAACTATTCAAAAAATACTTCACGAAGACACTACTCTGGCTGAGAGACTAAAAACACTTTTCAGAGAACAGGGTATCACAATTGCTAGTTTAATTACTGCTCTGGGATTTATTATCAGTACTTTTGTGTTGGCTGTCTCCGGTGCTGGTGGACCCGGTGGTTCAACACCGCCAGCCCCGGCACCACCAACCCCGGGCCCACCGGCTCCCACAGATCCAAAAGATTTACAGTCATGGGTAAAAAAACAACTGTCTCACATATCAGACTTGCTTAAAAAATTGGCTGTGAAAGCAGTGGACGCTTTGCCTGGCATTATAGGCACTGTTGTCAGTTGGTTGATTAGTACTGCAGCAAAGGCAGTAGGGTTTATGGCAGAACATGTGTGGGTCTTTTTGGTTACAGTAGGAGGGTTGATGGTGGGTTATTTAATGAAACAGATAAAGAAGTAATACTCCTAGTCCTGTTAATCCAATTACTAATGCAGTTCGTTCTGACTCATGTGTGTCAGGGGTTGGTGTTGACTGTACTGGTTGTATGGGTGCCGGTGATGGGGCTGGGGCCGGGGCCGGGGCTGGAGGTGTTACCGTCTGTAATGATTTTAACGGCTGTACATGTGTGGTTGTGGCCCCCAAGTTTACAGATTGATTGAGTCCTAATTTCTGGCCAACACCTGCAACAATGATTTCATTATTATAATTTGTTATTGTACCCATTTGGAGTTGAAGATCAGATGGTAACATGTATAACCCTATGCCAACTACAAAGTCAACTTTTGATCTGGCATATCTGAGTACGTCTTGATAGCGTTGTATGCTTGATGGGAGATCGACTGTTGAATTAATTGAATCTTCAAGATTTGCAAGAAACTGTTTTTGTGCTTCAAACTTTCCACTTCCATTCAAAATGTTTGATTTTGTTAGTGATTGTGCACCTAGTATACACCAGACATATGTTCTGATAGACTCATTGACGCGCTCGACTCCTGCTTGAGTAAACCCGTCAGATTTATCTAAAATAAATGTGGTCCATGCGTTTGACTGCTTCTGCTCTATTGATCCTATCCAGACTTGTGATTTTGATGAGAATGAAGTGTAACCAGGGTAGTAATCTTGAGGGTATTGTCTGTGACTCATAGCATAATACAATGTACCCATGCCTTTGTGATCATCAAGTTTTTGTGTGAAGTCATACCGGGGACTGATGTTAAATTCATTACAGATGCGTTCAAACGCTTTCATATCCATGGGGTTGTTAAACCTGTTGAAACTGGATTCAGTGGGCAGTGGTGTATGAAGTTCTGACAGTATACGTCTAAGCTGGTAATAAACATGGAAATGATACACAGACCTAATCAGTTTGTTTGAGTGATTCAAGTGGTCTGTAAATGAAACACCACAGCCTGTAGTTGAACATAGTATTGCAAAGTTGAGTTGGTTTTGAAACATCTGTAGTGGGCTTGAAGACCACTTTCTTGCAGTTGAGTCATCTGTTATTGGAGGGTTTAGGTAATGGTCAAACGGATTTGGTACTTTCACTTGGAATAGGTCTTGTACGCTTGCGTTCGACACAGCTATGTCGAGTTGATTTAGTTGAATTATTTTCTGTTCATAAGTAGGTGCAACATTATATTTGGCATCCATATTAAATTGAAATGCGTTTGTTGTGGTAATGGTTGGTGATTTAAATTCCATCCTTTTTTATATGAGATAATAAAAATGTTTATTACCTTAACAAATCTTGACACAAGCAAACCAGTGTGGTTAACTAATGGGATTGATAATCGTGATGGTAGCAAGGCTGTAGCTATCCATGAAATGTTTTACACAGTAAAATGGTTTAATGTTACAAATGATACAGATTATTATATAGATGGATCTGTTGTTGCTAGTTTAATGAGAGTTAATGTTTTGCGAGCTGGGTATTATGACTTTTGTACTTTAGCTGAATGGCTACAAAATGAATTTAAAATTAAAGCAACTTTAAATCCGGCTAACTTACTTGTTACATTAGATTTTCCAAAAGGTAGTGAGTATTCATTATCATTAAGTCTTATAAAATTACTTGGGTTTATGGGTAATATAATTTCTTTTCCAGATGAAGATTGGACAAAATGGTTAGGTCCAGAAAGGCAACAACTACTACTAAAACCAAAAAAAGAAAAAATAATTGGAAGATATCCTGTTCATTTGTCAGTACACACAGTGCTAAATGTTTATTTGAAAGAACTAAACACATCTGAGAATGTTCACAATGGAAAGCCTTCAACTTTGTTGAGATGCTTACCTACTGGAACTGCTCCGTATTGTGAAAGTGTAGTTGTTAGATTTCCTAATTTGCAGTTTAAGAAATTAGGTTCTAGTTTCTTTGAGTCACTGAGTATATCTGTAACTAATCAGGATGACAAACCAGTTCTTATGCATGATTTTAGTGTTGTGTTGGAAATTAAATAATTTTATTTTTGTTTATAAAAAATGAGTGGTGGTCCAAAGTCGAGAATCATACCAGTTGCATGTCCAGTAACAGAATTGAAAGATTTGGCAGACGTACAGGATTTTGAGAAGGAGGGAGAAATTGGAGAAATATATGGTTTTGAACTTGATTCCTATGGCATGTACAAGAGGAAAGTAATTGTTGACATGAAAGATGGTGAAAAACAGATTCCTAAACTTGGTCAGCTACGTGATGTTACTGTACCTACTCCACCTGTAAATAATTCGCCCTACAACTTAATACATGTGGGAAATAAGTGGGTGGTTTCACCTGTACCTGTTCCACCACCCACAATTGACTGGGACATAAAGTTGGAATTTATTAGTCCTTATGTATACACTGATGATGAAGGCGCCTTAGTGTTTAGGAAGGTTGTTAACTCGGGGCCGCTTATTGTAAGTCTTGTTCCAAGTTTTGCCCCAGACAACAATAGCAGAGAAAAACTGAAAGTTGAAAATTATGAGAAACGGCGGTATCTTCTTACAGCTAGAAAGGGTAGATCAGATACTTCTGTTGTGTTTATGCCAGCAAGCTTAGTCATGGCTAGAGAAGTGACAATAGTATTTGAAATTATCATGAAATCTGTTGCTACTGCTAAAGAGGCTCAAATTGCACAAGGAATTAAACTTACATGGGATGAAACAGTAACAGAATCATCAAAGGTCTTTATTGCTATTACAAAAAATAATGATGTTATTAATGTTTCGAGCAGTGTTCCAGCTGTCAAGGTGGTGGTCGACAAAACAACTTTTGTTCGTCTAACTTACATAAACCTTGAACACATTGATCTTGTTGCATTTTATTATGCCAGCAAATTGTATACTTTTGAAGAGTTGCAAAATGTAATTGCTGATTAAATAAAAAAAATATTTGTCAATAAAAAAATGGTAAACTTCTATCCGCAACTACCAACGCTTGATCCGACTGAAACAAATGTGACGACTAAAACAACACTTGCGCCTGATCCACATATGCCAATTGCTTCAGATAAAACATTACAGACAGATGCATTCAGATTAATAAATATTACAGAAGCTTTGAAATATTTGGAGAGTGAGGAGGCTAAGTACTCACGGTGCAAAAGGAGGTATAAGTCAGTATTTAATTCTGTTCAAAACACTTCTATGGCTATTGGTGCAGTTTCAGCTTCATGTTCTGTAGGGGGTATCGTTCTGTTCGCCACAGGAATTGGGAGTTTGGCTGGAATAGCAGTTGAGGGTGTTAGCGTTGCTACATGCCTGGCTTGCTTTGGTTTGGAGGCCTTGAACAAGAGGTTTCACACAAAATTACAGAAACATGAAGCATTGAGTACGCTGGCTGGTGCAAAGCTGAGCAGTATGAAACTTATTATCAGTAAGGCATTAAACGATAATTTTATTGATGACGAAGAATTTAAGAGAGTCCAGGATGATTTAAATAATTACAAGAAACAAAAATCTGAAATACAGAATAAGATGCGTAGTCAATCTCCCGTAAATGTTGAAGAACTGAAGGCTAGTTTTTTAGCAGAGGGAAAAAAGATAGGGGTACAGGAAACCACAGAAAAACTACACAATCTTTTAAACAAATAAAAATCAGATTTGGTAATCGTTTATTAATGTCATACACTTCGCAGAGAGATGACATGTCATTTACACCACTTGTGCCTGATTATTTAGTCCCATCTGCACCACCTCCAGAGTACTACTGAGAAAAAAAAGTTTTTTTATTGTCCTTGTATCTTGGTAAAACTGTCTCAGTGTCTTGGGACTTGAGTCAAGTTGTTGTAAGAACTTGGGGTAAGTACTTGTAAGAACTTAGGGTAAGTACTTGTAAGAACTTAGGGTAAGTAATTAATAAGTTCTTATGACAACACACTTAAAGGTTACCTCTGCAGGTTCCTAAAAGTTAGTTGCAACTTGTTAATAAGTATTAAGTTTCACTTGGCATCACTTGATCAGGTAAATGATTAGGTATTGACAGAGACAATAGTTATAGAGAGAGAACAATAGAGTCCCGATAGATAATCAGATCAATAGAGCCGCATCAGTCATGCTTGTCAGTTTTTAAAAATCAAAGGGTTGATTCAGAATTAACGGGGGGTAAAATTGGGGCCAAAAATATGATATTAAAAAATGATGTAAATTAATGACTGATGCGGCTCTATTGAATTCATTGTCTATCGGGACTCTATTGTTCTCTCTCTGCTGTTAAACGTACATTTTGCGGGAAACGCCGTGTGTGTGTGTGTGTGTGTGTGTGTGTGTGTGTGTGTGTGTGTGTGTGTGTGTGTGTGTGTGTGCGTGCGTGCGTGCGCGCGCGCGCGCGTGCGTGCGTGCGTGTGTGTGTGTGTGTGTGTGAGTGTGTGTGTGTGTGTGTGTGTGTGTGTGTGTGTGTGTGTGTGTGTGTGTGTGTGTGTGTGTGTGTGGACACGAGTTTCTCCTGCGTTTGTGTACGTACAGGTCTGAAACTTTAGCAAATGCTTCCTTCATAATTTAATTTTAATTATTTTTTATTGGTTTACTCATTAAAGATAAAAATGCCGTTTACAGAAAGTCGGTTAACCGCCGCATTTGAGTCCGTAATTTGTGTTATATTCATTTGAAAATTGTAATAAGCTAGCTTGGAGAAAGATATTGGATGAATTCGTTAACCAGCTTTGTACCTATTCAACGTTTTCGTTAAAAAAAATCATCACTGAAAAAAATGTCTAAAGAACGAATTCTCGACTTCAGACAGTGACGGTGACGTCAAAGCACTAGACACATCAGTGTTATACATTGATGCTGAACTGACGCAAAGCACCATACACGTCATTTGACACAAAGCTCTCTCTCTCTCTCTCTCTCTCTCTCTCTCTCTCTCTCTCTCTCTCTCTCTCTCTCTCTCTCTCTCTCTCTCTCTCTCTCTCTCTCTCTCTCTCTCTCTCTCTAACTCATTGTATCGTCGAGGGGTAAAGTTAACTGTGCCTGATCCCTCTCCCACCGACGAAAAGTTTAGAACTATCCGACTGCTAAACCTAAACAAACAGTTCACATTTAATCGATGCATACTTATGCATAAAATTCTTCACCATAAAACCCCATCTTACCTTCGTATGTTATTTTTGGATAGTCAAAGACAAAACACGAGGAACAGTTTGTTACAGCTACCATGGGCCAGGCTCGATATATATAAAACCAGCCTTTCGTTCTCAGGTGCCAAAGCCTGGAACGAACTACCACCCCAAATTAAATCCATTTCTAACTCTAGAACCTTCAAAACTCGTTTATATAATATCTTTTTACAATAACTTAATACCTGAACGAACTACTTATATTACATTACATATTTATATATATATATATATGTGTGTGTGTGTGTGTGTGTGTGTGTGTGTGTGTGTGTGTGTGTGTGTGTGTGTGTGTGTGTATATATATATATATATATATATATATATATATATATATATAATTCCCTGTTATTGATATGTGTGCACATTATTTGCATTGCTTTTGTATTGTTGTTTTTTGTTGTTGTTTTTTTCATTTCAGTTTATTTCTTTATGTTTCGATTTATTGTGTTTCTCTTACTCTTTGCTATTAATGTTTCTTTTCTAACAGGACAGTTTGTAAGAGAGGCGTTTGGCCTAGAACTTTATCCTGTCAATAAAACGTTTCATCATCATCATCTATCTCTCTCTCTCTCTCTCTCTCTCTCTCTCTCTCTCTCTCTCTCTCTCTCTCTCTCTCTCTCTCTCTCTCTCTCTCTCTCTCTCTCTCTCTCTCTCTCTCTCATTTGAGTCCGTAATTTTCGTTCTATTCACTTGGAATGTTGGATATAGCTAGCTTTGAAATAGACATTGGATGAGTTTGTAATCCAGCGTTGTAGCTTTTCAACGTTTATAATAATAATTTATTTATTTTCGCAAGTTTTGGATCCGCTATATACTCCCATCAAACAGTCAGCCCTGTAAGAGCCTGTGTGAAAGAAAACAGTCAGCCCTGGAAGAGGCTGTGTACCTTTTGGATGCGTGACGTAAAACATCAATTTCGTCACTGTGTACACGGCGTCGTGAGACTAGCGATGCCATGACGTGAAGCTTATTGTAACGTCATTTTGCTGCTCGTGATATTCTCCTTCAGAATTCCTGTCGCTACACGAGCCCACCGCGCCGTGTGTCCGTCTTTATTTGTGTGCGCCGTCGTGTGTTGATCAGAAGTTGGCTTGGAGAGGAGGGAAATGGATCAAAAGGATAAGCTTTAAAATATGAACAACTGTGAATGTCAAGTTCCTAAAAGAAATGTGAGCTCCAAACAATACGATGGACTTTGTGATGAAATCCTCATCTTGTTTAATTTGCAGAAGTCTCATTCGAAGGGGGGAGAGAGGGTTGGGTTTCCTTTCCCGCCCCCTATGTCCTACGCCAATGCATTAATGTGATCACAGACGGAGTTTTGAGGCGCGAGGAATAATCACTCTTAAGACATACATCCCTTACACACTGTAATAAATAAGTATGGGTTGACCATGATAATTCAAGCTAAAGGCGCCAAGCTATTCTGGCGCTACCCTTGAATTACCAAAGTCGATCTCTCTCCTGAACTCTTTCTTCAGAGAGGCGAGTCCCAGGATTTAGGAATGTTGACTACACGTTTGAATTAACGCTAGGCGCCAAACACTTCTGGCACCACTCTTGAACTGTCATGGCCGATCTGTCACCTGCATTGTAATGCAGTTTTCAGACTACTGGGCTCAATTAAGCCCCTTCAATGCTGAGAAAAAAATGAACACCATCCAACTGCAAGATCATAGATTCTCATCAGCCGCCGCAGAGGATCATGAGGATCTATACCTCTTGCTGATATCACTTTGAATCCATGTTCCCGGGACATGTAGGTTTTTTCTGCTGTATAAATTAACGAAGATTGCAGAAACACAGTCTTTGTCAGCTGTCACTGACCGGGTTACACTTTTGCTCTCCTTTCTGTACAGGAGGTCCATTACACCTGAGCGACATAGAAAAGCTGCCAGGAGAGGATATTAGTGTGTGAAATGCCCGTGACACAACTGGCGCGTCCACCTGACCTCTGAAGAAGTCACAAGGTAGCACGGAG
>BTPG01000004.1:184636180-184654045 GCA_036245525.1 Semisulcospira habei
ACCCTAAAAATCTCATTACCGTATACAGTAGAATCACTAACATATATCTTTAACCTCTGCATAAAGCAAAGTACATTTCCAATCATTCTTAAAGAAGCAAAGGTAATCCCAATCCCTAAATCTAAAGATCTTGAAGATATTAATAACTATCGTCCAATCTCCCTTCTGTCAGCTTTGTCAAAACCCCTTGAAAAGCGCATTCAAAAACATCTCCTTGATTTTCTGGAAAAAGGTAAATTACTTAATATTCACCAGTCTGGTTTTAGACCAAAACATTCTTGTCAGTCAGCACTGACACATATTGTAGATAGCTGGCTGGAATCAATAAAAGCCTGATGTCAGGAGCAGTTTTCTTAGACCTTAAAAAGGCGTTTGACCTTGTGGACCATGACATTCTCCTAAATAAGCTAACCGTTTATCACTTGGACGCAACCGCTATAGCATTCTTCCGATCATATCTCGAATACAGAAAACAAATGGTGTACGCCCATGGAAGATACTCTAAGCAAGGAAATGTAAAATACGGAGTCCCCCAGGGATCTATTTTGGGCCCTCTTCTATTCATACTATTTATTAATGATCTACCGTTGCATATCACTAATTCTGACGTTAATTGTAATCTATTTGCTGACGATTCGAGTCTTCATGTTTCTGGCAAAAAAACGACGGACATTAGCCATAGTTTACAATGCAGTCTCAATGAGGTATCTGACTGGTGTAGACAGAACCATATGGTTCTTCACCCAGCAAAAACAAAGAGCATCTTAATCGCCACGCGGCAAAAACATCAACGCCGACTACAGCCATTACAATTAAACGCTGAACCTGTTGAACAAGTCACTGAGCGTAAATTCTTAGGAATACATGTTGACGAACAACTGTGCTGGGAGACCCATATAAATGCTGTTTGTAAGACCATTGCTAAAAACACTTTCATATTGTCCCAGCTTAGACATGTAACGGATACAAATACCCGTAAATTGTTTTTTCATGCTCATATAAAGTCCCATGTTGATTATGTCTCTACAGTGTGGGACGGCTGCAGTGATGTCCACATGAAGAGATTAAACTCTGTATACAAAAGAGCTGTAAAAATGATAGATAGACGCCCCATCCCTACCACAGACAAATTTAGACATTTAAACATTCTCGGTCTGCGTCAGCAACTTACATTAAACAAATGCGTCTTTATGCATAAGATACTGAATAATATGACACCCCAGTATCTAATCACTAAATTTATATCTCACCAAGAACGTGAACGGACCTCAAGAAACAATACCTTACCCCTACCACTGCCAAGAATTGACCTTTTTAAAACTAGTATGTCATTCTCTGGTCCGTTTGCTTGGAATTCTATCCCTGCACATTTGAAAACTATTACCTCACCAGGAAGTTTTAAAACAAAACTTTTTGATTACCTGATGAGTCAGACTTAGTACGTTTCTCAGGTACTG
The DNA here is from genome assembly GCA_036245525.1 of Semisulcospira habei. Taxonomy (NCBI): domain Eukaryota; kingdom Metazoa; phylum Mollusca; class Gastropoda; family Semisulcospiridae; genus Semisulcospira; species Semisulcospira habei. Next base: position 184,637,638 of record BTPG01000004.1, read on the forward strand.
TAATATTTCCTGTACCTCATGCATTTCATACAGATGGTTTTTATATGTGTGTGCGCATGTTTGTGTGTGCTCGTGTTTGTTTGTGCGGCCTACCCGGCACCGGCCTCCACGTGGCGTGGGTGGGTAGTCCACTCGGTCCCTGACTGAGTAGGCTAGCAGACGGGTGCCATCTTTGTCCAGGATTAGGACTTGATGTCAGCAGATATGTTGTTCAGTCTTTTTCACTGGTCCGGTTTTTAAGGAGCTGTGCTTACCCAGGTCTTACCATGTTGGATTGGTCCTTAAAAATACGCGTGAGCTTTTGGTCCTTTGGATCCCAAGTGTTTGCCGTGCTTGGAGACCCGTGTCGGGGGAGAAGAGGATCCTGGTGGCTGAAACACTCCACTTTGGCCTTGACTTCTGCCTAAACGGGAGGCTAGTCGTACCGGCCTAGTCAATCGGCTCTTGTCACGTCGAGCCCTATCCCCCTGTTGACATGCGGGTTGTTATACGGAGCACCATGCTATAGCCTCTGATGCTGATTGGGTGCTTTACGCCAGTATTCCCCTGTATTCAACAGTGTGATAGAAGGCGGTGGCTCAAACGGTTCAATCGGGCTTACCCCCTTGAGTATATCTTTCAGGCAGTCTCCATTGTGCGTCGGCTGGAGACCCGCCGACAATTGCACTTTCCCTTGTTGGGCTCGGTGGCGGGCGGGGACCCCCGGGGGATGAATATCTATTATACTATAATATGGAAAATATCAAAAAACCAAAACTGGCACCAAAGCGGCACATAGCCACTGACATTGACCTTGAAAATGATAGCGACTCTGATTGTGGGGAAGCGACGCCTCAGGTTTCGGCCGTCTGGCCTCGCTTTCTCATTATCCACAGCAAAGTTAAAGAGAAGCCTGTTTCCAAGCTGCACCCTTTCCTGGTGGGGGAGACCCTCAGAAGCCGTGTTGGCAGGCCTGAGGCCCAGCGCCTCAGGTCTGGTGACTTGTTGGTAGAGTGCCGTACCCGGGCACACTCCAATGGGCTACTGAGGCTCTCCTCCATCGGAGACACTCCAGTGGAGGTTACTCCCCACAAAACAATGAATTCCTCTAGAGGAGTGATTAAAGATCAAGCATTGGCCGAACTGTCTGAAGATGAACTTGTACGGAACCTTAAGTCACAGGGGGTGACCTACGTCAGGCGCTTCATTTCCAAACGAGGTGGTAGGGAGATCCGTCTCCCTACCATCATCCTGACGTTTGGCACCCCCACAGCTCCTACTACCATCTGGGGAGGTTACTACTCCCTAAAAGTGAAAAAGTACGTCCCTCTCCCCCTTCGGTGCTTTAAGTGCCAAAAGTATGGCCATGGGCAGAAGACATGCCGCCAGGCAGAGGCCCTATGCGCCCGTTGCACTAAGCCCGGACACTCTGCTGAGTCCTGCACAGCCATCCCCCTGTGTGTGAATTGCCAGGGGGCGCATATGGCTTCGGACAAGAAGTGCCCTCGTTGGATCTCCGAGTGCAGGATTCAGCAGGTGCGTGTGGAGAAGGGGCTGTCCTTTGCGGACGCAAAAAAACTGGTTGACGGTCCTGGTGCAGCTGAGGCGGCGCCAAACTCAAATAACAACTTTGTGTATACTTTCAGTGCTGCGGTGGCAGGCAAGCGCCCCACCAAAGACTTCTCTTGTCAAACCCCAACTTCTTGGTTGGGGGCGGAGCCTCGGATCCTCTCACCCCTGGAGAGTAATCCTCCTCCGGTGGTGACGAGGAACCAGGGAACGCAGAGGGCGGACGCTACCGGTCCGGTGGCACCGCCTTCTGCTGCCCCTAAGCCTCAGCCCCCACCCAAACCTGCTAGTTTGTCAACACCAAAGGTTTCTGGCTCTGGTCAGCCTTCTAAGGCCGCTAACTCTAGCGGCAGGAACGCTGCCCAGGACCAGAAGTCAAAGAAATCTATGGGACCGCCGTGCGCACGGGCCCAGAAGGGGAACATTGATGTCCCCCTTCAAAACAAATATGCTGCGTTGGAGGAGCAGATGGAGGGAGTGTAAGTTGTCAATGCTGCGGCAGCTCCACCCCCTTCGTCTCCTAGGAACCAGAGGAGGCCCGGGAGCCGGCCCCCCCTCTGTTTCTCCGACTCCTTCCAAGGCAAAGGACAAAGGGGGGAAAAACTCCGCACCCCCAGATAAGACATAATCATGGACTCTCTGCTTCAGTGGAATTGTCGTGGTTTTCAAGCTAACTTTGAGGAATTACGTCTTTTAGTCAAGTGCTATAACCCCTCAGTAATATCTCTTCAGGAGACTTACCTGAAGACTTCTGACCCTGTGTCCTTTAATGGTTTTAACGCTATACATAAAGGCTCTGATTCGGAGAGGCGCTCGGGTGGAGTGGCTCTTCTCATTAGTAGCCAAATTTTATGTAGCCCCGTTAGCATCGACACCTGTCTTCAGGCTGTCGCAGCTCGGGTTACCTTGAAGAAGACCATAACTATATGCAGTATTTACCTGCCACCATCCCTGCGGGTCTGTAGTAATGATTTTTTTAATTTAGTTGATCAACTGCCCCCTCCCTTTATTCTCATGGGGGATTTTAACGGTCACGCTCACCTTTGGGGTAGTGACCACTATGATGGCAGAGGTCAGATGTTAGAAGATGTTTTTTCTCAACTTAATCTATGTGTCTTTAACGATGGTTCACCTACATACTCTAACCCAGGTTCAGGAGCTAGTTCTGTTCTAGACCTCACTGTGTGTGACCCTTCTCTCATGCTGGACTTTGACTGGAAGGTTCACGATGACCTGTGTGGTAGTGACCACTTCCCAGTAGTCCTGTCATCGGTCAGCTGTGGGGAGGATCCGCCGGTGGGGCGCTGGAATCTTAAGAAAGCTAACTGGCCTCTGTTCGCCTCCCTCTGTCAGTCTCGTCTTACAGAGGAGGTGGTCATGTCATCTGAAGAACCTATTTCTTCTTTTACTACTATTTTGTTGGACGTAGCGGGTGAAACCATCCCTAAAACTTCCGCATCAGTCCCTCGAAAGCCGAGAGTACCATGGTTCAACGAAGAGTGCCGCAAGGCCCAAATAGCGCGCAAATCTGCTCAGTGACGTGCTTTCCGTAATCCGTCGCAAGTAAATATTTTAACCTTTAAAAGACAGAGGGCGAAAGCCCGTTACATTTTTAAACGTGAACGCCGTGCTTCCTGGAGACGCTTCGTCTCATCTTTAACATCTCGGACTCCGTCCCAGAAAGTATGGAAGGCTGTTCGGAGAATTAGGGGCAGAGGTGGCTCGGCTTCTGTTGGCCATCTTAGAGATGGTGTCAGTTTGGTTACAGATAAAAAAGCTGTGGCCAATTTGCTTGCCTCCACCATTGCCCATAATTCTTCAACGGAGCATTATTCACCTTTCTTCCAGAGAGAGAAGGAGAAACGAGAGTCTCGTATTTGTGATTTTGAGTCCGATAACTAAGAAGACTATAATGTCCCGTTTACATTATCAGAATTGCAGCAAGCTTTGCAGAAATGTAATGACTCTGCTGCTGGCCTAGATACCGTCCACTATCAATTCCTAACGCATCTGCCTGAGAGGTCACTCCTTGTACTTCTCAAGGCCTTTAACCATATCTGGAGAACTGGTCATTTTCCGCCGTCTTGGCGCCAGGCTGTGGTTGTACCGATCCCCAAGCCGGGTAAGGATCCTTCCGACCCGGGCAACTACCGGCCTATCGCTTTGACATCATGTTTATGTAAAACTATGGAGCGCCTGGTCAACGCCCGCCTGGTGTGGCATCTTGAGTCACAGGGTCTCCTCACAGACCTCCAGTGCGGTTTCCGGCGCTTCCGTAGTACAACTGACCATTTAGTCCGCTTTGAATCGTTTATTCGAGATTCTTTTGTCAACAAGCAGCATGTCTATGCAATTTTTTTCGATCTTGAGAAGGCGTATGACACTACCTGGAAGTATGGCATAATGTCTGACTTGTTGGACATGGGTTTTAAAGGGCACCTGCCCGTTTTTATTCACAATTTTTTGACTAACCGGTCGTTCCATGTCCGTGTGGGCTCCACCCTCTCCGACTCCTTTGAACAGGAGATGGGTGTCCCACAGGGCAGCATTCTATCTCCTGTTTTATTTAGTATTAAAATTAATAACATTGTAAAGGCCGTCAAGGATGATTCTGAATGCTCTTTGTTTGTTGACGACTTTGCTTTGTGCGCACGTGGTCGAGGACTTGCGTCCCTTGAGAGGCGCTTGCAGCTGTGCATTGATCGCATCCAGCGGTGGGTGTCTCTCAATGGATTCAAGTTCTCGCCCTCCAAGACTGTTTGTGTGCATTTTACTAACCAGACAAAATTTTTTCCAGAACCTAGCCTGAGCATTGCTGGAGTGCCAATTAAGGTGGCCGAGGAGGCAAAGTTTCTGGGGGTCATTTTTGACAAAAGACTTACCTTCCGCAACCATATTAATTACCTTAGAACCTCTTGTCAGAAGGCTCTCGACATTCTTCGTGTCGTCGGTCGTACTGACTGGGGTGCGGACCGTACTGTCTTACTTCGTCTGTACCGGGCCCTTGTTCGGTCCAAACTGGATTACGGCTCTGTGGTGTATGGCTCAGCTTCCAAGTCTGTGCTACAGCGTCTGAACACAATTCACCATCAGGGTCTGCGGATATGTCTTGGGGCCTTCAGGACGTCTCCAGTTCCTAGTCTGTATGCCGAGGCAGGGGAGCCTTCTCTCAAGCTCCGCCGCATCCGCCTCATGCTCAGCTACGTTCTGAAACTGAAGGCCCATCCAGACAATCCTGCCTATGATTGTGTTTTTAAACCATCGTTTGCAGAGATTTACGATACCCATCCGGGAGCTGTCCGTCCACTTTCTTTCCGTGTCCGACCTCATCTGCAGGCGGCCGGATTGGACCTGGACAGAGTTTCGGAATCCCTGCAACACATCACTCCACCTTGGCTCTTACCAGTTCCTGACATCTTGCTGGACTTGACTGCCCACAAGAAAGACTCTACTCCACCAGCCATATACCAACAGAGCCTCAATGAACTGCTTTCAATTTTTCCTGGCTATTGTCGCATCTATACCGATGGGTCAAAGTCTGAGGATGGGAGAGTGGCTGCGGCCGCAGTATCCTCTCGCCATCCTAGACGCCCATTTAAGCACCGCCTCCCAGACCACTCATCTGTATTTAGTGCGGAACTGCAGGCGGTTCTGCTGGCACTCAAGCATGCTTATCGATCTAGAGAAAGGAACTTCCTGATTCTGTCTGACTCTCTTTCTGCCCTGCAGGCCCTTCAGGGCACGGGAAATGACCACCCACTGCTGGTGCAGATCAGAGAGCTCCACGCGGACTTGATGAAGGAATATTATGATATCATTTTTATTTGGGTGCCAGGGCATGTGGGCATCGAAGGCAACAGGATCGCAGATTCTGCTGCCAACGATGCCCGCAATGACCCTGTCCCTGACACACAGACTGTTTATAGTGATTTTAGACATGTGGCTAGTGCGTACATAGCCCGTGAGTGGCAGTCCGAGTGGGACAAAGAGGAAGCTAACAAGCTGCATGAAGCCCTTCCTAAGTTGTCCGACGGTCTACCTTATCGCTGCGGCAGCCGCCGTGAGGAGACTGTCCTGGCTCGGCTCCACATCGGCCACACGTATGTTACGCACTCTTATTTACTTAAACAGGAGGAGCGTCCATGGTGTTATGCCTGCGACGAGCAGTACTCTGTTCAACACTTTTTGTTGTCTTGTGCTGATCTAATCGACACAAGGTATAAACATTTCACAGCAGACTCCTTGAAGGTTTTGTTCCGGGATGTGCCCCCGGACAAGATCTTCAGTTTTCTGAGAGAGTGCCATATTTTTAATAAGATTTGAGCGTTTATAGATTATGATGTTTCTATTATTTTGACCTTTTTGAGAGTCTTCCGACGTTTTCTTTAAAGACCTGTGCGACATTTTAGCCTGACATATTTTTAAGGTATATTTACATCATGTCTTAAGACCTTTCTTTTAGTCTGGCTGACCAGATTTTTACCCTTCCCGCCGTGAGATGGCCTTAGTTGCCTGCTCGGCGTTAAACCCAAATAACTAATTGTTTGTGCGTGTGGGTGTATGTGTGAGCGGCGCGCGCACGTGTGTGCGTGTGTGCATGTGTGTGTGATGAGTATTATTATTTTTTCTGTATATAATGATGCTATTGGGTTTTGTATGTACATATATATTTTATAGTTTCCCTTCCTTTTTATCCTGTAGTTAGCAACGGCAAGTTTGTAAAATGACGATTTGTTTTCTGTCAAAACTTTTTACCGTTGAAAAATAAAGTTTCATCATCATCATCTCTCTCGCCGGGGCCAGCTGCTTCATACCAAATGGACCCTCAAACCAGAGATCTTCCAGCTGACCAGCACCTGCTGGGAGACACCAATTGTCGACCTTTTCGCAACACAGTGGAACACACAACTTCCCCTCCTTGTCTCACCCATTCCAAACCCTCTCGCCTGGGCAATGGACGCCCTGTCAATCTCTTGGGATGGCCTGATAGCCTATGCTTATTCCCTGGTCATCCTTGTTCCCAAGGTGTTGCTCAAACTCTGAGGCTCGAACACGATCCTCTTCCTTGTAGCCCCCTTCAGCTGGGCACGCAGCTGGACAACCGACCTGGTGAGCCTCGCCACGGACGCTCCCCTGCTCTTACCCACACCACGCACGATGCTGAAGCAACCACGACAAGATCTCTTCCACCCGTGTCCGGAGCGGCTCCTATTACACGCCTGGAGGTTGTGCGGTTGGCCCTCACCGCTAGAGGCTTCTCGCGTGCAGCAATGGAGGCTATCGCTGTGGCCCGCAGGGCTTCCACCAGGAGGGTATACGAGGGCAAGTGGCGAGTCCTGCAGCCCTGGTGCCTCTCCAGACACCTGTCACCAACGGCCTTGTCTACATCCCAGTTAGCGGAGTTCTTCTTGTGGCTCATTGATGAACAAAACTTGGCTCCTATCACCATCCGGTCGCAGATACATACCGACATTTGGGCTGACCGGATCTGGGTGTGTGCAAAGACCTTGCCGACCTCCTTGCCCACTTCGAGTTACAGCGACCTGTTCAGTGTTCGTTACTTCCGCGCTGGGACCTGGCCTGGATCCTCACTTGGCTTAATTCGGACTGCTTCGAACCTTTGCCTTTAGCCACTATGGCTGACGTCACCAGGAAGACCTGTTTCCTACTCGTTCTCGCTTCGGCTGCCAGAGTCAGCGAGCTGCATGCATTATCAGTGGACCCGGCATGCCTCCAGTTTCGTGCGGATGGCTCCGTCCAGCTAATGACGAACCCTTCCTTTCTCGCCAAGAATAGGCTTCCCTCGGCCGGAGCTCAGATCATGACCATCCACCCGCTTAAGGGTTTTGACCTTTCCCGGGAATCCAGACAACAAGACCCTATACAGGCCTTGCGGATCTACCTGCATGCGTTCGCGGCCCTTCTGACATTGCCGGAAATGACTCTTTCTTCCCCTGTGACGCGGCAGGGACGATATTTCAGCGCAGACTATTTCCTCATGGATCCGCAGGATCATCCACTCTGCTTATGAAGAACTCTCACCGGACGTGGCACAGAGACTTTGCATTCGAGCGCACAAGGTTCGGGCGGTATCTGTTAGTCATGCCCTCGACCGCAACTGCTGTGCGGGATATTGTGGTGGCCGTTGGGTGGCGAACGAGTTCCACCTTCGCCCGCTTCTACCTACAAGACCTCTCGGGCCAGCGGGAGAACCTGGCCCTTTTTGGGGACATCTCGGCAGCACAACACTCCCTCCCGGCGCCCCTGGCGCCATAGGTAACGCATAGTTGAAATCTTCGGGAGTTTGCGCCCAGGGCACCTCGTTAACCAACATGTTCTCAGGACGGTGGATGGTAGGCGGCACCCTCCTCCTTTTTGTTATTCTTCCTATCCGTAATGCCATCGGTAATGTTTTTGAGGAAACAAATTAATTTTTCTCTAAAATACATTGTTTCGAAAAATACTTACTGATGGCATTACTCTAAGGACCCTCCCACCTTTTCCGCTTGCCGCCAGCTACGTTCGCTTAGCATATGACTGGTCGCTAGGCCCAAAGGGCCTTATGGGAAGGGAGGGGAGTCACTCTGGGAGTTATATAAAACGACGACTCCCCGAGTCGCCTCCCCGGTTGTGTTGCTTACACAACGGAGACTTAGGCTGAAATCGGTAGCTAGACGTATCTTCCTATCAGTAATGCCATCGGTAAGTATTTTTCGAAAAAATATATTTTAGAGAAAAATTAATTTTTACTTCAGCAGACCTGCCTCTGATATGAAATGTGAGGCGTTTGTCCACCGATTTGCCACATGTCACAAAAATATGGATACCTACTTAGCAAACTGCAGGTCATTCAAAACCATGGGTGGTAGTCTTCAGTCCTGGGCACTGATTCGGCTTTTTCAGAATCCAAGAAAGCTGATTTTCAGCTTTTGTGGTCAGACAAAAGAGCCCTTCAGCCAGCTGGTTCCTTGTAAAGAGGCATAAATTCTCGTGGGCCCCTGCATCCGCAGGGGCTCATGAGAATTTATGTCTCTTTTTAGTATGGACCAGCCACAATTACATCTGCTGACTGAGCTAGTTATCCATGCTTAACTTTTAAGCTGAAGAGAGATTAAACTTGTGGGATGTTTCCAATTTTTCACACTGTCACCCATGCCGCACTTATAGTTCTGATCTACTACTGTGCTGTCATTCATTTCTAAAAGCTTCTGTTAGGCTGCTGAAGTGAAATGAATACCTTGTATGGTACACACAGGATTCGCATTTCAGATTTGGTAAATTTGTTGCTTAATGTAACGCACGCAGACTTGCCCACAGTCGTACGCACAGACTCTCACGCAACAGACGCATACACCGCCACTGACTCAGACGGGCGCATTCATGCGGTAAAACACAACACACGGGCTCCCTTTCTAAAGTAACCTTTATACAGTATAAATGAAAAAGAATAACTTAAATGACTATCAACTATATACAATATTCTACTATCACACCACACACGTATCACAGTATCTTTGCCAGGTTAGGTCTTAGTCTCACATTGCCTCCAACCTGTTTGATGTTGTTGTCTGGTTACGTTGGTCCTTCTCACGTCTAGGCGTGAAAGTCCTTCGTCGTACGCTTGTTGCCGTCCTGTCTCTCTTTGGGCACGGACGTCCTCGTTCTCGTACGTTACTCAGTTCTCACCTGGACTTGGGTGTCTTGGTCCCCAGTCAGACTCACTCTCAGAAGAGCTGGAGGGATGACCTCACGTAGGTCCCACCTGCGACTCGACGTCTCGGCGTCCGTCTTCCACTCTCGTTACAAGAACTCTGAATAGACAAAAGTCCCAACGTAACACTTGCTAAACACACAACATATTGGATCAATGAGAAACGTCACGTAACCTGGCTGATACAAATAACTCACACGTTCATTCACACACACACACGTGCTTCATAAACTATCTTCGTATCACCCCCATATCTGTCACTATCTTGAAACAGACTGTAGCCTAACTGACACTCTTGCTATACCTTACTCAATACCCTGGAAAAGACTATGCTTACCCAACCACGTACTATCTTCATAGCGGCTTAGACATACACACTTCCTATTCCATAGTCATCTAACTCGGTAAACAACTGTATACAGAAACACCGGTTACTTCACTGAATTCTAACCATACTATAACTAAACCAAACCGGAACACCGCTACACAACCACATTAATCTTACCACGCACACTGTCTTTAACTAAACAACTATCAATACTACGTTTATAGAAACATACCTGAAATCTAGGCTTCAGAGTCTTGGAATGCGGGCTAGGTAACCCAACAACCGTTCCATACGACAAAACAGCCCGCACTCCCGATTTAGACCTCTGACAGTCATAGCTTCCGCCTAGAACTCACTAAACAGAACTCACTAAAAAGACCCGTGCTAACCATGTCCTACAAATTTCACGTGCGTCTAAAGCCACACGGACTTTCGGCACAAACAAACCGTTAACAAAAACCGTACCGTACTAATCCTATTGTGCGAGCACTATGCACAAGCATAGAGCTTCATCACACTTAAATTAAATCATGGATGTTACCTACAACGTGCAGATTCTGTGCATCCACCTGAAGAGGTTCCGACATGAGTTTTTCTCGTCCAAAATCAGCACCTACATCTCATTCCCACTCCATGGCCTGGAGATGAAGCCATACCTGCACAAAGGTAAGATCTGTTTTCAAGATCAGAAAAAATGCTATCTTTTCTAGTTCAAAATCTCTGCATAGAGATGAAGCCATATGTGCACAAAAGTACAGTCCAATCCTTTTGCTGTCCAAAAGAAAGAAATTAACCATTTATCCTCAACACACTACAGCAGGAGATGGATCGACCATGATGATTCAAGGGTAGTGCCAGATTAGATTGTTGCCATCAGGTGCCAAGCTAATCTGATGATGGGTGCCAAGCCAATCTGGCACTACCTGTGATCCAGCTTTGGGATTAAATGGATTAATACTATCAGGAATATTTTTGTATTCAAATTCTGCTTGAGAGATGAAAAATGAAGCCATTCTTGCACACAGTTATGGGTAGAATTCATTTCTCTTTTGCTCATTTGTAATCAGCACCTTTATCCCCTTCCATGCTGTGGCACAGCAAACAATGCCCCATGTAAGAGGCATAGATCCTCATGAGCCCGTGCGAATGCAGGGGCTCAGAGGATCTACGTCTCTCACTGGCCACTGTAATATCAGCGTGTCTGTAGTTTTATCTAGTAGTGAAAAGGCAGTAGTTCTAGACACATTGTTTTAGCTGCTGGCAGTAAAGGGGTTAATTTTTTTGTTGTCTCCTTTTCTGTGTGATTGATCTAGTAACTTCTTAATCCTTGGGCTGTTGGCAGCGGTTTTTGTCGCAGTGATTATTGCAGGAATTATTGTGACAATTATTTCTACCAACAGCCAAAGGGTTAAAAACATCTTAACCCATTTAGCCCCAAAACCCTACAGCAGGAGATGGATGGACCAAAGCTTCTGGAAAAGATGGTACTCACGCAGCTGCTAGACCATCTGTGGCATTTGTTCCAGTCAGCATATAGGTCTGATCATAGCACGGAGACAGCATTGCTGCGTGTTGTGAATGACCTACTTGCTGCTAGCAATGAGGATCTAATCTCTGTTTTGACTCTGCTCGATCTGAGCGTGTTTGATACCATTGACCATCATTCTACTTGCTCGCCTTCGTGATGTGTTTGGCATTCAAAGCACTGCACTGAAATTTTTCCAGTCCTATCTTGTTGGTCGCTTGCAGATGGTTTCAGTGGCAGGATTCGAGTCCCACCCTGTGGAGCTGCTTTGTGGCGTTCCACAGGGGTCGGTCTTTGGGCCTTTTCTTTTTACTTTGTATGCACAGCCCTTGTCACTTTTTGTTTCCTCAAAATACATTACCGATGACATTACTGTTAGGGAATGTGTCTTAGCTAGCACAATTTCAGCCCAAATTGGTTGTGAACCTGTATGGCAGGGAAGGCAACTAGGGGTGCCCTAACCTAGCCCGTATCCCGAGTAGCCTCCTGTCCATCCCCATCCAGTCATGCGCTCACTAGATTCCCGCCAGTCTGTTTCTTAGCTAGCCTTGGACGGTTGTGTACCTACTCTTCTGCACTTGGGCTGTGTACAGTGTGACCGGTTGCTTCACTTGGGTGTCTTCCGTGTGCTCTGTGCTAGCCTGAGTTACTCTGTTCACTTTGCTAGCTTGGATTTAATGTCGTTGGTGCAGCCTGTGAGGACTGCCATGTACTTGTGGTGCTGGCGACTTGGACTTGCTTACCATGTGCAGTGCCTGCTTGGTTTCTGTGTTCACGGTTCGAGCTTGGTGTCTTCGTTGAGGGACCTCTACCTCCGGGTGCTGAGGATCTTCGCCTGTACGACACGGTGGTACCTTGATTTGGCCGGGCGCTGACCTCTCTGACATGGCAAGGTAAAACCGCGGTTGCTGCCCTCGACCGGCGCTCTGGGTGGCATTTCGCTTGTGTGCGATCCGCCTTCTCTCGCGTATGCGGTTACGTTGCCTCTGAGAACCACGCTTGACCTCCTCTCACTGTGCACTATGTTTTGCAATTTGCAAGTACGCTCCTGCACGCGTTGTGGAAATTTCCAATGGCCGAGTGATCAGCATGCCGTATGCTTGCCCTGTTCCGGCTGCGCCTCCACTCACCCATGTGCTACCTGCGCACCCTGGCAGGAGGAACAGTGGTCGCAGCTTTGGGGCTTCTATCGCTGCGAATGCCCCGCACCAGCCCGAGATTAAGCACCAGCTACATCCCCCCCCTACCTCCTCGGTGGATGCGATGAGACGTTTGCCCCTGGAGGTGGACACTCGGACGACATGGGCTACGATGGGCGTTTCCGATCCTAGAACTTCGGACAGATGGTGTGCCAGCTCCCGATCTGATGTGAGTGACCATTTGGAGCCTGGCCCACAGCGTGCTTACACGACCCGCCTCCCCATCCAAGCTGGACCAGGGATAGGCGTGGCTGCTGGAATACAACCCTCCAGACCTGCGGGACATGACCAGCACGCCGGCTCCTAGAAACGGCCGTCACAAAGTACCCTGGGCCTGGCGAGACCGTGAAAGGGGGGTTACACTCGTCGAGTCTAGCCCCTAGGGAGATCGATTGCCCCGCCTACCCTCCAGTGCGGGTAAGGTACTCGGGGATAGGAGTTCTCCACGGACCCCCGTGCCCCGGCGCCATTCGCGCTCACGGGACAGGAATTCACGCTCCTGGATGGCTCCCCGGATCAGAGACAACTGCCGTCGCTCTACGCCACCCGAAATGAGAAGAGATAGAAGCAGGCCTGCCACTGTTCACCCTCACTCGACGCATCGCTCGAAGCTTGGACCGTTTCCTCGCTCGCTGCAGCATGCCTTGCCCCGCCGGCCTGGCCGTTCGTCTTCCCCATCTCAGCGCCAGGCCCGCCACTTCTCCTCTTCCAAGCCTTCGCGTTCCCCCCAGTGCCACCACTCGCCGGATGGTCACCGGTCCTCGCGTCACAGTACTGTTTCTTCGCAGAGGACATCGCGGGACTCAGTTCGCTCTTCGCGACACCGCTCAAAGGTGAGAAGGTCTCCCCGCAGCACGACGGCGACACGACAGGACGCTGCTGGCAAGGCTACCGCTCACCGACGTTGGATGGAGTTGCCCTCCCGCCGCTCTCCCGCACGACCGGAAGATGTTGATGCCCTCAGCCTGGCACTGGAGGATTCAGTTTTGGTGCTTTTCCGTGATGACGATTCAGCGACCTCCAGGCATGCTCTGGAGGACTCAACGTCGCAGCCGACTGCCGCGGGCCATAGATACGAGACTCTCCGAGCCCTGAATGAGGCAGTGCATCTCATCGCTGCGTGTCTTCCTCCGGAGGACTGCCCGCCTTCCCCCCCGCTTAAGAGGAAAGCTTGGGCCTTCGTCGATGCCACGCGGCAGAACAAGCGTTTCAAGTCTCTTCCCCAGCCGCCTGGTTTCCGGGACATGCGCAACGCCTTTTCCGCTCATCTGCTGCAGGGCGCCTTAGGCAACAGGGGATTCTTCACTGACTCCAAGTGGCCGGAGGACAGACATCGCCTTCAGCCAGAAGTGGTACGCAGGTCACTCGCAAGCCTTCACCTGCCCACTCCCAGCGCTGGATCCCCCGGCGCTTATCTATGACGCGTACCTCTCGACTCCGGCACCTTCCCGCCGGTGTGGACAGGCCTGCTACCTCAGTGCACAATGCCCTCGCCTCGGCGGGTTTTCTGGACCTGGTCATGCAAACTATGGTTCGACGTGTTGAGGAGGCCTGGAACCCTTCGCTTTCTCTGCTCTTAGGGGACATCCTGGCTCTGGCAGTTTCCGCCAACCGCTCAGCATACCACACCGCCGTCAACACCATGGCCACCGCTTCTAATTGTGACCTGAAGCGTCAGGATGCCTTACTGCGCGACTGCAACCTTCCGATTAATGTGAAGACGCAGCTACGACAAGCTCCGCTTGGCGGTTCTCTCTTTTTTGGCCCTAAGTGGCAGGCAGTGAAGGAGGAGAACAAGGACATGTGGCCCAGCCGCGCCGCTCCCGCCCGTTTTCAGGCAGCCCGCAAGGCCGTGAGTCACGCCCTGCGGTCCGGTAAACCCTCCTCTCACCCGCTTACTGTTTGAGACAGACTGCCCCCCACCCCCCCCCCCCCCTGAGCCCAGGCCTTTGGCCGCTCCCGCCCGCTCCCCGGCCCTGCCCCCGCCGAACCCAAGCTTGCCCGTCGCCCCAGGCGGGGCAGGGCCCACTGACTTACTTCCCCATCCCCCGCCGACCGTCTCTAGGTCTCCTGTAGGCGGGAGGCTTGCTCTCCGCAGCGACATGTGGCGATCACTGCTGCCAGACGACCTGTGGATCCTCTCCACCATCTCCAAGGGACTGCAGATCTCCTTTCGGTCTCCTCCCAACCTGCGCCACTCGCCCCTGTGGACCCTGGTGCCGACGGACCAACTTAAAGCAGATGCCCTGCGCAACGAGGTCGCCGCCTTGCTTCTGAAGGCCGCCACGGAGGTGGTGGCGCGACACGACTCCCCAGCCTTCTACAGCCGCCTCTTCGTGGTACCCAAGCCTGGCGGCAAGTGACGCCCTGTCATCGACCTCTCCGCCTTGAACAAGTTTATCGCCGCTCCGCCCTTCCGCATGGAGACCTCCCAGGCTCTTCGAGCCGCAGTGCAGCCTATGGACTTTGCCGTCAGCCTTGACCTGTCGGATGCATATCTGCACATCCCCATGCACCCCGCTTCCAGACATTAACTGCGCTTCGCCTTCGGCGGCGTGGTCTACCAGTTTCGCACGCTTCCCTTCGGCCTCAACCTCAACCCCTGGGTATTCACCCGCATCATGGACGCAGTCGTCGCCAGGGCCAGATGGACGTCTTTGAGCCCCACGTCGAACTACCTGGACGATCTCCTCTTGCGGAACTAGTCGGAGGCCGCCTTGGAGAAGGACCAAGATGCGCTACTAGACCTGCTCGACAGGCTCGGTTTCCTGGTCACAGGGTTCATACGGGTTGGGAAGAGTTGGGAAAGTTTGGGGAAACTAAATAGCCTTTTCCCAGTTGGGAAAGTCAAGGAAAATTGGCATCGTGTTGGGAAAGTTTGGGAAAATCAGCGGCAGACAGTTTCAGGCGAGCAGACGATCTTTTGTTCGTGCATTGCGAGTTACGGTTCTTGCCCCGGTTTGCAATAATTATTGTTTGAGAGTTACAGTTGACGAATAGTGTGCCACGAGGTAGTATGCCGCCATCATTCATTGTAAAAAGTCTACATTTTGAAAATGCCTGGAAATTGTACTTTCAACGATTTCTGGCTAGAAAAAAAGAGTAAAGTTTGTCTTCAGTAAGGTGGCACCAACAGGCACAAAGCTTATTGCAGTGTGTGCAACAATACCATTTGTTTCCTCAAAAACATTACCGATGACATTACTGTCTGGAAGTGTCAACTACTTACCCAATTTTAGCCTAAGAACTTGTTGTGTTCCTTCACAACCCGGGAGGCACTTGGGGAACCCTCTT
The DNA here is from genome assembly GCA_036245525.1 of Semisulcospira habei. Lineage (NCBI taxonomy): Eukaryota > Metazoa > Mollusca > Gastropoda > Semisulcospiridae > Semisulcospira > Semisulcospira habei. The sequence continues at coordinate 184,653,243 of BTPG01000004.1, forward strand.
TAGGGCTGAGAGTAGCCTCCCGTCCCAGTCTATCTGGGCGCCCATTACGTGGCCCAATCACAAATCAGTCGTTTCTACTTAGCTCTAAAGTTCAGACATGTTAGCCTATCGCTCCACAGACCGTTGCTAACGGTTTTTCACTGGACTACTTTTGTGGATTACTGTGTTCCTTCAGTCTTGTGTGCTTGGATTTATGTGCCTGTGTGTGTTTTTCCAGAATTGTGCTTCGGGTGAACTGTGTTTTCTTCGTTCTGGTGAACACGACAATCGCTGAGGACTACACATCCGCACCATCGGACACGACGCCCGCTGGCTGCTATATTCTCTCGTCGGAACGTGGCTCGAACGATCTCCACCAATGGTGCACCTCACCAGTCTTCGCTCTCTACGCGGGTTGATGACACTCTTCGTCTTTTCCCGGAGGTTTCGGTTCCGGCCCTGCTTGGTGTGGACAGTCCCTTGTCTTGCTCTGCTGTGTTGGATGATATTGCATCGCCTTGGATGCGTCACGCGCGGACACGCTTCTCGACTTTGATGCCGCAGCTCAGCTCATCGCGGCTGCACTACCCGAGGACGTGTGTCCTCCCCCCCGCTCCAGAGGAAGGTGTCCGCAGGTCTTTACCTCCGCACCCGGGCTTTAAGGATCTGAGGGATTCCTTTTCATCTTTACTCCCAGCTGATTTCCCGGAGTATCCTTTCTTCGCGGATCGCTAGAGGCCAACTGACCTAGACATCTCCTTCCGCCATTCCTGGTATGCGGGACATTCCCTGTCCTGTAGCTGTCAGCTTCCATCGTTGGACCC
>BTPG01000004.1:184654545-184724545 GCA_036245525.1 Semisulcospira habei
ATACGAATGTCATGATGTTGGTATATGATACGAATGTCATGATATTGGTTCATGGTCATGGTGTTGGTTCATGATGTGGATGTCATGGTGTTGGTTTATAATATGTCATGATGTTAGCTTATATTAATGTCATCCCAATGGTTCATGAAGTGAATTTCGACGTCATGATGTTTGTTTATGATATGAGTGTCATCATGTTGGTTTATGATATGAGTGCCATTATGCTAGTTTACGATACGGCATGATGTTGGTTATAAAACTTCATTATACATGTCATGATACTGGTGAATGTCGACGCCATGATGATGGTTTATGATATGGATGTCATGATGCTGATGACTGTTGATTTCATGAAGATGGAATGTGATATGAATGTGATGATGCTGGTTTACTGTAAAAGCCGGATGTGCACGGTCCGTGGCTAGTCCACGCTGTTGACATGATCTGTGATAATTTTGCAATAATGTCAGTGTGGGAAGTAGGAAAGGGTGAACAAATTTGTTCTTTATGAAGCTGATAAGTCCCAGCAACGTTTGCAGGAGTACTTTTTAGAGTAAGCCACACGTACACTTCAATTAATATAAGTTGCTTCACTCGGAGAGCACTCCACAAGTACACTTCTATTCAAATGAGGTGCTTTACTAGGGGTGAACGCCACAAGTACACGTCTATTCAAATGAGATGCTAAAACATCGCATTTGAATAGAAGTGTAATTGTGGTGCACTCCCCGGGTGGGTCTATCTAAGGAGTACTCCCGCAGACAGTACGGGTATATTTATAAACCAGTGCAATATTCCGTCACTATCATTATCTTCACCATCAGCCCCATCTTTGTACTACGAAAACGCATAATCATCATCTTTTAAACGGTATTGCATTACGTACTGTATAGTATCATGTGACGCCGGTTTGTTCATGAGGCTAATGTATTAAGTGGAAATTAAATTTCCAGTTGAATTGCCTAAGTTTATGTTGTTTGTCTGAAGGTCTAACATACATAAGCAGCGACACATTTCTATTTGCAATGCCGAACAGAAAAAAGTCAATAATCCAAGGAAGAAAATAAAAAGGGAGAAAAAAGCAAATACCAGTCACCCAACCAGCCAGCTACCAACCAACCAACCAACCACTCAGCAAATCGACTAAACCAAGCAACGGTAATTCCAAGCTAAATCCACATAAGATAAGTAGCGAAATGTATTCATGTTTGTTTGTCTATTTTGAAAGTATTAAGACGTTGTGTTGTAACTGTCTATACTAAGCGTGCTTCTTTCTTCGGTGGGGTTTCTCTGTATTCCAAGCTAGTAATATCATTTGTTTGTACGACGCTCATACTAATTTTGCCTTCATATTGGCAAAGTACTCAAACCCCACGCGCCCACATCCTAAGAGGGATGAGGGTGGATTAGGTTCAGTGTCTGTGTGTGTGTGTGTGTGTGTGTGTGTGTGTGTGTGTGTATGTGTGTGTGTGTGTGTGTGCGTGCGTGTGTGTGTGTGTGTGTGTGTGTGTGTGTGTGTGTGTGTGTGTGTGTGTGTGCATATGATCTTTGTGTGTGCTCTCTCTTTCTCTGTCTATGTGCATGTGTATGCATAATCGGTGTACATGTGTTCGTGCGGGCGCGCTTGCATGTGTGCGTGCGTGTATGTGTGTGTGTGTGTGTGTGTGTGTGTAAATGTGAGCGCGTACGTGTTGGCATCATGTGTGCGTGCGTGCGTGGGTGTGTGTGTGTGTGTGTAATAATAATAATAATAATAATAATAATAAATTTATTTCAGTTTTTGCAGGCCATCAGGCCCATAAGAACACAAAATACAATTTACAACCAGAAAATACAGGAAGGTGGTTGTAAAACACACTCATATAGCATTACATCAGCGCACATAAATAAACAAAAACAAGAAAAGTTCAAAGCAAATCCCTCTAATTCCTTAATTTAAGGCAACCTGAAATATACATAGCAACTTTAAAGACCAGTTTATCATGTAGGTTTCCACACAGCAGCTGAACTTTAAGATCGGATGGGAATCTGTAGTAAAACAGTGGAATGTACTTTTTACGTAAAGGGGCATATTTTGGACACTCGAACAGAAAATGACACAAATCTTCAGCCTTATGCCAATCACATGAATTACATTCTGGATTAGTGATGGGTTTTCCAAATCTGGATACTCCGTTTAAAGGTAAACGGTTACATCTAAGTAAACATATTGCCCGCCTGAGTTCACAAGAGTTCAGCTGCCCTATGTAACTGGCTCTAAGTATTTCTGGGTGGTAATGGCAGTATTCTGTGTTTGAGGTAAGGGATGCATGCCAGTCCTGTCGGAAACAATCCATCAGCCGATCTTTGAATATCTGAATGAACAGAGGAGTGTTTCCAACTGACTGCATTTCCCATACATACCCAAACCCGTGCATACACAATAGAGTCTTTATTTGCGTAGCCCAGTTCGATCTACCTGAAGCATCATGCATACATAACATCGTGTAACACTGTCTTGGGTATCTGTTTTCTGACATGGTAAGAAGTCTGCACCAGTACTTCACCATTCGAACATAGGCATCAATATACATAGGGAATCTTCCACACTCACCCAGCGCAATATTGTTTTTTACATCTCTTCCAACACCAAGGACCATTTTACAAACCTTTATATGAACCTGCTCAATTACATCATGTCTCTGGAAACCCCAGACCTCTGACCCGTACAGCACAATGGGTTTAATCTTGACATCAAAAATGTGAAAAACAGTGTCAGCTGGCAAGTTTTGTAATTTGAAGTATAGTCTTTTGATGCCTGCAACTGCTCTCCTGGCTTTTCCAGCTAAGTTTTCTACACATCTAGCCCAGTTCAGAGTAGAGGAAAATATCACACCAAGGTAAGTATAACTGGACTCGACTTGGATCTGCTTGTCAGCATAAAACCATTTTTCACAATTTTTCACAAAACCTCCATTTTTGAAGACCACCACTTTTGTCTTGTCCATGTTCACAGTGAGACCCCATTTTTTACAGTATTTTTCTAAACAATTAATTTTCTTTTGGAGATCTGCTACAGAGTCAGACACAATGGCTATATCATCAGCATACATAAGAAGGAAAATACCCAGTGGGTCTGCAAAAATATCAATGCCACGTGCACCGCACGATGATATTTCTGTCTCAAATTCTGAAAGAAAGATAGAAAACAGCAGTGGGCTCAACACACAACCTTGTCGCACCCCTGACATGCAATCAAAGTAGTCGGTAACTTTGGTTCCAACCCTTACAGCAGCTTTTACATGTTTGTACATACTCTCAAGTGTCTGAAGCAACTTTCCATGAACTCCTTTACGTAGCAAGAGATACAACAGTTTTGTCCTGTGCACACTGTCGTAAGCTTTAGAAAAATCTACGTACATGGTGTAAAAACGGCCACCCTGCTTGCTAAGATACTTTTGCACTAGTGCCTGTAAGCAAAAAATGTTGTCTATAGTACTGTATCCTTTACGGAAGCCAGCTTGGGCCTCAGGAATACAATCATTCTCTTCACAAAAACGAACCAACCTGTTGTTAATGACAAAACTGTACAACTTACTGATAACGTTCAGAAGAGAAATTCCTCTGTAGTTGTCAACATTTCTAGGGTTACCCTTTTTGTGTAGTGGAAATATCACAGCCATGGTCCAGCTTTCAGGGTATTCCGCATTTTGAAACACACGATTAAACAAAGGATGCAGAAATTTCACAAGGATCTCACCTGCATGATGAAAAAGGTCAGTGGGCAAGCCATCAGGGCCTGATGCTTTCCCTTTCTTCATGTTATTAATAGCACTGCGAATTTCATCCTGCGTGATTTCCTCGTCAAATTTTGCATTATGACAACCATCACAATCATCAGATATATGGTCATTCAAAACACCCTCGGCCTGTCTGCTGAAACCTGAATCATCAACATTCTGATCCACATTTAGCAAATTACGAAAATAATCATACCACACGCGTGGTGAAATGACATCAGAACACAACTTTTTAACGCCAGTCAGAGACTTTATTTTTTGCCAAAATGTTCTTGAGTTTGCATCATTACATGCATCGTTGAGCTCATTCAAAACCCGTGCGTTGTACTCTACTTGTTTTGTTTTACACAACTTCTTAAATTCTTTCTTCATGTCAAGATACTTCCCTAAGTCGTCATGTGTGTTTGTGTGTCTGAACTGCTTCAACTGTAGGTACTTGTTTTGTTTTGCTAACTCGCAGTCTGAGTCCCACCACGGCGGCTGTGCACGGGATTCACCTACCTTCTTACCTGACCTCATTTTGTCAGCCGCCTTCTGAATGAATGCTACAAAACAGGCCGACCCTTCTTCTACACTCGAGTCAAGCGCTGACGAAAAGTGTTGAAACTGAGTCTCCTGATTATCTTCAATGTATGCCCAAAAGGATTCAACGTAGTTTTCTTTCCAAACAAATTTAACCCCTTCCTCTAGTATTATATCATCATTTAAATCATCATCATCACATGAATAAACAGACTGAATAGAAGTAAACGTGGTTACAATGGGGAAATGGTCTGACTCGCACCTGTCTGCAACAAACATATCGGTCACTAGGTCAAACACGGATTTAGAGCAAATACAGTAGTCCACCACACTTTTGCCTCTGTTGGCCACGCACGTAATTTCTCCCTCACTGTCACCTTTCGTTCTGCCATTGACAATAAACAAACAGTACTCTTGACATAGTTCTATCAGTTTCCGACCAAAACTGTTTACGCCAATATCTTTTGACCTCCGTGGGCTTTGTGGTACATCCTCTAGCAGATCTGTTAATTCCTGTAAAGGCTGCACGTGTGAATTGCCATCAATAAAATCAGTATCAGACAGACCGGCAGTGCGGGCGTTAAAATCGCCACATAATAGCCAAGGCAGCTCAGGGTGAGCACGTAACACTTGAGACATGTAGTTTTCTAACACTTCAAAACCATCAACGTTATCTTCACCATATACAACAGAACGCTCTGGAGCCACATACACAAATGCTGCCAGAACATCAGATGCAGAGTTCAAAACAGGCTTACCGATCTTTAGAAACACAATATCCTCAGCTGCCTGCATTAAACGCAACACATGACAGGCTATAGATTTATGTACACACACGGCCACGCCCCCTTTTAACTTTTGTGTACGTGGTGAAAAAAACACCTGATACTCTGGAAAGGTATCCTCTATAACATTTTGCTTACACGACCAGATCTCTGAAAATGCAAAAATTTGACACTTTTCACAGAACTGCCTAAAAGAAACACTTTTCAGCTTATTTACAAGACCTTGGATATTCCATGCCATGATGCGAAACACAGAGCTACCACTTTCATCACTACCACTTTCATCAACACAGTGTGCGGGTGTGGGTTTGAGTATGGGCACTTGAGCGTGTGTGTGTGCAGGTAAGTCGTCCTTTGAAGACACATGGTGGGGGCCCTGGGGGTCTGAATGAGGGACGGGCTGTCTTCTCCTGGTTGCTGGGTCAACATGCCGGCCTGCCCCTCATTTCTGCCCCCTGCGCGCGCTCCACTGGCCTCTGGGTAGCAGCGTCGTATGCGTGGGTCTTTCCCTCAACAACGAGGGAGTCGAAGCGGAGGAAGGCCTTCTTCCCCGCCTGCTTGGCCTCCTTGAGGAAGGGTAGCAGCTTGCGGCGCACGTCCCTCACCCGAGGGGTGAAGTCCTCAGAGATGTAGACCCGGGACTTGTTCTCCTTCAGCGTTCTTCGCTCAAACAGGATCCGCTCCTTGTCTTTGTACTTGTTGAAGCACACGATGATGGGGTGGGGCGCCTTGCCCCCCTTCAGACGATGGGCACGCTCCACCTCGATCTCCTCCTCTATGCCCATCTCGTCCTTCAACATTGACTTGACAGCTTTTTCACAGTCCGCCCAAGTCTCTGAGCGCCCCTGGGGGTGGGGGATTCCGTGAAAGATCAGATTCTTGCGTCTGCTCCGCCCCTCCAAATCATCCAGCTTATCCTCCAGCTGCGTAACTTTCTCCTTCAACTCTCTGTTTTCTTTCATCACCGCAGTAAAGTCACTCTGAATTTTGTCCATCTGCTCCTGCATTGTAGCTTTCATACTGTCCATCTTTTTGTCCATCACATTCAACATTTTAAACACATCAGCAATGGTCGGCTCAGACACTGCGTTTGCCTCACCCCCGGGCGACTGGTTGTCTTGGTTCCCCTGGCATGTCAAAAGAGTCTGTCGTTTCGGTGGGCCTGGGTTCGCTTCGACATCGCCACACCGGAGCAGAAAGCCGACCAAAAACACGAGAATGACTGCCACCGGTCCGCTGACACTGACAGTGCGGTAACGTAGGGCTGCCTTCCTCTGTGCTTTGCGAGCCATGAAGTTTTGAAAAGTCCAGTAAAAGGTACCGCAAATGGCACGAAAAGCTACCGAACTGCTTGGCATGATGAGCTGAATCACCCTGTCGTTGTTCTAAAGTCACTCATTAAGTAATTATGTTGCAAAATGCTAAAAATGTGCGGAGCCGCTCTTCAACTGTCTGTGTGTGTGTGTGTGTGTGTGTGTGTGTGTGTGTGTGTGTGTGTGTGTGTGTGTGTGTGTGTGAATGTGAGTGTGTACGTGATGGCATCAGTTCGTGCTTGTTTTTGACTCGGCGCCACAACTTCTGGCTGACTGTAAAGCCAAACAGCCGTTGCGTCCCTTTTACGCATTATTAATGCATTATTACGCATTATTATACAATGGTTCAGTGCTTACCGTACAATAGACCGACATTTTTTTGTGTAAAATGTCAATCAGACTTAGCCTCTCGACAATCAATACGTTGTAGACCATGTGCTTCAGACTGCCAAGCCATGCAGAAGGTCCGGCATAACAACGGATGTTTATACTTGCGGGGCACGAAAGAGCTTCGATGTTTCCATTATTTTAGCCAATTTGGAAAGTACTGTTGATATCGAGAGTGTAAATCAGATTCCTGAGACCCTCAGTCCATATTCAGGTGAAGATTTTTTCCGTGCCCGAAGCCCTTATCGCGACCGGCAGACACGAAAGAATGCGAAACATAAGCTTGCGGTCGGCCACATGGTCAACTGAACCCTGAGAGAGTCACAAGACATCACTAAATATGCTCGAAAATAACATTTATATTTTTCAGTGTTCCACAATAGTATGAAATAAAAATAAATCAAATAAATAAATAAATAAATCAGTGCATTAAATAGGCGCTTTATCCCAATTAAAAATCGGCTCAAATCGCCGCCGCGAACTGAACCCAACAAGCACGACCACGTGAATCACGCGCATTCACTCACACACTGTACATAAACACAGAACATTCGCGTGGTGCTAAGGGCAAGCTCAAGCGAGCTATTACAGTTTTGGAAATTTAAATCGTTTATATTTGAAATTTGATTAAGTGGGCTGAACTTGATACCAAAGTCGTCTGGGAGAAAGATCCGAGTTAACGGTGACACTTACTAAAGGAGAAAAGTCGGACGCCGGAACCGGGTATCGAACCTCGCACATCTAGCATTGGTGGCAGGCGCTTTTACCGCTGCGCCACGGACCGCCCCGTATTCACAGACTGACTCGATCGCTTGTACTTACTTTTGGTCTGCTAACTTGTGGATCGTAGATCTGCCAGTCAGTGACGCATACGTGCTAAATTGGATCGTATATCATATATATATGTGTGAAATTTTTGTGCATGAACGCTGACCCCGTATGGCTGTGAGAGTGAGTGAGAGACGCCTCAGTGATGTAAACAGACTTTACTAGTACTACCAGACGTTTTTAGGTGTGTGTGTGTGTGTGTGTGTGTGTGTGGGGGGGGGGGGGGGAAGGGGGGGGGGGGAAGGGGGGGGGGCGTTTTTTTTGACAGTCTTCAGAAAATTGTACTGATGATTGCCTGCACGAGAATCACTTTTAGAGACTGACTCTGTAGCGGGATATGCTCACATGTAGGTATAGGATCACCCATTATGTCAGACGGTAAATACATACAAACTGATATTTTGCCTGCGTACCATCCTCGGCATTCACTGGAGTGACTATGTCACCAACGTCGAGGTCCTTGAACAGCCAGAAACTGTGAGCATCGAGGCTTTGTTGCTGCGGACACAGCTCCGCTGGGCGGGACATGTCTCCAGGATGGAGGGTCATTGCCTACCCAAGATCACCCTGTTCGGCGAGCTCGCCACAGGACACCGAGACAGAGGGGCACCAAAGAAGAGATACAAAGACTGTCTCAAGAAGTCACTGCCAAATCGACCACCGCCAGTGGTCTTCGCCTGCTGCGGACCGCGACACCTGGCGTTCCACCATTTACAAGGCAGCCGTCTCCTTTGAGAACTCTCGCAGAGCTAGCCTTAAGGACAAGCGGCTCAGGAGAAAAAAAAAACAGAGATGCCGCAACTCAGAACCCTGGCCAGACCTCCCCTGCAGCCACCGCGGTCGAACCTGCCTGTCCCGGATTGGTCTCCGCAGCCACTAGCATGCCTGCAGACGTCGTGGGCAACCCCTATAAAATCTTCGTTCACGAAGTCAAAGCCAAGTAAGATATTACTATCGGAAAGAGCGCATAAAAATGTGTGGTCGTGCAAAATTTCAAAGCTCTACCTTTTATATAAAAAAAAATCGCAACTTGATTTGGCGAAAAGGAGACGATTTGCACATGTCATAAACTGCTACGTTTAGGGTCGAATAACTACATAATCTCTTTACTTACAATATCCCCACTTGCTGTACTGATTACACCCAATATCTAATTTGTACTGATTATTTTACAGCTTCAATAATGGTATACTGTAGAAGATATGCCATCCTAAAAATGGTAAAAAGTCAGCGGCGATAGCGCGCTTTACTATGCTAGCAGACTAGCGCTTTTTCTGTAAAGCACGCGTAGGATTCTTGCCGGACCCCGACTAAAGGGTCGGTTTGTTATGACCTTACAGTCTTAGGTCGAACGCCAAGGGGAGGGAGAGGGTTGTGTTAAGTGAGGTGGGTGAGGGTCACGCTATCTGTCAAGCGAGCTGTCATCAGCGCCAGCGCTGCCCCGTGTTTGTTTTGTTTAGCCGTTACTCGTTACAATTCCCCTTCCAGTTCAGTCTTGCTTCCTTTTCTGTCCTCTCTTCATTTTGGTTGGTAACAGTGTCTATAATAGCTAAGTCAGACCAGTACAACTGCAGTTGACATAGATCACTATGAACTCCCAGATATTGAATCGGGTTATGGGAATCTGTGCATTTTGCAGACTCACTTTACATCCTTATTAGATCCCTCGGATGAGTAAGCCACTGCGGACTTATTTGCATATCCTGAGCCTTCCATCCACAAGAAGCATAGATTTTCATGAGCCCATGCATGTTGTAAAGGCTGCTGTGATTCAAAGTGCTCTTTTCGATCTTTTACATAGATCGGTCTTGTTTGCATCCTAAAGCTGAGGGTGTTATTATTGGTTAAAGCGCAGAGTGGACTAGAAGATGTAGCGTTGCACATACTATAATTATGAAACTCATATCAACAGTGTGGACATATAAAGTGCAGAGTGGACTAGAAGATGTAGCGTTGCACATACTATAATTATGAAACTCATATGAACAGTGTGGACATATAAAGTGCAGAGCGGACTAGAAGATGTAGCGTTGCACATACTATAATTATGAAACTCATATCAACAGTGTGGACATATAAAGTGCAGAGTGGACTAGAAGATGTAGCGTTGCACATACTATAATTATGAAACTCATATCAACAGTGTGGACATATAAAAGCGTATTTCTGATACGTATGAAGCGGACATATTAATCCACGATATCTCCAATTAATTGTCTCGAAATATTGTTTCAAAATTAAGTTTTGAAATTTGGTGTCACATTGTGTTCCGTCATCGAATATATCGGTTCCGTTAGCCTGGGTTTTAAAAAAATAATATAATAATAATAATCAGTAATATGTAACTCTTCTATTATAGCGCAATATCACAACAAAGACAGGCTCAGAGCGCTTTACTTCTATATAATCTAACTAACTGAAATTAACTAAATAAAGTACAGACAACGTACAAAAACACAACCATTCATAGTTCCAAATGCACACTGACACAATACTAAAATAATAAACATAACATTTCAAGAGCCTGATCAGATACATACACGTTGATGGGAAAATGTTTCTAATCTAGCCCTTAAAATGGCCAAAGATGGTGCATGGCGAATATCATGGGGAAGACCATTCCACACTTTGGGAGCTTGGAAAAAAAGGACCGATGTCCAAAGGTTTTTAAGGACACTCTGGGGGTAGTCAATATTCTGTCGTCAGTGCTGGAGCGCAATATTCTGCCTGAAATATAGATAGGGAGACTGGAAGACAAGTATGCCGGGAGTGTTTTATCGAAGGCCTGAAAAACGAGGGAAGCAATTTTGTATTCAATTCTGAACTTCACAGGAAGCCAGTGTAACTGCTTAAGCAAGGGAGTGATGTGGTCACGCTTTGATTTTTTCAGTACAAGTCTTGCTGCTTAGTTTTGAATCTTCTGGAGCCTGTAGGGCAGATCGTTCGACATACCTGACATTACAGAGTTACAGTAGTCAAGCCTTGACAAAATCTGTGAACAAACGATTTGCTTACAGGCATCGTCAGTAAGGTACTGTCTAACAGAGCTAAACCTCCTGAGCTCAAGATAGCAGCAGCGGGACAGGTGAGACACATGATCGTTCATGGACAGCACATTATCAATGTAAACACCTAGGTTTTTCACACCATTTTTTTGAGAAGGTTGTCCTGTCCACAAACGATCAAGGATACACCATGGGAGACACTCACCCTGGAGCGAGTGCCCACCGCAATGGCATCTGTTTTTCCTTCATTGAACTTTAGCTTGTTGTCCAGTTCTTAACAGCTTCTATACATTGTTCCATGTCATGCAAAAGAGACGGGAATGTTTGAGAGGAGCATCTTCCTCAGTTCACCTGTGTGTCATCGACAATATTTGTAATGTTCACATCCTTTACTGGCGATCACCTCAGACACAGACACAGTACAAGGAAAACAAGACCGGTCCGAGAACTGAGCCCTGGGGCACGCCATAGCTCAGAAGGAGGGGAACGGAAGTAGAATTTTGTATAATGACACGTTGAAACCTGTCAGACACTGAAATATGCGGAGAACCAGTCAAAGACCCGCTATATTATTAGTTCAGATGTCTCAGCGATTATGCATCACTACCTCCTTTTCGTTATCTCAGTATAGCGATAGAGGAAGACTGAGCTGGCTCTCAGGGGCGGACAATGCCGGCGATGGAAAACCAGCTGACCGCTGGCTGGTGCTAAAGAGGGAAAAGGAAGAGTCCTGAAATACGATGCCGTCATCAGGCGTTGGTGCAAAAATTAGTTTAGATAGCTTAAGTGACCCTCACCCACAACCTTACCACAACCCTCTCCCTCCATTGGCGTTAGGGCTAAGATTGTGTACATTGAGTGAAATATCCGACACCAGACACTTAACAACATGATATGTTACATGTTATTGCCAACGTCGTGACTCAGTTGTGACGGTAAATCGAATCACCATATCAATATTATCATGTTTTACAATACAAATTGTTGAGAACAGCGGGCTGTTCTGCGAGGAAGTTTACAGAACATGACGTGAAAATACGCTGTTGTAAACGGAACAAATTAGTAAGAAATAACCCCCCCCCCCCCCCCCCCCCCCCCACCCCAAAAAAAAAATAAAAATAAAAATAATAATAATAATAAAAAAATAAAAAATTAAAAAAAACATGAAATACGCTAGAAAATATAACTATATAACTGATTTCATTACATGGAATCAGGGTCAAACAACAAAACATTTTTCTAAAATGATCTTGGTTGAAATAAGACATCATTGAGAAAACGTTTTGACTGGCAAATTAAACAAGATGGAATGAACCATAACCCACAAAGTCCCTTCTGTATGAGAGCTGTCCTCGCTGTCAATGGTCTCTACCTTTTGTCTTTGACCTGATTCTGATGTTGAATTATCTCCTATTGAAAAAGTCCTTCAGATCTGCCAATGCGTCAATGAGTTCTGTAAGGGGTGCAGGACATACGCGTCATTGATTTGTCAAACGTTATTTGTCATGACGTAAGTTTTAGTTTTTACGTAATTTTATATTTTACGTGATATGAATTTCACTTTCGCTTCATAGGCTTGAGAAAATGGTGACAAAACTAGAACTTCACGGTACAATTTCAGTCTTGCAATAATTTGTGTGAAAGCAGGTTGACTTTACCTACTAACATGATATACTAAGTACACGGGTCACCTGCATGCTCTTCTGAAAGCGCGTCGATGTGTGTGTGCGTGTTAGTGCGTGCGTGCGCTCCAAACATCTCCAAGAGAGAATGACATCATAATTATTTAGAGTATTATGTCAGTGTCTGCATGGTGACACCGCCACTGTCTGACTTTCTCTAGAAGTCAAGTTTGTTTTATTACTGTTTTAATTTTTTCTGAAAAGAATTAATTTTTATTAAAGAAATTTTTTTCTGAAAAGAATTAATTTTTACTAAAGAAGTTGAAAGGATACAAAGCTGGCTAACAAACTCATGCAATGTCCTTCCTGAAACTAGATATATGCAAAAGGTCAAGTAAATATGACAAAAATTATGGACTCTAATCTGGGTCAACCGACTTCCTATAAACGGTAGTTTATGTCTTAAATGAGACATTCAATTACATTATGCTCGGAGGCTATCTTAGCCACTCACTTAAGAAAGTATTTCGCCAAGTTTCAAGCTTGTGTGTACAGAAATGCCGGAGATTCTCTTGTTTACATACATACGCGCGCACACACACACATAACACATACATACATACATACATACTCACATACGGCGCTTCGCGCTGTACGTTCAGCAGCGAGGTTAGCGTAACTAGGCATGACGTAATTTTTATCTTGTTACTTCAATTGTTAGAGGTTTAGCCTGCCCGCCTTTGACATCATGGACATGCTATTAAATGCGACCCACTGCGACACGTCCTAAAACGTCCCTTCTATAAATAGTCCAAAAGCTATCCCGGTTTACCGTGCAACCCCCCCCCCCCAACCCCCCCCCCCCAACCCCCCCCCCAACCCCTCACACACATCCCCCAGTACTCAATAAGATGAGTTTCAAAGTATACCTTAGTATGTCCTGAGATGTTTAAGCCATGTTCCCCTAAAATCCTTAGGCACACGCCAGAGATATAGCCGGTGGCGCAAGGGTATCCCCACTCACGCTCTTCGCGGATGCTAAAATGCTAGTGTGCTAACTTGAAGTGTTCACTGTGTGAGTCTGTTCGCTACCCGCATTTGTTGCTGGTTGTTGTTCGTGTTCCTACCGTCCTATAGGTTTTACGTGTGCTGCCCTAAATTTGTTTTTCCCGTCGACATCTCGCCCTTCCTCACTTGTGATCTCGCCGCTGACCGACCGTGTTTGTCCGCTTGTAATTTTCTTCCCCTGTATCCCTTCTGCCCTTTCAGTGTTGGTTTTTGCATATTATCAGCGTCGCTCCCCTACCACACTCACACACGCACACACACAGACACACACACAGACACACACACACACACACACACACACACACACACACACACACACACACACACACACACACACACACCTACTGTACCTTTTCTCCCTTGCGTATTATCAGGTCGCTCCCCTACCACACCGCTCACACACACACCGACACACACACACACACACACACACACACACACACACACACACACACACACACACACACCATCACACACACACACTCACACACACACACTCACACACACACACACTCACACACACCCTACTGCACTCTCGTCTCGTCGTTTTCTTCCTGTCCTCACAAACAATCATGCTCATCAAATACACACGCCAACAACTGCTATCTCTACGTCGCCACGCCACCTTCTGCGCGTGACATCCGGTTGCGAAGAGGCTGCAGGGGTGGAATTAGCAGAAGGCACGACTCACCACCACACCCACAACCACACACTTCTTCCCCTTTTCCTAGGTCCTTCCACCCCTTCCACCTCCTCCCGCCTCCCCGTCTTCTCCCCATCCCTTCCTTCTTCTCCCATTTCTTCTCCTGTCTCCCTCATCTACCGCTCCCTGCTCTCTTTGCCCGCCTCCTCCCCCACCCTCCTCCCCCTCCCTCCCCTCAACACCTCCTCCTCCACCTGCTCTTTCCTCCTCGTCCCCTCCTCCCCATTTCTTCTCCTCTTCACCCTCCCCCTCGCTCTTCCTCATCTTTTCCTACTCTCCTTCCTCCCCCTTTCCCCTCCCCCCCCCTCACCCTCCTCTCGCATCCTCTTTCTTGCCCGGTTCTCATTCCTCGTCTTTTCCTCCTCCCCACTCCCCCCCTCCTTCATCTCTCCCCCCTCCTTTCTCTTTTCCCCCTCCCCACCCTCCTCCTCCTTCGTCCGTTTCTTCTTCCTCTTCCTCTTCTGTCTCACCCAACCTAAAACTGTGTCTGTTCAATGCACAGTCTGTCTGCAAAGATGGCAAAGCCGACGTGATTTCAGATTTCATTCTAGACAATGACCTAGATGTTGTCGTGATCACCGAAACGTGGCTCCGCTCAGCTGGCGATGAACCCATCATCGCCAGCGTCACTCCGAGTGGCTACCGCCTGGCCTCCTTCCCGCGCGCTTCCAGAGCGGATGGCATTGCCATCATCTACAGGGACTGTCTCTCCGCTCACCTCTTCTTTTCTCAGTCTCTACCTTTTGCTCATCCCTCCTTTGAATCTGTCGAGGACGTAGCAACACTCCCTGGTCATCTTCTCATGTATCTATCGCCCCCCCCCCCCCTCCAAGCTCTCAAAACAAACTCACAAACTCCATGTTCCTCACCGAGTTCGACCTCCTCCTCGACCACTACAGCACACGACCCGGAAAACACATCCTTCTTGGCGACTTTAACTTCCACTTCGACAAACCCGACCACCCTGACACAAAACGCCTTTGCACATCACTTTCAAATCACAATCTTACCCAACACATCACCAAACCCACCCACCGACTCGGCCACACCCTCGACTGGATCATCACCCGCACCTCCGACCAACTCTTTCTCGACTCTGACACCTCCTCTGTGCTTCCCTCTGACCACCTCGCTATTCTCGTCTCCCTCAACCTACCTCCCCCAAAAAACCCAAGCTCCTTGTCTCTCGTCGCAAACTAAAATCTGTCAACCGAGAGAGCTTCTTCGACGAAGCTGTCGACCTTCTCCTGGATCCCGCCTCCTCCCCTGATCTTGCATCCCATTTCGACTCCTCCCTTCGAAAACTTCTAGACACCCATGCACCTGTCACCACCTGCTCCATGCCCAACCGACCCCCCTCCCCCTGGCTCACTGACGACATAGCTGAGGACAAGCGCGAGCGCCGACAAGCGGAACGCCGCTGGCGCTCATCTGACCTCACCGTTCACAGACAGATCTTCCAAACAACTAGATCCAAAGTCTGCAGAATGATCTCCGACTCCAAACGTAAACACCTTCAAAACAAAATCCTGGAATCCACTTCTTCCAAAACCCTCTACGCCACCATGAACTCACTCCTAGGCATTTCTAAAGACTTTCCTCTCCCCAACACATACAGCAAAGAAGAACTCCCGTCCGCTTTTTCCACCTATTTTTCCGACAAAATCCAAACTCTGCGCAACACACTCGACACTCTGCCTTCTCCGCCTTGCCCTCCCGACACCCCCTTTTCCGGCACCCCCCTCTCATCCTTCCAGCCCGTCTCTCAGGATGAAGTCCTCAAGACCATAAAGTCCATGTCTCTCAAAACCTGCGAACTAGACCCTCTCCCAGCTTCTCTCTACCGGGACGGCCTTCCAAAACTTCTGCCATTCATTACCGACATCATCAACACATCTCTAGAGAACGGCTCCGTCCCTGATATCTTCAAGTCAGCCATCGTCCGTCCTCTCCTCAAAAAACACAACCTCGACCCAAACGAACTCAAAAACTATCGCCCAGTCTCCAATCTATCTTTCCTGTCCAAGCTTCTTGAGAAGGTCGTTCTCAACCAGCTCAACCTCCACCTCGCCGACAACAACCTCTTCAGTCCCTTCCAGTCTGCCTATCGCAAACATCACAGCACTGAAACAGCCCTTCTACATATCTTAAACGACCTGCTTCTCTCCACCGACTCGGGCAACATCTCCCTTCTTACGCTACTCGACCTCTCTGCCGCCTTCGACACTATAGACCACTCTATCCTCCTCCACCGCCTTCACCATTCCTTTGGCATCACTGACTCTGCTCACTCCTGATTTCTCTCCTACCTCTCCGACAGACAGCAGTCCGTCACCATCGACGGCGTCTCCTCCAACCCAGTCACGCTCTCCTGCGGAGTTCCACAGGGGTCCGTCCTGGGCCCGGTCCTTTTCACACTCTACACGTCTCCCCTGTCCAACATCATCCAGTCTCACCACATACACCACCACCTCTACGCTGACGACTCACAACTACTAGACAAAGACAAACTCGACAACACTCAGTCACTACTGACTCGCACGGCTGACTGCTACGAAGACGTGAAAAACTGGATGACAGCAAACAAGCTTAAACTGAATGACAACAAAACAGAAGCCATGCTGGTAGGCACTCGCCAGAAACTTTCCCAGCTCCCTCCCTCCCTCCACCTTCAACTCGACAGCACCCCCATCTCCCTCTCTGACTCGGCCAAAAACCTCGGCGTTATCCTCGATTCCTCTCTTTCCATGACCAGCTTTGTTTCCGCCACGGCCCAGGCATGCTACTTCCACCTCCGCCGCATCGGTCAGATAAGAAAATACCTCACTACCGAAGCTACGACCAAACTTGCTGTCTCTCTCATCCTATCTCGCATCGACTACTGCAACTCTCTCCTTTCCAGTCTCCCTCACTCTACCACTTTCACTCTCCAGCGCGTCCAGAACAATGCTGCCCGCCTCGTCCTCAGAAAGAAAAATCCGACCACATCACTCCCTTGCTCAAACTCCTTCACTGGCTTCCCATCCCCCAACGCATCCAATACAAGATTCTGTCTCTCTGCTACAAATCCCTGAACAACTGCGCTCCCGCCTATCTCTCAAACTTACTTCACCCCTACACTCCTCCCCGCTCCGCCTCCGACCCTCTCCGCCTCCATATCCCCCGCACCAAACTCAGCACTTCGGCCCCCGCTCCTTCTCAGTATACGGTCCATCCATCTGGAACACTCTCCCACTCTCTCTCCGTCAGAAACACTCTCTCTCCTCCTTCCAGTCCGCCCTCAAAACTCACCTCTTTCAACAGTTCTAGCACTATACCACCACACTCCCCACCCTAAGCAGACTGTCGTAATGTATTTCACTATTTATGGTTCGTGAGTCGTTGTCTAAAGCGTGCGATTGCGTGCGCGAGTTGTGCGCGCTTAGAGTTATAATTATTATAAGATAAGCGCATTATAAATACCTTAATTATTATTATTATTATTAAAATTAATGAGGTTGAGAAACATCTTCATCTAAATTAATCAGAATTCATTCCAGAAGCCCAAGCGTCCTCTGTAAAAAAACAGAATGAAAAAATATTGTATCTCTGGCTCACAGTGAAGGTATTTGTGCAGCCAGTAAACGGCCATTTCCGCGAAATTGCAAAAAAAAAAAAAAAAAGACAAAAAATATTTAAACAGAGGAGTATGACGTAAGCAATTTTATGATCATTTTGCGTTCCTTTGCGTACTGGTAAAATGGGGGTAGGGCAGCATATTCAGCCACTGTGGCCCCTAAATGCATCACAGCATCATAAAATCCGGTTTGGAGTAACTGTGGTACTCTAGCCTAACCAATAAAACCTAAAAAGAAAGACCAATCAGTTGTATACAACATTTCTGAGGACAGCGGAAACACGGTATGTTTCCCAATTCGGCAATTTTAAATGAAAAAAAAAACTATAATTCACCACGAATGTACCGTAAAGGATGCCGACTTTCCTTATTTTCTTGTACTTTATGCTGACATTTTGAAACTTAATAGGTAAAGAAAGGTCAAAATGAAAAAGAATAACTTTAGTAATTTTTTCTAATTAAATTTGTGTATTTTTACAACTTGGGGGTATGGATTCAAAATCAACCACTGTGGCACTCACAGTAATCACACCATCACCTAGTCAAATTTATAATAATTGTGACATTCTGTTTTAATGATATAAGGCTAAAAATGGACTCCCAGTGCTATAGAAAATGTCTGAAGGCATCTGATAAATAATTTTTGTCTTTTTTGCGATTTCGCGGAAATGGCCGTTTACTGGATGTACAAATACCTTCACTGTGAGCCAGAGATTCAATATTTTTTCATTCTTTTTTTTTTTTTTTTTTTTTTTTTTTTTTTTTTGCAGAGGACGCAGAAGTGTGTCTTAACATACTATTGCCTGATTTGGGCTTCCGGAATGAATTCTGATATATTAAGAGGAAAATGTTTCTCAACCTCATTTTAACATCTGCGAAGAGCGTGAATTGCGCCATCGGCTATATCTCTGGTGCGTTCCTAAGGATTTTAGGGGAACATGGCTTAAACATCTCAGTACATACTAAGGTACACTTTGAAACCCATCTTATTGAGTACTGGAGGGCTAGGTGGGGGGGGGGGGGGAGGTCGGTGGGGTGCACGGTAGCCAGGACTGCCTTACGTACTAAAATAGAAGGGACATTAAAAAAATCAAAGCCTCAAAAGCCCCGGGGCTGAACGGCCGTTTTCATCTTCACTGAGTTCAAGTTGACGACGGCCGCATATTTGGAGGCCATCCGAGACTTGTGAAGCCGCGATATCAAGTATCAAGTATCCGAATACGACACACAATATCACCAAAAAAAAATAAAAGAGATTCGCAGCTGATTTTTGAAATTATATCTCCAGCAACTGCAGAAATAAAATGTGCACTGGTGCTTACATCACAACTATACTGGTCGGCATTAAAATACTATGAATCTTGGCCTTCGTCAGGTTCGCCTACTGCGTTGGATGTGACTCAGCGAGCCCTTAACCCTTTCATTGCCGGCGCACAACAAGCATGTACACCCACGTGCAAGAGTCACAGATCCTCATGAGCCCCCGCATTTGCGGGCGCTCACGAAGATCTATGTCTCATGCTGGTCTCATTAATATTGTTAAAGCCCCAGGCAGATACCTTTATCTACTAGCGATCCTGCGGCAGTTTCTGAGAAATGTTTTCTAGGCACTGGCAGTGACATGTCTCATATGACTTATGTGTGACAACAATTCTGGTTGTATATTGCTTATCGTCCCGACAGCAACTAGACGTGCCTAATTTACTGAACCCTAGTTTACACAAAAGAGTAAAAATAATTACAAAATATGTACAGGGAAGTGATACATTATAAATGCATTAACCCATTTAGACCCGACGCCCTACATCAGTAGATGGGTTGGACATGATAATTTAAAGGTAGTGCCAGATAGCTTGGCGCCTGCAGGCGCCAAACTAATCTGGCACTACCCTTGAATTATCATGGTCAGTCCATCCCCTGCAACTGGTACATAGTCGATACGTAACACCTCGAAAATTTGGGAATTGCGCCCATGGAGTCAAATGGGTTTACCGCTGGCACATAACTCATCATCAGACCAATTAGCAACACACATCCAGTATCAAGGACTACAGGCAGCGCAGACAATAGGGAGAGTTTAAAAAGGAAGAATGAACCAAGGTTCGACAGAAAGATGTGCCCCAGAAAAAAGATAATAACCCATCATGTGGGGCTAAAAACTAAAAATGTAGAACCCAACCCAAGTTCCTTAGGGCAGACCGGGGAGGGGGGGGGGGGAGGGGGGGGGGGGGGGAGGGGAGGGATGACGGTTTTAGGAATGGTATGGCGGATGTGAAAAAGTTAAAATTCATTATGTCGACATTATTTCATGTAAATACACTCGTATGGATACACGAAAACTAATTAAAGATATCCCAAAGTCATAACCCGTTGAAGCCTGACATACCACAACAAAATGTGGCTCCACCATTATGGTTCTTGTGCTCCATAAGCCAGTTCTGGCTACCGTTCCCCCCCCCCCCCCCCAGTACTCAATAAGATGGTTTCAAAGTGTACCTTAGTATGTCCTGAGATGTTTAAGCCATGTTCCCCTAAAATCCGTAGGAACTCACCAGAGATATAGCCGATGGCGCAAGGGTAACCTCATTTACGCTGTTCACGCGGATGCTAAAATGAGCTTGAAAAACATTTTCCTCTAAATAACTCAGAATTCATTCCAGGAGCCCAAATCAGGCACTGTTATGTTAAGGCTCACCTTCTGCGTCCTCTGCAAAAATCAGAATGAAAACAATATTGAATCTGTGGCTCACGGTGAAGGTATTTGTGCACCCAGTAAACGGCCATTTCCACGAAATCGCAAATAAGACAAAAATAATGTGTCATATGCCTTCAGACATTTTGTTAGCACTGGCAGTCCATTTCCAAGCTTACATAATTAAAACAGGGTGTCAAAATTATTATAAACTTGACTAGGTGATGCTGTGATTACTGTGAGTGCCACATTGGTTGATTTTGTTTCCCTACCCCCGAGTTGTAAAAATACACAACATTAATTAGAAAAGAAATTACTAAAGTTATTCCATTTCATTTTGACCTCTCTTTACCTATTAAGTTTCAATAATGTGAGCATAAAGTGCAAGAAATTGAGGAAAGTCGGCATCCTTTATGATACATTAGTGGTGAATGATAGCTTTTTCCCCATCTGGGAAACGTACGAAGTTGTTTTCGAGGCCCTCAGAAATTTTGTATACAACTGATAGGTCTTTTTTTTGTAAGGTTTTATTGGTGAGAATAGAGTACCACAGTTACTCCCATTCTGATGTGATGATGCTGTGCTGCATTTATGGGCCACAGTGGCTGAATCTGCTGCCCTACCCCCATTTTACCATTTCGCAAAGAAAATGATCATAAAATTGCTTACGTCATACTCCTCTGTTTAAATATTTTTGTTGCCAGTTTTCTTATGAAGGCTTCCCTACACGGAAAAACGAAATACACAAGAAACGAAACGTTTTCATTGCATCGAAATGTCTCCTCCGCACACGCAGAAACGCCGTGGCGAAAATTCATTTCGATTGGTACAGGGGAGGTAACTCTTCACTGACACCTGCTCTAGTTTGTATCGGTGGATATCGGCTCATATTTCTGACTACTGACGCTTAAAAACTAAACATATAAGACATATGTGCCTTCGCATACACAATTCAAGTGAATTCCCGAGAATATCGAATAAACGTAAGAGCTTTTGAATGCGTAAACAGGGATGGTCCAAGTGAATCGAGGATCAGTGCCGCCGTCTCGAAGCGATAGCCGCCATCTTGTAGTCTTCCGACGAAATGTGTCGTTTTGTATTTCGTGAAACGGTGAAATGTTGGAGAAATGTCTGAAATGCGAACATTTCGACGAAATGTTTCGTTTCGTTTTTCCATGTGAGGAAGCCTTAACAAAGTAAGCATATTGAGTATAACAATTTGTCAGTGATCTTTTAATTAATTTCAATGTGTGACACATCAATTTAATCAGTTGTAAATATTTTGATTTAAAACATAAGAGGCGGGCGGGGGGGGGGGGGGGGGGCAGGGGGGAGACTGAGGGGGAGTGGGTGACTGAGGGGGAGGGGGTAGGGGGAGGGGGTGGTGGTGGTGGTGGGGGGGGAGGCTGTAAACAGGGGTTGCTGCTAAAGCTTCTACCGTCCAGACGGTTGGAGGCATGATGTACCGATGTCTGAAAGACTTCCTTTTCAACAGAATTGCACGATTGAAGTCGACGGCACACACAGCAGTCTTGTCAAACTCAGGGAGGGGGAGGGGGGACTGAGGGGAAGGCCGGGTGGACTGAGGGGGAGGGGGTGGGGGGAGGGTGGTGGTGGTGGGGGGGGGGGGTTGGTTCCAGGATGTCAGTTTTAGCCCTTTGCAGTACCTTCAGTCGGCGGTTAAGACTTGGGCGTTTCTGACAAGGGTCCGTGTAGCAAACCCCTCCTACCATTAACTTATAGTAAAATATACAAAAAAAAGATAAAAAGGATATTTTGCCGACAGCGGCAGCATGAAGAATAAAATGTCTATAAGCACATTATATAGCGTGACGTTCGTTGTTCTTGTGTTGTTGCCGTCGTTGTAGTTGTTATTGTTATTACGGACTTGGCGTTTTTGGAAGTGACCGAAGTCTGATTTGTCTCTGTGGGATATAACATCTTCACTGACGAGAAATATTGAACACAACCCTAATGCAAGAGACGTAGATCATCACGAGCTGCCGCAGTCGCGGGGGGTCATGAGGATCTCTGTTTCTTATCGAGAGTAGTTTGTATCTCTAGTCCTTGAATAGTTGTGGCTTTGGTTCGTTGAAAGAACAACGATTTCAGAAACAAATATACGTACAGGGGCAAGGACGGGATTAACTCATTCAGCCCGGCGCACATATTTCCCAAATTTTGGAGGCGTCATCAAACGACTAAGCACCTGTTGCAGGAGATGGATCGACCATGGTAATTTAAGGACAGTGCCAGATTAGCTTGGCGCCGACAGGCGCCAAACTAATCTGGCACTGCCCTTGAATTATCATGGTCGACCCATCTCCTACTGTAGTGCGTCAGGGCTGAATGAGTTAAGCACCTCTAGATAACATTGTAACCCGTTCAGTGCCAGTTGACTGTGTTTTTCACTTTGTTAATTCAGCAATATAAATACCTAGCTGATCCAGAACATGGATACAAAGTAGTGTCAGCAATAGACATAGATCCTCACGAGCCCCCGCATTCGCGGGGCTCATTGGGATCTATACCTCTTACAGCTGGGTGGTGGTCACTTTTTCTCGGCACTAAACGGGTTAAAGCAATTGAAAAATAAATAAATCAATGCACGTTTACTAAGTTGATCCTTATTGATTTTCCTGCCGTCTTGAACTGTGAGATTGCTATAGCTGCAATATACGTTTCAAACAGGAAGGTAAATGCATGTGTACATTTGTCAGTGCTGGATAAGTGCGCTTACACTGTAGCAGCGAGCAACCATGGCACGCAATGAGTACACTGTTAGCTGTAGAGTAGATACAGGTCCGTGTCACTGATTGCCCTACGTATCTCCTGTCCTATTCCGTCATGATAGATTTTGGAAAACATTGGCAAAGCGATAATAATATAATCGAGCCAGACTGGTTGATATGTCAGTCGCACAGAAAACGATCATTTAGCCCCAACGCCCTGCAGAGGGAGATGGACTGATCATGATAATTCAAGGGTAGTGCCAGATGAGCTTGGCGCCTGAAGGCGCCAAGCTCACCTGGCACTACCCTTGAATTATTATGATCGATCCATCTCCTACAACTGGTGCATAGTCGTTAGATGACACCCGCAAAATTTGGGAAATACGGCCGAGGGGTAATACGGGCTACTGGGTGTGCTGGTAAACTTAGATTAATTCGCTGTTTTCATCACTGCGACGAAATGATGACTAAATACTAGATTAGTTACATCTCAACTATAACAAAATACTTTCATGGTTAACTTTTTTGCGAATACTCAGGCGACAATCTGCATGTGACCAACAGCCCACACTTTGTCTCAAGTCCCAACAATTAATGATACCGAATATGTCTTGTTTGAAGCAGATATTAGCAACAACGACGTGTAACAGAACACTAAAGAAAGATTCGTGTGATGCTTTTGGTGCATTTTGTAGCTACCGTCTTATCAGTACTATCAATGTATGTGTTGCGATGTTGACACATAACAATAAACCCACAACTTATCCTTTGGCTTAGTCGAGATGATCACGAATCGCCTCCACTAAAAGCGCTCACGACAGGCATAGGATTAATATGCATGTAAAACCAATACCGATTTATTGATCCATTCCAGCGAAGCTATACAAGTTTACACTTTAAGGTCACGTACATTCCTGAAGATCTGTATGTACTTATTTTTCAATAGGTATAAGGTAAAAAGTTATAAGCTCGCTATAGAACGAAATTTAGAACTTTCAGCTCAAAGGCCAAGATGCCTTTGACGATTTCTATTGTGTATTTGTGGACGACGAAGAAGGATTGACCAACACAGTTCAATGGTAGTGCCACATTAGCATTATTGTCTGCAAAATATGTAGTCCCAGGTAAGTGCCTGAGACTACATATTTTGCACAAAACAGATGTTTGGGATATCAGAAAGTCAGTTATTGGGGTTTAACCCCGAGCAGGCGACTAAGGCCATCTCACGGCGGTGTTTGGGATATCAGCTTTGACACGCTTACATTAAAGAAAAAGTACCTGTTCATGGCAACAACAACAACAAAAATTGTGTCACGACTTCAGCTGGCAGCATTTCTATTGGTAGCATCATACTTTTTTTTTTAATCTTGTACTCTGAATTCAGCTGACCAAGACAACTTTGGTACCAGAAAATAATATCATATGAAGTGAACTGGATGTTTCTTTAGTATTCTTACACACTTACACATTGCGTGGTACTATGGGTCTGTAAGATTGTTAGATGTTTCTCGACTCAACTCGGGACGTACTTACGTTGTACGTTATCTGTATGTGTATCGTGCCTTTTCCACCTTTAATCGCTTCCTTGTATCGAAATTGATCCATTTAGCTTTGTCTGGCGTGCGCTCAATTTTTCAGACCCCGCTGTTATTTACTACCGAGCAATCGCAAAATGTAACCAGTGGAAAATGATAGGATTTTAAATGTTTTATATGGATGAATAAGTCAGTCTGGAGTGAATGCAAGCGTTTATTGTATATAACCCGATTTCAGAAGGTGCTCCCCTGTTGGCGAAATTTCTGAGCAGCTTTCAGATGCCCACATAAAACACTAAAACCATGCTGTCCAATAATTTGGCTTACCTTTTTAAGTATTTATTTCTTAAACCATTTTCAAACACAATTAGGCTTAAAACGTGCAAAAACAGACAGAATATTAGGTGTAATATCGCCTTTTACTAGAGCATGCGTTTTACTGATAAACTTTTGGCACAGTATCATATATGGCGGGAAGTGTGTGTGTGTGTGTGTGTGTGTGTGTGTGTGTGTGTGTGTGTGTGTGTGTGTGTGTGTGTGTGTGTGTGTGTGTGTGTGTGTGTGCGCGCGTGTAGACACAAGTATCTCCGGTGTTTGTATTTGTACAGGCCTCAAACTTTAGGAAATGCTTTGATCGAAAAGTATTTCGGAGAGCCTCCGAGAATATTTTAATTGGTAGACCCGTTAAAGAGAAAAATTGCCGTTTATTTAAAGTCGGTTGATCCGCATTTGAGTCCGTAATTTTCGATCTATTCACTCGAAAGTTTTGATATTGCTAGCTTTGAGACAGACATTGGATGAGTTCGTTAGCCAGCTTTGAACATTTTCAACGTTTTCGTAAAAAGTAATTCATTGCAGAAAAAATTAAAAAGTAAGAATTCTCTACTCTCGACTGAGAAGGATCAGACAGTGACGGTGACGTAAAGGCGCCAACCATGTCAGTGTTACACAATTAAACGCTATCACTCTTTACAAATTTATCATAAAGGGCGGTAATTTTCATAATTTCCTTGCCCCTTGTGCTCATATCTTTGAAACACAGTAAATAAACAGAGATAAAAATGAAGGGGGGTGGCAGTAGTATTTTCTAATTAATTTGATGTATTTTTACTACTTGGGGGTAGGGATACAAAATAAACCCCTGAACTCACAGAGATCACAGCATCACCTAGTCAAGTTCATAGTAATTCTGACATACTGTTCTAATGAAATAAGCCTAAAAGTATTAGTGCTATAGAAAATGTCTGAAGGTATCTGATACAATATTTTTGTCCTTTTTTGCCATTTTGCACAATTGGCCGTGTACTGCGTGCGCAATAGCGTCACTGTGAGCAAGATTTTTAATATTTCTTATTAGTATATTTTGTGTGCAAAGAATGTAGAAGGCGTACCTTAACACAATCTTGTCTGATTTTGCTTCTGCAATGAATTGTGATTTATTTAGAGGACGGTGTTTCTGAAGAGAGCGAATGGTGTGTTCCTAAGGATTTTAAGGGAACATTACTTAAACAACGCAGGACATATACTAAGGTACGCTTTTAAGCCCATCTTGATGAGTACGGGGATGGGGGGGGGGGGGGGGGGGGGGGGGGGAGGTGTGGTAATAATAATAATAATAATAATAATATAGTAATTTTATAGAGCGAGCATCTCGAAAAGCTCAGGCTCGGAGCGCTTTACAAAGAGATGGGGGTGGTTAGTAGTAGCAATAATAATAATAATAATAATAATAATAATAATAATAATAATAATAATAATAATAATAATAATAATATGTTTAATAATAAATAATAATAATAATAATAATAATAATAATAAATAAATAAATAATAATAATAATAATAATAATAATAATAATAATAATAATAATAATAATAATAATTTATATAGCGCCCATCCCCGAAAGATCAGGCTCGGGGCGCTTTACAAACAAACATTTGAAGCTCAGTAAAAGAAATAGAGCAGGCCACTCAAAAGCCACAGAATATGCCAAGTGAAACGCAACCAAAACCTACACAATAAATCAACTCTAAAGACCTATTACTGGTGCTATACGTTCAATGCCAGTCATACTTAATGGCATTACGACAAACATAATATGCCAGTCATACCTAATAAACAACCAAAACACATACATGCAAAGCACATCATAATGACAGCAAAACACCTAATGGTGTGAATTGCAACAGAAAGACAAACTAATTCTTGAAAACGTCACACAACAGATGTGTCTTGAGAGTGATTTTGAAAACTGCGAGAGTGGGGGACTGGCGAACATACAGAGGCAGTGAATGCCACACGGTAGGCGGGTCTGGGCTGAACTCTCATGAACTAATTCGAACTTGGTAGTTTCACGCCTAGCTTCAGTGGTATTAACATGCGACGTCAAATCTTACGAATTGTATGCACAACGTGACTTTTGTCATGTACGCGAACGTTATTTAGAATAGAGTAACAAACGCACCCTCCCCCCCCCCTCCCCAACACCATCCCCTCTTTTCGTATCAGGTTGAAATGTCCCAAAGAAAAAGTTGGACCCCTCAAGGTAACTGATCCGTCCCTGCAATGTATGTCTTATACTGCTTTAGACAAGACACAATGCACCTATAGATAACCATTTGGCAGTTGGTAGCAGCCCCGGTGTGAATTGAATCACTGAATTGGATCAATAAATCTATCGGTATTGATTTCACATGTTGTATGACATCGTGTCGTATCCATGCCCTTAAACGTTCGGTAGCGCATTTTGAAAAATAATGTAAATCAATACCGATCGATTTATTGATCCAATTCAGTGATTCCGTTCAGTGAGGCTATATGGTTTTGCACTTGAAACCATTCATTCTGGTACAAAGTCTGTTCTTGTGTAAAAGGGATAAGCTCGCCAATGAATCAGGGTAGAACTTACAGCACAAAGGCCAATATTTTTAGAACATAGTGGAAGACGCATTTACAAACACTGGTAGTGACACGATTACAATCGGGAGTTTTTCTGTAGTGACATCAGGTTTCATTTTTAAATTGTAGTCAGAATAAACCCAGTCCCTGCCAAAGGACGTACATCCTGTTTATGAAATCTGTGTTCACTAAACGGCCGAAAGCCACAACTGTCCAAAGAACATGGGTATATATTGGATTCAGCAAAAGGCACAGAGCCTTATGAGCCCCCCAAAACCACATTCAAGGCTCTCAGTCTGACCACGTGACCTGCATAGCAAAACCAATGTTGTAAAAATGTAGGCCAGTGGCCAATCGGTAGCATAACTGTCATTTCGCCAATTGTTATGTCCTTTCTATTTATAGAAGGGACTTCTTATAGGACGGGTCGCGGTGGGGCGAATTTAATAGCATGTCCATGATGTCAAAGGCGGGCAGGCTAAACCTCTAACAATTGAAGTAACAAGATAAAAATTACGTCATGTCTAGTTACGCTAAACTCGCTGCTGAACGTACATTTGGCGCGAAGCGCCGTATGTGCGTATGTATGTGCGTATGTATGTGCGTATGTATGTATGTATGTATGTATGTATGTATGTATGTATGTATGTATGTATGTATGTATGTATGTATGTATGTATGTATATGCGTATGTATGTAAACAATAGAATCTCCGATATTTCTGTACACACAAGCTTGAAACTTGACAAAATACTTTCTTAAGTGGGTGGCTAAGAGAACATCCGAGCATATTGTAATTGAATGTCTCATTGAAGACATAAACAACCATTTATAGGAAGTCGGTTGACCCAGATTAGAGTTCGTAATTTTTTTTATATTTACTTGAACTTTTGTATATGGCTAGTTTGGAGAAAGACATTGAAACAGTTTGTTAGCCAGCTTCGTAACCTTTCAACTTCTTTAGTAGAAATTAATTCTTTTCAGAAAATAATTAAAACAGTAAAAAAAAAAACTTCACTCCTAGAGAAAGTCAGACAGTGCCGGTGACGTAAAAGAAGCAACTCCGTCACCAAGCAGACACTGATACTCTAAATATGACGTAATTCTCTCTCTCTCTCTCTCTCTCTCTCTCTCTCTCTCTCTCTCTCTCTCTCTCTCTCTCTCTCTCTCTCTCTCTCTCTCTCTCTTCAACTCAGTCAAGTATTTTCTCTTTCTCCTTACATTTGTAAACTGATAATCCTTGGTCTTGTCGGTGTCGCTATATGCTCTTGATGCTGCTGATTCTTTGACACTGTCTTAGCTGAGTATAATATTAATGCTATGCACTCATTTATTTCTCTTACTTTTGTGTTGGTGGCAGTTACTACTTCTCCAATACGATTTTTTTCCCCCTTTCATCTCTCTCTCTCTCTCTCTCTCTCTCTCTCTCTCTCTCTCTCTCTCTCTCTCTCTCTCTCTCTCTCTCTCTCTCTCTCTCTCTCTCGCTCGCTCGCTCGCTCTTTCTCACACATACGCGCGCATCTCCAAGAGGCATAGATCCTCATGTGCCCGGAGGGCGCATGAACATCTATGCCTCTTGAGGATGTTTGGAGCGCGCGTATGCACTCACGCACACGCACACGCATACACACACACATCGACGCGCTTTCAGAAGAGCATGCAGGTGTACTTAGTTTAGCATGTAGCTAGGTAAAGTCAACATGATTTCCCACAAATTATAGCAAGACTGAAATTGTACCATGAAATTCTAGTTTTGTCACCATTTTCGCAAGTCTTGAAGCGAAAGCGAAACTAATATCATGTTAAATATAAAATTACGTAAAAACACACAAAATACGTCATGACAAATGACGTTTGACAAACCAATGACACATATTATGCGCGCATCTCCAAGAGGCATAGATCCTCATGTGCCCGGAGAGCGCATGAACATCTATGCCTCTTGAGGATGTTTGTAGCACGCGCATGCAAACACGCACACGCACACGCATACACACACATCGACGCGCTATCCGAAGAGCATGCAGGTGAACTTAGTATAGCATGTAGCTAGGTAAAGTCAACCTGATTTCACACGAATTATAGCAAGACTGAAATTGTACCGTGGAATTCTAGTTGTGTCACCATTTTCCCAAGTCTTGAAGCGAAAGCAAATCTCATATCACGTTAAATATAAAATTACGTAAAATCAAAAAAATACGTCATGACAAATGACGTTTGACAAACCAATGAAGCGTGTGCACTGCGCGCGCCCCTCTTAGAGCTCACTAGGACGCATTGACACAACTGCGAGGCTTTTTCAGAAGGAGATATTTCAACATCAGAATCAAGTCAAAGACAAAAGGTAGAGACCCTTGACAGCGAAGACAGTTCTCATATAGAAGGGACTTTGATATTACTATCGCGGCAGGAACACGGATATGAATAGGGCCAGCAAGCTGCAAAGAACATCATGCGTACGCAACTCTAATCGAGCTCATAAAGTTCTGAGCCTCTTGTAGTGTTCGTACATTCCAGTAGTGAAAGGGTTATTCTGAATTGGCAACGGTCCAAGCCGCTGTGGGGTTTCGGCATTTACTGCTTCCAAACACTTCCAACCCACCCCCCACCCCCTTCATTCCCCTCCCACCCCCACCCCAAGACATTGTTTGGTGCGTGCTTATAGACTAGGAACCAAATGTGCAAATATAAGTATATAAGGTATTGGTTGCAGGGATTTTTGGCGCTTACACCTTCGTCTGTCTCGCGCAGGTTCAGACAGTACTGCTGGTGTTGTTATCGGTCGTCGAATTATAATTCGGAGTGAACATATGTCTGTACGCAAGAAATGTTTTTACTTGGTTGTTGGAAGAGTGGAAGAACTTCTTTCTACAGCAATGAAACAAAGTTTACACTTGTTTAGAGGAAGTTATCTGAACGGAATATATATATTCACTAGCACTTTTCGCAATATAAAAAATACTATAGTGTCTCGAGTGATAAAATGTGAAAAACAGTTTTTCGGTATTTATAAGCTAGACAGAAAACTTGACCTTTAGTCTGATTTGTGAAAAAAGGAAGATGTGTGAATACATATAAATTGTAAAGCAATAATCTGTGTAACCTGTAATGCTACTTTGGAATATGTTTGTTTAGTTCTCTTGAATGCTTGTTTCACATTACGTTTCTCAAGAAGGAACAAGAAAGAAGAGTTTTATCTACTTTGACGTGATCGATCATCCTTCACGTGGGAAACAAACAAACAAACAAACAAACAAACAAACAAACAAACAAACAAACAAACGGATCACTTTTTTTCGGTGATTGTTGAGGTGGTGCGTTTTTAAACTAGTTTTTTTTCTCAGAGACAACCTTTAAAGACTAAAAATCCGTGAGGAAAAGAACCGTGCACCAGAAGAAGTCACAAGACATTTGTTTAATTGTATAGCAGTGAATACTCGTATTATACAACTCCTCACTAGTGCCATCTGGAACTCTGTTCATTATGTGTTCAAGCCATTTGTGTTCAAGACAGGTCAACTTGCTTCTAGTTTGTACCCAATGCGCAAAAGGCCATCGTGCCAACTTCGGCCGCCGTTGGCCCGCGCACGACTGTGCGCGGGCCAACGGCAGCCGATGTCGGCACGATGCCCTTTTGCGCATTGGTTAACAATAAAAAGAACAATACGAAAAAGAAAGAACGCGCTTTGGAAGGACATGTACCAAACTGTCATCTTAAAATAAACTATTTGGCACTTGACTTGCCAAAGCATGTCTATTTCTTTCGTGAGTAGTTCTTTGCGTTTGCACTCGCTTGGCAGTCACCTTCTTTGCCTGGACCTCTGTGAAGCACAGGCGGAGTTGATAAAAATACTCCATTAGCATTTTAAACCGATATGTTGACCTTAAATCAGTCTTGTCCTCTACCGCTATTTCCATCTCTGTGTGAAAGACAGAACCATTTGGAATTCACTCTTTTTCATTTGTGAACAATCGAAAAACAATCTGTTCGATAATTTTGGCAGGATCGAATCATGTATCCCTGTGCATAATAATGTTTTTGGAAGAATTGAAATAATTTTGGTATCATTCTAGACTACGTTTTCGTTTTAGTCCACCTACTGTCTTACGAAGAGACTGAGCTTTCAGTTGAACTATATTTTACCCATTACAGCCCACGATAAAACCCCAACAAATCTTGCGTCTACTTCGAGCGGAAATGAATATCGGCTCTTTTCAAGAATCCCAAAGGAGCCATGCAGGTGCGTTTTTAAAAGTTTTTTTTTTTTTTTCTTCTTCTTCTTCTTATTATTATTATTATGATAATAACATTGATGTAGTGATACATGCACTGTTATTTGAAGTGCAGTATATCTCAAATTTATAGTTGTTATTACTTATGTTGCTATTGTTGTGCTTATTGTTGTCGTGGTGGTGATTGTAGTGATGATTAATTTATGTTCGCGTGCTTCTTCGGTTGGCTAGTTCGTTGTTGACTAAGCTCGGCGTGTTTATTTGTAGATGCTCAATTTGTGGGGGACTGTGATATTAAGTTCACAGTTCTAAATAATCATTTCCAAAATTACAGAGCAGCACACTTTTTTTTCCCCAAAACGTTATATCAGATAAGTATGGTAGATTCGTTCATTGCTGAGTGATTTAGTTAAGGTGTATCAATCAACTGACGATTTTATGTTTGTCTGGACCATCTGCGAAAAGAAAACCGGAGACACACTTCCCGCAGTACGGCCTGACATTAGTAAATGCAGTATTGTTTTATTGAGCACGAACTCGGTTCACATTTCACCCAATGCGCAAAAGGGCATCGGGCCGACGTCTGCCGCCTTTGGCCCGCGCACGGCCGTGCGCGGACCAACGGCCGCCAACGGCGGCCAACGTCGGCCCGATGACCTTTTGCGCATTGGGCATGGACTAAGTGTATGTTACGTTTTCAGCCTCAAACACAAGGAACATCTGCATTTTATTAAACACACTTTATGATTCGGATGCTCCGGCCTTTATCCTTTTCCTTTTTAAACCAGATGCACTAGTGACTTGTGATCTAGCGAATTTTCGTGGTCACCCGTGGACGTGTGGGCGGGTCATGGTGCATAATTTAAATGAGACGAGTTCAGCAGTAAGAGGATCGCTTTTTAATTTTTTTTATTTAAATTTTTTAAATGCCGTGTTTCAAGTTGTGTTTTGTAGCAGGAAGTTGGAATTTGACTGAATTTTCTTGGTAGATAAGAAGAGACATGTTTGTTGCTTTCGGATTCATACTATTTGTAGCTTACTCCACGGACTCTTTGACCTAGTTTTCAGTTGCCGCGTGGATGTTAATTTGAGATGCAATTTGGCCGTGCTTGGGTGTGGGGTTGGTAAGGAATACAGGTTCATAACCAAGGAGACGACTGACTACCTGATTTGTTCTTGCTTTCGTTCATAGTACAGATGCAGCTATTAGGCTTTGGCGTCTTTTAGGTGGACTATGGATTAGGAGATGACGGGAAGATAGTGGACAGTTCGGAATCGAAACTGTTTCACGTCTCTTTCGACCACCACGAGGAAATGTAAATTACATTTGCACACCTTTTCACTAAATAGTCCATGGCTCATTGGCTATGACTGGTCAAAGTAATCAATTTCGGATTTACTTATATTACATTTTACTTGAATAGTACAATGAGAAAGCCAATAAATGTTTTCAAAAACTGACAGCTTACCCGGCTGAAGCGTACACATTAACGCGGAGACGAACTACTTCTTCCACTAGTGTCGGCCCCGTCCATCTCTGCTTCGTGAAGCCGTATTGTCAGAAGGTAACTATGAGATTATTCTCCTTGAGAATTTACTAAATTGTACGTACAGCACAGTTTTTAATAAACTATGTTTAAAGTGATACCGTACCTTAACGATGTCGTATGTGGCTGCCTAGTGGCAATTAGAGCCACAACAAAGTCAAGGGCAAGGAGAAAACAAAGATGGCCGTAGCTTCTCATAGATGGGCTGTGTAGGCAGCGGAATGCGTTGTTTCCTGCTTAATGTAACAGAACATAAAATGGCACGCATATAGTACCCACTGACTTAAATAAAATACATTGCAATGTTGTTGTTTCTTCAGCCCCTCTTGCATTATATGACAAATTGAGATGAAAAATTCGCCAAACAATTGTTAGTGCAGCTTTGCCTTTACAGAATTTTAAAACTTCAGATTTCTTAGTCTCTAATGGAATACAGTTTGATATCAGAGTTGATAAACATCATTAATTTTTGTTGCAGTCTTTTGAGAAAAAGAATAAAGACACTGCAGTAGGATGGGGGACTTGCTGATTTTCACTTCTGCGGTTATCATTTTACCCACGTTGGCATCTGGACTGATGCAGAGTTTCAACTGCAGTGCCAAGAATTCAGTTTTAAATCCCTCATCCGTCAAGATGATACAGATAATTATACCACCTAAACAAGTTGTTGCAGACATAACAACTATTACTCCAGCAAATTTCACAGCTGGGCACCAACAACACCCGTCTTCTACAGTTGATGGGAGAATGTCGTCGTCTGAACGGAACGACTCTTGGCTGAGCATCTGGACGCCCGAGGACGGCACTATGTACAGTTGTGTCTTCTGTTTCTTAAGCGAGCCACTGGACCAAAGCCTCACCTGCGTGGAGAAAGAAGCTCAACGACATGCCGATAACAGAACCTTACGCAACTTCCCCAACGAACGCCTCATCTTATTTTGCCTAGCTGCATTTTTGTGTGCAGTAGCCTGGCTTTAAGAACTATAGACCATAATATTATATGAGGCAAGCTTTGATATATACAGTGTACACACTAAAGAGAATCATGAAATCCAGACCAGGAAGGTGACTGTCGAGAGTGTAATATGCAGAGAATGACCCAAAGAAGAAAAAAAAAACACGCTTACAAAAAACAGCTACAACTCAATTCATTAATATTTCGAAATATTGTTTTTCAAAATAGACAAATACACAGTTCGCTACTTAACGTGTCAGCGTGGTCAAACTAAATGTTATTTTGTAAGTAAACAATGATATCCCTTTAGTATGTAGACTGGTTCAACTCTGTCGAGCCTTGGGTTTAGTGGCAGGCGTTCCGGGACGAAAAGAACCGGTTGTGGGAGTTTGATAGACCATGATACTTCAAGGGCAGCGCCGGATTAGCTTGGCGCCAGGCTTGAACTAGCATTGTCGATCGTTTTCGTTTTGGGACAACACTGCATTTATAATCAATGAAGAAAATAGATAACTGGTAGCAATTTTGGAAATGTGCTTTGTTTATTATTAGCGTTGTTTATGTGTATTACTAACACTGCCACCACCACCACTGTATTTAAAACAACAAGGACCAACAGAAAGCAAAGGCATTAGAAACAGTCAATGGACAAATTAGCATTAAGTGGTGGCAACTTTGGAATTTGTAAGCGTCGCTAATTTTTATTTTTGGAGGCGTCAAACTCATCCGGTGCTTCCATTGAACTAGCATGGTCTATCCTTCTCCTTTTGTTGTGTCTCTGGAAATTACCAATTAACACTGTGCGCCACCACTGCCTTGAAAAACAACAATCAACACCAGGATGCAAGGACATTAGAAACAGCCAATGAAAAAGTGACCATAACTGGTAGCAACTTTGGAAGTATGACACGTATATTGTTTCTTGTTGTTTATGTGTATTTGTTATTTCTGTAACTATTTTAGCTAGGTAGACGTTTAAGGACATTAGTTATGTGTTTAAGAGATTGAGGTTTGCCATTTTTTAAATACAGTAAAAGTCTTCAAACTTTCAGTTGATAACACTAATGAAACACAAACCAGTTAAACATAAAGCCACAGTATTCTAAATTAGTCGCAGTCTCTCTCTTCTTATATACTATGCGCGTGCGCGTGCGTGTGTGTGTGTCTGTACCTAATCAGTTGTCCTTGAGAAAAAAGTTTGATTTCATTTCATTTCACACACACACACACACACACACACACACACACACACACACACACACACACACACACACACACACACACACACACACACACACACACACACACACACACACACAGAGTCACCTTTTTATCTGAATTTTGATTATATATAATAACACAAAATCGCTTGTGAATTTTCCTCTAGTCGATACCTGAAATTTAGTGTAGGTGGAAACCAAACTCTTTGTCGATTTGAATCCACATTAAATAAATCAGACAGCGCATTAAATAGGCGCTTTATACCAATGAAAATCGGCTCAAAGCGCCGCCGCGAACTGAACCCAACAAGCACGCTCACGTGAATCTCGCGCGTTCACTCACACACTGTACATAAACACAGAACATTCACGTGGTGCTAAGGGCAAGCTCAAGCGAGCTACTGAAGTTTTGGAAATTCAAATCGTTTATATTTGAAATTAACGGACATTTCTAACTGAAGCAGGCATCTCAGCCGAGAGAAAGGTAATATGGGTGGAAATGGACAATTTATATTGAGCTCTTAATTTTACGTTATTTGCCCACAAAACACACACTTAGTCACACCATGCATTTTTCCCATATTTTCTTTATTTTTATTTGAAAAATAGAGGATAAGAATTTGACCAATTTATATCGATCCCAAATTTCCATTGTTTTTCGACCGCATACTCCCATGCCTTCACGCCGCCCATTTTTCTTGGTTTTCTCCTTTTTTTTGGTAAAATAAAGGTTTCCAAAATCAATGACATTAAAATTAATATTTTTTATTATAAAATGAATCAAGACGAATTACTTCTTCTAAATTATATTAATGCTGTAGAAAACAAAGACTTAGACTCGAAAAAACAGCGCCTTCTTTCTGTAGTTGTGTCAGGCAAATCAAAGACTTATCTCGGAAAACAATACATGACAGAGGATATTGAATCTCTCACTGCTGACGAGCTAATCAAGCTTCATTCTAAATATGAAAACCACATTGCTTCACTAATGACTCGTGATTTGAGTCGATCTCTTGTATGCCTATACACAAAAGCAGTGAGTCACTTTCTACCTGTGGATAGTGACAGTCTTTCACACGACCTTGAAAGCAATCCTATTGTTTCAAGTTCAATTGGTAAATTAGCATGTGTCATGTTTTACAAGTTTGGAAATTACCTTGCACCTGTCGTAACATTGCTTGTTACCGGGAGTCATATTGATTTTTCGAAAATAAATTTTACTGCAGAAGAAAATGGACGAAACCCAGATGACTCCACAACTGAACCCCAACCCTGTTTTGACACAGGTTTCAACGGTGACGAAGACTAAAAGTCCAGGCAGGGTTGAGGCTGGAAAAAGAGTGGCTGAATGGAACAGACAAAAAAAAATTACAGCTTAAGGCACAAACAGAAAAGACTCATGTAACTGATCCACCGTCAGGACCATCAGGACCGTCAGGACCAGTGTCACTACTATCACACCCACAACAAAGTGAGAGACAAACAACTAAGTCTAACCCTGACCCTGACCCTGACCCCGAACCTCAATCAACAAAATATATAATTGTCGGATTTGTTGTCGGATTTGGTTACGTAGGGTATCAATTATACAAAAAATACAAACCACAGACTCGTACAGTGACCAAAAAATCAGACACTCCAAAAACAAAACCAGAAGTCGCCACATTACCAGTAACACCCAAAGCCGTTGACCCATTTTATATGCAGTAAATAAAAATATTATTTTAATTTTTCTTGCCTAAGAAATGAATGACACAAAGAACATAATGAACCCTGTCTATCACTCTGCCGTAATCAGTGGATTAGCAGTAGCTTATTCTATGCTGGGAAAAAGTCTACTCAAAATGAAATCAGCAGACCTCAGTAGATTAGATTTCGAAGACAGCGCTAAGCTAATTGTAGTTGTAACAGCATCAATTGCGACAAAAGATTTTCTTGTTAAGCAGGGAATTATTTCGGAAAATGTTTCTATGTAAATAAAATAAATATGGCGACGATAACTATTATGATTGGTGGGGCAGTTGTTAACGCCCTCGGATTCAGTGGCTCTAATTATCTCTTTTCAAAAAATGGGTAGAGAGGAATCTGCAGAAGAATTGAAGCGTCATAATGAAGCGTCAGAAAAATTAGCACAGGCAGAACAGGCGTATGAAAAACAAAGAATTGAGAAACTTGATTTCATCAATGAAAAACTGAGGCTAGAAGGTCACACACAGCATACGTTTTCAAATACAGACGAAGCAATCAGGGAATATTTTTTAGTCACAGGTGAAGACATGTCTATACCGAAACCAAAACTAAGTGACTATTACAAACCAAGCACACAACAAAGAAATGGAGAGATAATTTTTGTTCTAGTGGGAATGACATTTGTTTATTTTACAGGAGTTTTCATTGCTAGAAAAAATGGCAGCTGAAAATAAACTATCAAAAATATATTACTCTCCATCAGGGTATTGGAAAGGAGCAACCGCTATTCAGAAATTACATGCCGCTGTGGGCGGAGATATAACACTCAATCAAGTCATACAATGGTTACAGAGACAGGCAATTTGGCAGATATATCTCCCTGCTCCAAGAAAAATAACAAGACCCCATTTTGAAAACACTATACCAAATGACACACATCAAATGGACCTCCTGTTTCTACCACATGATACAATAAGAAAGAAACGATACAAGTACGCTTTGACTGTCGTTGACATTGCTTCAAGATATAAAGACGCCGAACCCATTTCTGACAAGACTGCTACCACAGTTGCTACAGCATTAACAAAAATATATAGTCGAGGCCCTTTAAGATACCCCAGACTTGTTCAAGTTGATGACAGATCAGAATTCAAAGGTGCTGTTAATCAGTTATTTGCGAAGCATGGCGTAATAGTCAGACGAGGCATTCCAGGTGTGCACAGATCACAGGCAATTGTTGAAAACTTTAACAAACAGTTATCAGAAAGACTTTTCAGTTACCAGTATTCTAAGGAACTCATGCATGACACCCGTAACACTGAATGGGTTAAGAGATTACCACATGTGATAAAAGCAATGAACAATGAAGGCCATCCTAAGCCTGCTGATGCTATTAAATTGAAAACAATTACAGAACCAAAAACAGGACCAACCCCAACCCCAGCACCGCTTGCGCCAGACACAAGTTTATTTACTAAACAGGTGAGATATTTATATCAACCAGGGGAGGCTGAGAACGACGACAGACGCAGGGCAACAGACCCCATCTGGTCCACATCCGTTCATAATATTAAAAAAATAGTCCCCGGTCCTGACAGTCCTGATGCAACAATATATTATCTGTATGACCCTGCGCCCCAGAGGGCATTTGTCAGAGAAGAATTACAGATTATTCCCCCAGACACCGTTACTCATTTCAGTAACTAAGTCGTCAATTAATTCATCAACCAGTTCATCACAAATATCTTCAGATAACTTGAGCCTGTAATGTCCAGGTGCATAAGCTTTTTCCTTACTGTGAAACACTCGTTTCGTGTCCCCAACTGCAAGTGACTTTTTGTGTGTTTGGATCATTTCAAGATTGTGTTTGTTTGATCTCAGTGACTTGTTTGGATAATCAGGCATTAATGCACTGTCTAACACTTGCTTGTAATGTTCATGTCGAATGTCTTTATTTTTTATTGCTGTTTTCTTGATACCTTTGGCTTTTGACTGACTACCCTTCTGGTGCAGTATAGAATACATTTTTGATCTCAGTCCAACGTACTCAACTATTGGCACACCATTTAGTTCATCCTTAAACTTTCCAGGCACTTTTTTGTTTTGTGTGCTATACAGTGGATGATCTTTAGGGTAGTCAGATGTGTCATACATGTGTAACTCTGTTTTCATGTCTTCATAAAAGTCTTCAGTACACACATCAATGATCATAGAGTCAGTGTCAGTGTATAACAACCGACACTCAGGATACTTTGGTTTGAAGTAATCATAATAAAATTCAAGCATCAACAGTTTTGACAACTCAAGAATTGCCATACCAATGAATACTGGCTTGTCCAGTTTGACAATCTTTTTTTTGAGTGACACTGCATACAACGATGAATGAAACTCTTTGTACCCTGTGTACTGTGGCTTACCTGTAAGTTTAATTGCACCTGATTCAGTTGTGACCAGTCTCACATCTTTTCTGTGATGAGGATTTTCCATTGTCTTGCCAAAACAGGCATTGTTCATAAGCTTAAAGAAGTCTTTGTCAAATGCAGTGTTGCCGTCTCTGGCACGAAGGGTTGTGTTCTTCATTATGTAATCTTTCATGAAAGCACTCTGATCAAATTGAATTCCTCTGTGAACTTTCTTTAATACTAACCCATGTCTGATGTAAAACTGCAGCAAGCGGTAGTGACAAACGTAATTGAATTTGTCATTTAAATTTGGCACAAGTTTGGTGTCTTCTTTTTTCCCTGTCATACTCATTTTCTCAACTGCTAATGGATAATCATTATGATAATCATGTAGATGGTGCGGGTACTCCAGGTCTACTTCAAAGATCCAACCCTTTGCATCATTTCGGTCAAGATTCATAATATTGTTAGTTAACCCTGAGTCTGTTATGTCATACTGTGACAAATCATACAGACAAAAGTTTTTCAAGGGCAATAACTCACACATTGCCCAGCCATACAAATTGTTAGCGTCTACATAGGTAATAAATGACCTTGACCTTGAGGGGTCAAACCCAAGGTCACCATAACCGTCCAGATATTTATTGTTGGCTCTGGCATAGTTATTTGCTGCAATACTAATCCCTCCCCTCAATCCACGTTCCACCATTTCACCCATCGTATGATCAGACAACAGGTCTATAGATATCTTACTGGATTTTAAAAATGCATCCCATGTC
Organism: Semisulcospira habei; assembly: GCA_036245525.1. Classification (NCBI taxonomy): domain Eukaryota; kingdom Metazoa; phylum Mollusca; class Gastropoda; family Semisulcospiridae; genus Semisulcospira; species Semisulcospira habei. The sequence goes on from BTPG01000004.1 coordinate 184,694,856, forward strand.
ATGCCAGGACTAGTTATGTAACAGGCAGGGTCAAGACTGTAGTGCAATAGACCCTTTTCACGGTAACTTTCAAATATGTCTGCTAGCAAGCAAACGTCTGCCTTTAAGTACTGGTCATGATAGTCACCAATAGTCTGACACCCTAATTTACCCCATGCATCAAGTGCGTGTTGATATTCAGAGTCAGAAATACCTTTTCCAGTTAGTGTGGAATAAAATTTATCTTTTGGTGGCAGTCTTGTTTCCTCAAACACAACCCAGTGATCAATGTACTCATACGGATAGACACCTTTCTTAATCAAGTCTGGTTCAAAATATTTACTCGTTATTGGATACTCAGTCAGTCCTTCTGCCAGACTAGCAAGACCTAAAGACAAATGTTGCATGGAGTCATAAAATGATAATTTGTCTAATCTAAAAGTCAAGTACTTTTCAGTTGTCTGTGCAATACAACTTATGTTTTTGTAAGATTCATCCACAGCCTGCATGATAATGTGTGAATCATATCCTTTGAGATTGTGGAAAAAGATTGGTAACTTATATGTCTTTGGATCTGTTTTTAATAACAAGTTACAATTGTTATGTGCAGCACCTCTGTAACGTCCAGTTATGTGATCATGGTCACGAACTTTATCACCTCCTAAAGGTTGTTCACAAACCCAACACATCTCAGCTGTGTCAAATTTTAGTTTGTCTTCTTCTGTCATCACCAAAGGCATCTGGCTTGTTGTGAGATATTGTACTACCTGACTATACAGATGTCTCATTTCTGTTAAAAACAGACAAGCTGCATTTTCACCCCTGTAGATAACAGGTTCTGAATGCAGACCGTCTGACCTAACAATAATGTATCCAAAAGAACACACCACTTGGTCACTCAACTTTACAGTCTTTGGTAATGACTCTGGAACAGGACCTTCATATGGTACTACTATGATTCAAAATCTGCGTACACTACAAACGGCAGCTTTTGTTGATTCCCATAGTTCTTAAAATAAACCTTGCTGCCAGGATCTGGATACTTAAGTACAGTTTGTATATCATCAGGTGACCTGCAGTGTAGGATGTGTTTGTGTGCCACTGCAATAGAGGAGAATCTTTGTAAACATTTTTTACAAACTTCCTGTTTGCCATTGTGTTTTGTTGTATGACCATGAATTAGACGTGACATATTTCTGATAATTGTGTAGTGAAAGTTATCACCGGCAGGGCCGATTAGCAACATGTCAACATGCTTATCTTCTGACTGCCCATAGGTTGGGGCAATTGGGGATACTCTAATTGGTTGTAACTTGTTCTCAGATTCATTATCCCACACATACACATTTACAGATATACCAGGATTTAATTTTTCAAACAAGTCTATGTCCTCTATTTCAACAGGGAACTCAATGCCACTAAAATCGAGTTCATTTACAAATTTGGTGTAGTTAGATACACGTTCAGGTTTTGCTTTTACAAAGTGTAGTTTAGCAAGCACACACCACATGAAACAATAGTTGTCATTGTTCTGTATGTTAACAACAGCCTTTTTGTTTGCAACCTCTGTTGGAAGTGGCAACCATGATTTACTTAGTATAGGATGATACCTTGACTGCTTTAGTTGTAGTTCATGTACATGTCCTTCGTGCCAACCAGATCCTTTCATTTTTGCACTGTCAATTGCTTGGAGGAAGTCAGGTAATAGTCTGTCTCTAAACACGTTCTCTAATTCTCTTCTTGTGTTAACTGTGTGTTGTCTTGTTGATATATACGATACAATCACCTCACCGTCCACTCTAGTGAATTCTATTTTCGCAACAATCTGAATCTTCACACTGTCTGTGAGAAGATTATCTTGTATGACAGAAAAAGAGTTTTCTATTGATTCATAAACATTGTTAGTATTAGATATAGGCAAGTCTGTTGTGTGAAACACATTACGTAGGCCAGGGTTTTGAACATTGTCCGTCATTTTTATTTGTCCGACAAAATAATAAATGAAAAAATATTACCGCTGGCTCACCTTGTGTAATACCACTTTATTAACTGTAACACTGTCAATATAAACATTTAGTTTGCGTAGTTGTTTAATTATGCTATAACAAACTTCCCCTAACCAACCATAGTTGGTATCATCAACTTTAAAAGTAGGTGTCTTTAAATCAACTGTCATGCGCTCCACATCTGGATGCTCATCAACATAATCCAAAGTCACACTATATGTAGCATATATTTCTGATGGTGCTGAAAGGCTTATGTAAGTCTGTTTGGGTGATGTTATTAGGTCAGTAAAGTGCATAACATCTTTGAAGCAGTGTGAGATATCAAGCACCTGTATGATTTGTCCGTCTGTCATTTTTATTAGTCAAGACAAATGTATAAATTAATTTACTAACCCATACCCTGTGGGCTGATCTGTCTTTAAAATGACCTTTAGATGCTTAGTTGATTTCAGTTTATTTTTTACATCATCACGTTCATGTTTATTTGGTATGACATCATTCTCTCTGAGACAGTCTTCAAAGCTGTCACGATCCTTGCAGTAAAACAAACAGATAAACTTTAACTGTTCTCGAAAATCTTTCAGTACAGCATTATATTTCTGAGTGAGAATCCATACACTAACATTTGCGTGTCTGCCACTGAAGGCAAGTTCTGCTAGAGTGTTTCTTCTTTTGACAATGTCTTTCTCTGCAGAACAGTCATCAATTATAAACAAAGTTGGTTGCCCTTCAAATTGCTTGTAAAAATATTGTAGGTAGTCATTCAGTTTCTTTTCAGGGTCAACTAAGTATATGTTACTGTCAGTCCAAATGAATAAACGGTTGTGATAAGCTTTGTTGTGTTTGATTATAGGACAAAATATTACAATGTTTTCAAAGTGGTGTATGTATCTTGTTTGTAAGAGATTAAGTACAAATTCAGTTTTCCCACACCCTGTGGCACCACAAAACAATCCACAGTGTGGGTCAAGGGTCATCAAGCTCCGGTTCATTTTAATACACAATATAATTTTAATATATGTGTCCACTTAGTCTACTGTCTTGTATATTGAGTTGTGCGTCATATATCAGGTACAAATATATATTTATGGCTTCGGCTTTTTCAACCTTTTTTTGTATCTGGATTGTTATTCCATCACTGCCGTTCTCAACAGTTCGACATGACTCATGAAGGTAGTCATCATCTGTACTGCGAAGGTCTAGCCACAGTGCATACTTGTTTGTAAGGTATTGTCCGATCCTAACATCATACAGATGTAGATCTTTGCATGCAATGTTTGCGGGTTTATCTCTAATCCTTCCACCCGCAAAATACTTTGTGATCTCATCGTAGTGTTGATAAGGTAACAAACCTGAAGCGTACACTTGATTAGGACGGCCTTCGATTGTGCAAGACAAATGTGTAATCTTAGGATTGTAGAATTTTTCTGAATCCATTTTGTATGGACTCACCAGTTCAACAAACAACATAAGAATACCTTTAAGTGACCTGGCAGGCGTGTTTAAGTTTATATTCCACATTGGGTCACTCTTGTCTTTGGGTATTAAACTATGTCTAATCACACGGTCATAATAAATTGGAAGTCTTGACTGGTACTGATTTTGTATGAGTCTGGCTAGTTCAGTATGTGTGACAATTTCATATTCCAAGGAAATGTTAGAGATCTTATATGTTGCATCTGTGGCAGATGATTTAATAACTTTGGAGTAGTCATTGAAAGTTAGTTCAAAGCTCAGACGGTCATTCAGTGCCCCTTGGTAATAAGGCAAATGAGCTGTGAGGATTTCAAACTCAAGTGGTATGTAAAATCTGGTTCCATATGTTTCTGCTATAATAACTTCCTTGGCTACCCCAGTAGTTACCTTATCTCCAGCATCGATTCGAAGTTTACCAATATTATCAGATTGTATGCCTTGATAAATACGGTCTTCTCGTTCTTCTCTTGTGAGCCAAAGGTCTTTGTAACAGTAGAATACATCGGAGTCATCAAGACTAAACACTTCCTGTCCTTCAAGTTTTACTTTAATAGTCCTAACAATTGCTCTGCCAAGATTGTTAACTAGTGTTCTGTTTACATCTGCATCTGATGATAGTTCAATATTAAATGCTAGGTGTGCAGTGCCAGGAACAATAACGTCACTGGGACCTAGGTTTGGAAACTTGACTGTAAGAGTTTGGTTCTGGTCTATGGTACTTGGATTGTTTGTGATGATGATTGATTGTCTAATGCCCTTAACACCCAGAGGCTCACGTAGTTTTCTGTATGGGTCTAACTTTGATCAGTAAGACTGTGTCATTTTTATTATGCACAATAAAAAATAATAAATTAATAAAACAATGGCCGCGGGAGGATTTAATCATGAAGATTTTGAAATGGATGACACGTATGATTTTGGTAATACAACAGATATGACAGATATGGCAGATATGACTGGTACAAGAAATATTTACAGTTTATGTCACGAACTTTTAGAAACCAAAGTGAACTCATTTTATGATCATGTTGGTGGCCGCCCAGACAACATAGATCCTAATCAGTTTGAACTTGATGGCAGGGGTCATTTATATTTAAACACTGTTGACAAAGGAAAAGTACTATTGACTAACAAAAAAGACTCTAGTAGGTTTAGGGCTTTAAGTACAATAAAAAATGAAGGTGGTGTTGGTGCCTTACGCCAACTTGGTATTGGAGGGTCTCCTGTCACGCCGCTTGCGCCTAGACTGGTTAGTGTTCTTCATGACACGCAAACAAAGTTGCCAACAGGGCAACAAATTGAAATGGCACCAGTAACAAGCCTACCAGAAATAGCAAACACTGTGATACAAGAAACCTCATTTACTGAAAGACAAATAAATGACGCTTTGAAAACAATGAATGATCCACCTTTGTCAATGAGAGAGATTATGGGTTTGGATAAATCATTGCAGACAATAAGAGGTGAGATGGTAAACAATGTTGCCAAACTAGGTGAGCTTGATAAACACATAGAACGTGAAAAAGAGAAACTGGCTATAGCAGACACAGAAATGAAAGAAAGAATCCAACACAGATTAAATGATTTGCAGATAGAAAGATCAGGACGGTTAGAAACAATTAGTATTGGAAGACAAAAACTGAAATCACAGGTCAACAGAATTAGAGAAACTATTCAGAAAATACTTCACGAAGACACTACTCTGGCTTAGAGACTAAAAACACTTTTCAGAGAACAGGGTATTACAATTGCCAGTTTAATTACTGCTCTTGGATTTATTATCAGTACTGTTGTGTTGGCTGTCTCCGGCAGTGGTGGTGGTGGTCCAGCCCCGGCACCGGCACCACCAACCCCGGGCCCCCCGACACCAACAGACCCAAAAGATTTACAGTCATGGGTAAAGAAACAGTTGTCTCACATATCAGACCTACTTAAGAAATTGGCTCTGAAAGCAATGGACGCTTTGCCTGGTATAATAGGCACAGTTGTCAGTTGGCTGATTACTACTACAGCAAAGGTAGTTGGGTTTATGGCAGAGCATGTGTGGGTCTTTTTGGTTACAGTAGGAGGGTTGATGGTGGGTTATTTAATGAAACAGATAAAGAAGTAAAACCCCTAACCCTGTTAGACCTATTACCAATGCAGTTCTTTCTGACTCATGTGTGTCAGGGGTTGACTGTACTGGTTGTATGAGTGCCGGGGCTGGGGCCGGGGCCGGGGCCGGGGGTGTTACCATCTGTAATGATTTTAACGGCTGTACATGTGTGGTTGTGGCCCCCAAGTTTACAGATTGATTGAGTCCTAATTTTTGACCAACACCTGCAACAATGATTTCATTATTATAATTTGTTATTATACCCATTTGGAGTTGAAGGTCATATGGTAACATGTATAACCCAATGCCAACTACAAAGTCAACTTTTGATCTGGCATATCTGAGTACGTCTTGATAACGCTGTATGCTTGACGGGAGATCAACTACTGAATTTACTGAATCTTCTAGATTTGCAAGAAACTGTTTTTGTGCTTCAAATTTACCACTTCCATTCAAAATGTTTGATTTTGTTAGTGATTGTGCTCCTAGTATACACCAGACATATGTTCTGATAGACTCATTTACGCGCTCGACTCCTGCTTGAGTAAACCCGTCAGATTTATCTAAAATAAATGTGGTCCAGGCGTTAGACTGTTTCTGCTCTATTGATCCTAACCAGACTTGTGATTTTGATGAGAATGAAGTGTACCCAGGGTAGTAATCTTGAGGGTATTGTCTGTGACTCATAGCATAAAACAATGTACCCATGCCGTTGTGATCATCAAGTTTTTGTGTAAAGTCATACCGGGGGCTTATGTTAAATTAATTACAAATGCGTTCAAACGCTTTCATATCCATAGGGTTATTAAACCTGTTGAAACTAGATTCAGTGGGTAGTGGTGTATGAAGTTCTGACAAAATACGTCTAAGCTGGTAATAAACATGGAAATGGTAGACAGATCTAATAAGTTTGTTTGAGTGATTCAAGTGGTCTGTGAATGAAACACCACAGCCTGTAGTTGAGCATAGTATGGCAAAGTTGAGTTGGTTTTGAAACATCTGTAGTGGACTTGAAGACCACTTTCTTGCAGTAGAGTCATCTGTTATTGGAGGGTTTAGGTAATGATCAAACGGATTTGGTACTTTGACTTGGAATAAATCTTGTTCGCTTACAGCTATGTCAAGCTGATTTAGTTGAATTATTTTCTGTTCATAAGTAGGTGCAACATTATATTTGGCATTCACATTAAATTGAAATGCGTTTGTAGTGGTAATGGTTGGTGATTTAAATTCCATCCTTCTTTTTTATGAGATAATAAAAATGTTTATCACATTAACAAATCTTGACACAAGCAAACCAGTGTGGTTAACTAATGGGATTGATAATCGTGATGGTAGCAAGACTGTAGCTATCCATGAACTGTTCTACACAGTAAAGTGGTTTAATGTTACAAATGATACAGATTATAAAGTAGTTTTTTATGATATGACTGAAACTTTACCAGCTGGGTATTATGACTTTTGTACTATAGCTGAATGGTTTCAAAGTAATTTTAAAATTAAAGCAACTTTAAATCCAGCTAACCTACTTGTTACATTAGAATTTCCAAAAGATAGTCATTTTTCTTTATCAAATGCTCTTGTAACTTTACTTGGTTTTTATTGCACATTTATACTTTCAGATGATGAAGATTGGAAACTGACAGATTTAAGACTATTTGCACCAAAAAAACAAAAAATAACTGGCAGATGCCCTGTTTATTTGGCAGTACACACAGTATTTAATGTGCATTTAAAAGAACTAAACACGACTGAAAATGTACACAATGGAAAGCCTTCAACTTTGTTGAGATGTGTGCCAGCTGGAACTGTTCCTTATTGTGAAAGTGTAGTTGTTAGATTTCCTAATTTGCAGTTTAAGAAATTAGGTTCTAGTTTCTTTGAGTCACTGAGTATATCTGTAACTAATCAGGATAACAAACCAGTTGTTATGCATGATTTTAGTGTTGTGTTGGAAATTAAATAATTTTATTTTTGTTTATAAAAAATGAGTGGTGGTCCAAAGCCGAGAATCATACCAGTTGCATGTCCAGTAACAGAGTTGAAAGATTTGGCTGATGTACAGGATTTTGAGAAGGAGGGGGATGTTGGAGAAATATATGGTTTTGAACTTGATTCAAATGGCATGTACAAGAGGAAAGTAATTGTCAACATGAAAGACGGTGAAAGACAGATTCCTAAACTTGGTCAGCTACGTGATGTTACTGTACCTACTCCACCTGTAAATAATGCGCCTTACAACTTAATACATGTGGGTAGTAAGTGGGTTGTTTCACCTGTACCACCTGTGCCTACGCCAGCACCCACAATTGACTGGGACATAAAGTTGGAATTTATTAGTCCTTATGTATACACTGATGATGAAGGTGCCTTAGTGTTTAGGAAGGTTGTTAATTCTGGGCCGCTGATTGTAAGCCTTGTTCCAAGCTTTGCCCCAGACAACAATAGCAGAGATAAACTGAAAGTTGAAAATTATGAGAGACGGCGGTATCTTCTTACAACTAGAAAGGGTAGATCAGATACTTCTGTTGTGTTTATGCCAGCAAGCTTAGTCGTGGCTAGAGAAGCGACAATAGTATTTGAAATTATCATGAAATCTGTAACTTCTGCAAAAGAGGCAAATATTGCGCAGGGAATAAAACTTACATGGGATGAAACAGTAACAGAATCAACAAAGGTTTTTATTGCTATTAGAAAAAATGTAGATGTTTTTGAAGTTTCGAGCAGTATTCCCGCTGTCAAGATATCGGTTGACAAAACAACTTTTGTTCGTCTAAGTTACATAAACCTTGAACACATTGATCTTGTTTCGTTTTATTATGCCAGCAAATTATATACTTTTGAAGAGTTGCAAAATGTAATTGCTGATTAAATAAAAAATATTTGTCAATAAAAAAAATGGTAAAATTCTATCCAATACTACCGACGCTTGAGCCGACTGAAACAAATGTGACGACTAAAACAACGCTTGCGCCTGATCCGCATGCGACAGCTGTGCCAATTGCATCAGATAAAACATTACAGGCAGACGCATTCAGATTAAATAATATTACAGAAGCAATTAAATATTTGGAAAGTGAAGAGGCGAGGTACTCCAGATGTAAGAGACGGTATAAGACCGTTTTTAATTCTGTTCAAAACACTTCTATGGCTATTGGTACAGTTTCAGCTGGTTGTTCTGTGGGGGGTATTGTTCTGTTTGCCACGGGAATTGGAAGTTTGGCTGGAATAGCAGTTGAGGGTGTTAGCGTTGCTACATGCCTGGCTTGCTTTGGTTTGGAGGCCTTGAACAAGAGGTTTCACACGAAATTACAGAAACATGAAGCATTGAGTACGCTTGCTGGTGCAAAGCTGAGCAGTATGAAACTTATTATCAGTAAGGCATTGAATGATAATTTTATTGATGACGAAGAATTTAAGCGGGTCCAGGATGATTTAAATAATTACAAGAAACAGAAGTCTGAAATACAAAATAAGATGCGTAGTCAATCTCCTGTGAATGTTGAAGAGCTAAAAGCCAGTTTTTTAGAGATGGTAAAACAGATCGGTGTTCAGGAAACCACAGAAAAACTACACAATCTTTTAAACAAATAAAAATCAGATTTGGTAATGAATCAATATTTTTGTCATATGCTTTGCAGAGAGATGACACGTCATTTACACCACTTGTGCCTGATTGTTTAGCCCCATCTGCACCACCGCCAGAGTACTACTGAGAAAAAAAAAGTTTTTTTATTGTCCTTGTATCTTGACAAATCTGACCGAGTAAGTTGTGACTTAAGTCAAGTTGTTGTAAGAACTTAGGGAAAGTACTTGTAAGAACTTAGGGTAAGTACTTGTAAGAACTTAGGGTAAGTAATTAATAAGTTCTTATGGCAACACACTTAAAGGTTACCTCTGCAGGTTCCTAAAAGTTAGTTGCAACTTGTTAATAAGTATTAAGTTTCACTTGGCATCACTTGATCAGGTAAATGATTAGGTATTGGCAAAGACAATAGTTATAGAGAGAGAACAATAGAGACCCGAAAGATAATTAGATCAATAAAGCCGCATCAGTCATGCTCATCACTTTTTAAAAATCAAAAGGTTGTTTCAAAAATAATGGGGGTGTAATGGAAGTAAAAAATATGATATTAAAAATGATGTAATTTAATGTCTGATGCAGCTTTATTGAATTCATTGTCTTTCGGGTCTCTATTGTTCTCTCTCTCAGCCGGGAACTCTCACTTCGATTATAAAGCTAGCATATTATTATTAGCCGTATATACATAACAGTCAATAAACACCTTTACCATACCCTATGCACATTAAGTGCATTGTGCATGCTTATTGGAGACCGGGGCAGTGTGTGACACGAAAATCTCTTTTCATTCTCAGGCAGGCAGTATTCAAGATAAAGCCATGAAATAAACTAATAACGAAAATTAAAGTCTTTTAGCACATACAAAACAAAAAAAATTAACAGACATATGCGACAGTTTTGCCGCAATAACTGATTAAAAATGCTGATTAAACCGGGGTTAGGTTGATACACCCCAGGGCAGGTTGAGACACTGAGCAGGGCAGGTTGAGACAAAGTTAGGGCAGCTTGAGACGCAGCACTCTAGTTCGGATCACAAACACACAAGTTAGAGTTAGCTCTTTGACTATAGTTTAGACATAACAGTGAATCATTGTTTTTATAGTTAAAAGCAAATATGAGACAAAAAAAAAAAAACACACACAAAAACTCAACATTTTTTGCACAACCAAAGATCAAAATCTGGGGCACGTTGATACAGTCATTTTGGGGCAGGTTGAGACAAGAATTAATTTTGTAAAGATATCAAGACACAGGCACCACTCTGTTTAAATATGCAGCAGTCATAGATCTAAAAGAAAAAAAAACATATTCCTAGTAAAAAGTGACTATAAAAAATTAAAATACAGCCCTCACCAAAACAAGAGAAACGGGTGACTGTTACGAGCCGATGCGAAAAACGAGCATGTGTACCCATTCAGCCCTGACGCACTACACCAGGAGATGGGTCGACTATGATAATTCAAGGGTAGTGCCAGATTAGCTTGGCGCCGACAGATGACGCCTCCAAACTTTGGGAAATAAGTGCGTTGGGCTGAACAATTTAATGTAAAACAGGTAAGAACTTTTTGAGAATTCACAAAATTCAAACAAAGTGTCCCATTTAGCTTCAGAAGCAGACATCCGGACGTACACTCACTCATAACCTATCGCTACGTTAACCCCCTTCAGCCAGTCCTCCTCTTGTCCTCATCACAGAAAGACTCATTCAGCCCGGCGCACGTATTTCCCAAATTTTGGAGGCGTCATTTAACGACTACGCACCTTTTGCAGGAGATGGATCGACCATGATATTTCAAGGGTAGTGCCAGATTAGTTTGGCGCCGACAGGCGCCAAGCTAATCTGGCACTACCCTTGAATTATCATGGTCAACCCATCTCCTGCTGTAATACGTCAGGGCTGAATGGGTTAATGTTTCACTGAGTGAGCCGAAATGTCAGACCAAGAGGAGTTTTCGAATCAAGTGGAAAGCAGCTTCTAGATGCCATCAGTGTGTTTTCGAGCTCAAACTCAGTAAAACCGGCCACGTTTTGCAGCTCTGAATGACAGTTTTGAGCTGTTTGCGTTTTGCTAACTTCTTCACGGCATGTCACAAAGTAACTTTGTTTACTAAAAGAAAGCCTCGGCAGCACTGTACAGCAACTGTCCTTCATGCACTACCTGCACAGCAGTTGCAAGACAGCTTTCCTATGGAACAATGTGCTCGATTCGATCTCTCTTTAGCTAACCTGACCATCTTTTATAGGCCATTGCAAAAGATTCATCAATTATTAAAGTAATGAATTCTGTAAAAGAACATACACAGGTTGGACAACTAACACCAAAAAAACATAAAATGTTGGTAATATGCTGTCACTGGCATGCTTAACACTTGAAAAAGAAAAAAAAATGGAAAGGGACAAAATATATAATATAACATAATAGCACGGGGCAGGCTCAACCTGCCCCCAAGCAGGTACCTGCTAAAATATCTCGCAGTATTCTAAATTTACTGCAGTGTTAATTAAACCGATGCAAACACAAGCTTTTATTGTTTCTTTGCTTTAAAAAAACCATTATCGCTACTATCATTAAAGCAGTAACTTTAAAATTAACATTTTTCAACACTGTGAGAACATTTCTTACCTTTGAAAAGCAAGCCTCACATTTCTGCTAAAACCTAGTGGATGTTGTAGACCGGGTTTGAGAAATATTATCAGCGGAAAAGAACAGCTGAATTATAACATCAAAGGCCTTATTTTTGGGGTGTCTCACCCTGCCCCGGTCTCCCCTAACCTTTTGCGTGTCGGTAGCGGTTTTAGTCGCGATGATTCATGTTACCGACGCGCAAAGGGTTAAATAGGGTTATTAGTGGTAAATTGATCGGTCAGTTTAAACTGGCCACCACATGATTTTTCTTCTCCAGACCTCCACTGCAGGCCTCGCCCAGAGGATTAATGCAAGAACAACGTGGTGACAGAGTGAAAAAAGGTCGTGCGTCCACGCGTCTGTTCGACGAAGGCAGCTTGGAGGTCAGCTAGTAGAGGCGTTAGTGACTTGCAACAAAGAGAGTATTCTCGTGACGTTTGCGGGAGTACTTCCCAGCTAGACACAATCGGGGCGTAAGCGTACACCCCCCATTAGGTCTGTCTGGAGGGCTCACCCGCCAACGGCACAGGTCGCATTGGTTTCTTGTGGACACCATTGTGTACGCTCTTCAGGCAAACTGCTTGTACAGTAAGAGGTGCTTTTGCTTTACTCATATCACAGTAGAAATAAGTAAGCACACAGTGGGCCTTTTAACCTGTTCAGCATCAAAATCTGTGCTTCATTTTTTCGGGTTTCAGATTTGATTCAATACTTTTTGATAAAATGCCAATAAATAATTCATGGAAACAAATTCAAAGGACAAATAGTAAACACGTTCGGCTTGGAATAGTCATATTACTAAAATTCCGTTATATTTTATATATTTTCGTCGTCACTGTCTTAGCAATTGGTATGTTTGGTTAATTCACACCGGTACCTTCTAACGTCTGCTACATTCTTTACCGGTATCTGTATTTAATAAATGTTAAAATATTTGGTTTTTTCGGCTGACTCAACATAGTTATTTATTTTGTATTATGTTCTGTATAGATGTGTTTATTTCATGATTGTAATTACTGAATTAGCATACACGGTTTCATTAGGACTGATATTTTTATGATGAAAAAAACACCCAAAACCATAGTAGACATCAGGCTTTACTAGCCTTTTGTAGCCAATATTCTATATCTGATATATTTAGTTTAACATGTTCAGTGGCGAGAAACTTCAAACACCCACATAACTGCAAGAGTTATAGATCTTCGTGAGCTCCCCCCCCCCCCCCCCCCCCCCCCCCCCGCCTCAGTCCAGCACACATTAGGAAACAGTCCAGCACACATTAGGAAATAGTCATTTCGCTTAAATATATTGTGTTCTAGTGAAACTACACGGACAGAAATTTCGTCCAACCCTCCCAAGCATGCTGCTTGCTAATGTCCGCTCGCTTCGGAACAAGCACGACGAGCTCTGTGGTCTTTTAGATACACAACGTGATTTTAGAGACTGTTGTGTTTTATGTTTTTCGGAGACATGGCTTGATTCCACTGTACCTGACACTGCCGTGCAACCCCCCGACTTTACAATCTACAGATCTGATCGGTGCCATGTACTTTCTAACAAAGGAAAGGGTGGTGGTGTGTGTTTTCTTATCAATAACCAATGGTGTACCGATGTCCGTATTTTGTCTTAGACATGCTCGCCAGATCTAGAAACACTAACTATTAAATGTCGACCCTTTTATCTCACACGGAAGTTCTCTTCAGTGATCCTCACGGCCGTCTATATATACCACCACAGACCAACACAGGTAGGGGAGGAGCCCTTATTATGAAACAGTGCTTATTATGAAACACCTTGCTCCCGGCGAAACGGAATAGCTTTTCTAAATTCCGCCTGTGCAGTAATATAGAGCGACTTCAGTGAGCCTTATTTCCGGTACAAGAATGTCAGGTGTGATGAAAACGAAAACACACCTAGAAAATGTGATTTTTGACCCTTCTGCATCTATGTTTTCGCCATTTTGAAACACCTACATCAGCATTCAGTTTTGTGATTTTTAAAAAATAGCCACTCTTGTCATGAAGAGCAATCTTCGGACATCAGATAACCAGCAGCAATCGTTTTGGTTCTCTTTTTGTTGTTTTGGAGGCACGCGTTTTCCTGGAGAGGTATCTTGTTTCTATTATGAAACATAAAGAGCTCCTAATATGAAACGTGTTTCATAATTAGAACAGTGTTTCGTATAAGGAGCAGTGTTTGTCTAGCGTATATATCGGAAACCATCCAGCCAGTTTGATCCAAATTTCAGATGTTGATACTTTTTCTCAATACAGAGTATCCCACACCATGATCATGTCACTTTGCGAAGAAGGTGAGGACCTACAAATGCGCCACTTGTTGACTATCAAAACGAGGGGCGGGTGGTGCAGGTGGGAGGTCGCGGGAAGGGGGTGAGTGGTCTGAAGACCTTTTCACCAATGGGCGAAAAATCACACGACGGACCGTTTACAATTTCCAAGAAGAGGCGTGGAGTGTGTGTGTGTAGGGGGGGGGGGAAAGGGGGGGGGGGGTTCCAAACTCCCCAAAATGGAAAATTACACATTTAACAATATCCTGGGAGCCGTGCGCCTTGGAACACCCCTCTCCCCCTGAATTTGCTTCTTAAATTAGTACATAAACCTGTGTCGATAATTTGAGGAAGTTTACAAAGTAAAATAGGTAAAAGCACTATCAGGGGAGAGAAATGTGCTGTATCGACCAATGATCTAGTTTGATCGAAGCACCAAAAAAAAAAAAAAAAAAAACGATAGGAAAGAGGGGGGGGGGGGGCGGGGTGCGCTAAATAAGTGACTGGAAGCAATGCATATGGAACTCCCTTACCCCCCACCCCCCACCCCCTCCCCCGAAAGGGGGGGGGGCGTATCACACATCCCATTGTTCCAGCCCCTTGATGCAAGGGGGTCCAGAAAATTCGCCGGTGTGGACAGCTGTTTCGGTCTTGGCGACCTCGTCGATACAGCACACCATTCGGCATACTGGTGGAAGGCAGGAATTTTTGCCTACCTGCAAAGACAGCCACATTTTACTGTGGTGTCTGCAGTTGCATACATTCCATGCCTCCAGCTAGAGCTAAATTTCCATGCACCCTAAGAGAGAATCTACTAAAAGGGGAGAAGGGGTTGCAGTCGATATCGTCGTAATATATGAAAAGAGAAGGGGAGACTGCCAGTGCTAATATTTTAGGAAGTTTACAAAGTAAAGTAGGTAAAAGCACTGTCAGGGGAGAGAATTGTGCTGTATCGACCAATGATCATAGATCTAGTAGTAGTAGTAGTAGTAGTAGTAGTAGTAGTAGTAGTAGTAGTAGTAGCATTGTTGTGAGGACAAAATGGGCCGTGAAGCCTTTGCAAATGTCCTTTCTTTCTTTAATTACTTTATGGGTCTGCTATGAAATCAAATTTTCCTATAAATCATTCATCATAGGAATAAAAAATCTCTTTAAATTTTGGTAATTCGTCCAGCTGGTTTTAAAAAGAATTTATGTTAGATGCTTTTTTTTTTAATGAAACTGGTAACTCATTCCAAACAATGGCAACTCTGTTAGAAAAACAAAACTTCCGTAGGTTAGTGTTGCAGTGCTGTACACAGATTTTCCCTTCAGAGTTTCGGGTTCTGTCACAAAATGGTGCTGCAAAAAAGTCGTTCCAATTTATTTCGTCGATGCCATTATAAATTAAAAAAACTTGGATTAAGTCTCCACGTATTCTACGTCCACGTAAGGAGTGTAGTCCAAAGTATTTGAGTCTGTCTAAATAAGTCATATTTCTACATTCTTTGACCAGCTTTGTTGCTCGTCTATGTACCCTTTCGAGTACAAATGACTAAGTGACTGGAAGCAATGCATATGGAAGCCCCCACAAAGGGGGGCGTATTACATATCCCAGTTCCAGCCCCCCCCTTCCGCCCCCTCCCCCCCCCCCCACGCCCCTCTCCCCCTCCCCCCCCCCCCCCCCCCCCGCCCTGGTGGGACCTAGATTTAAATTTTCATGCACCAAAGGGCTGGAACAGTGGGATATGTGATACGCCCCCTTCGGGGGGGGGAGCTTCCATATGAATTGCTTCCAGTCACTTACTTAGCACACCCCCTCTTTCTTATCTTTTTATTTTTTGGGTGCTTCCATCAAACTAGATAGATCTATGATCATTGGTCGATACAGCACAATTCTCTACCCTGACAGTGCTTTACCTACTTTACTTTGTAAACTTCCTAAAGTATTAGCACTGGCAGCCTCGCTTTTTTTTCTGTGTCGATAATGCTAGTTGTATCAAGTTTTACTTCTGAGGTGGAAAAACTAAATACAGTAGCTTTTATTCCCCTATACATATAACATTTTCAACACACTTGCTGACATGCCTGCTCTTTGACATTTGGAAGGAGCCAATAAACTTAATATGCATAGACAGTTTAATCCCTAGCAAAACATTTCCACTGGGGTTTTATTGCAAAGTTCACATACAAACTACCTGTAATAACAACAACCTGAAATAAAAACCTTCTTACTTCTCGTGACCTTTGACCTTAATGAGAGGTTAACTTAGTAGAGCTGCAGACAAAAGTTGTATCATCAGTTTTCTCTTTGGCAAGTTTTAAAATAAGATTACAACTATTTTCTTTATAAAAAATAGCCCTTTATTGACCTTGTAACCTTGGCCTTTCATGGAGGTCAGCGCAAGTGACAATCAAAGCTATTGTCAAATATGATCACTGTGCCAAATTAGAAGTCTGTGGCTCTGATGGTCTCTCAGAAATTCAAAATGATAACATATGTCACAATTGGATATACACAGGATAATGGATGGATGGACCAATAGTGGACCAGTGATGGATGACTCATTATATTTAACTCACTTATAATATTGGATGAACCTATAATGTCTGCTAACCATCTCTCATGCCTTAATTGCCCAACAAAATGCAAGTAAAACTTGTAAAAAGGACATAATCACACTGTTTCATAATAGGAGACCTAGTGTTTCATATTAGGCAAATGGTGCCTAATATGAAACAATGTGTCACTTTTTTCAAACTGGAACTGCTTCTGCATCGATTGGAGTTTTGAAATTTGGCTTTGTCCTAAGATGCATCAATATAATCTCTGTCAAACCCTGGTTTCGGATTGATTCTACCTTTCTTTGGACGAACGCGCGAGACGTTTTTGCTTAAGTGTTTCATACATGTGTCTCCTCCCCTACTGCTGTCAGTGAGTTGTCTGACATTGTGACACAGAGTGAAAATACCAACCCCGACTCTGTAACTACTGTAAGTCTTATAGCCGGTGACTTCAACAAAGCTGACTTGAGAACGGGGCTCCCCAAATACCGTCAGCAAGTTACCTGTGGAACGCGTGGGAACAACAGACTCGACCACTGCTATACAACAATAAAGGATGCATACCGCTCTATTTCACGCGCACCTCTAGGAAACTCCGACCACTCCATGATATTTTTAATAACTGTGTACAAGCAACAGCTAAAGAGGGAGAAACCAGCTAGACGCGTTGGTACGACAGTGGTCGGCCGCTGCGGTGGAGACACTGCGCGGTTGTTTGAGTCCACCAAATGGGACGTTTTCAAAGACTCCTCCACCAGTATCGACGAGTACACGGACGTGGTTACAGACTATATTAAATTTTGTGAGGACATCTGCATACCTACCAGGACTGTCACAAAATATCCAAACGACAAGCCTTGGTTCAGTAAAACTATTAGGGACAAACTCAATGAAAAAACAGGAAGCCTTCGCCTCTAATGACACAAAAAAAACCAAAAAACAAACAAAACAAAACAAAAAACAGTATAAAAAAGCTAAATATGAGGTACAGAAGTGTATTAAGGCATCAAAAAGACAAAACCGACAGAAACTTGAAAGCAACCTGATTACGAACAATTCTAGAGATATATGGCAAGGCATACAGAAAATCACAAACTACAAACAAGCATCAAATCGCGCAGACACTCACCACCCCACACTGGCAAACGACCTGGACGTGTTTTTGACAGGCAAAATAACCACCCCGTTACTGTACCACCCCCGCTTAGTACCGATGATGATTTTCTTGTGGTGTGTGAAACGGATGTGAGGCGGTTTCTCAGACGTTTGAATGTGCGCAAGGCAGCAGGCCCTAATAAAATTTCTCCTGGCCTTTTGAGGTTACAGTGCTGATCAGTAAAGGACGCTGTGTCGCTGGGGCTGCACTATATTCTGCAGCATCTGGAAAAGCCAAATGCGTATGTTAGGATGCTTTTTGTTGATTACAGCAGCGCATTCAACACTATCATACCGTCCAAACTGCATGAAAAGCTGCTGCACCCTGGCTTCGCACAGTCCATCTGTAAATGGGTTCTGGATATTTTGTTAAACAGACCCCAGATTGTCAGGATCGGTTCGTGCGGTCAGAACTGTGTTCAGCTGTGTCAGTTCCCTAGTCCTGGTCAATGTGGACATGTATCACAGTCTTTGACCTTGAGTACGGGAGCTTCCCAAGGACGTTTTTTTTTATATCCCCATTGTATTCTCTTTTTACACACGACTGTGTATCCCACTATGATAGCACATGCATAGTGAAATTCGCTGATGATACGACAGTCAAGGGTTTTGTACATAACAATGACGAGAGTGCATATCGGGATGAGGAAGACATGTTAGTTGGCTGGTGTTCTGACAACAACCTGGATTTGAATGTTGGTAGGACCAAGGAAATGATAATTGATTTCAGGAAAAAGAAAACTGACCCCCTTCCCTTAACCATCCAAGGAAACGGTATTGAAATTGTTGAAACGTTCAAATTCCTGGGAATTTAGCAAATCTGTTTTCGTTGCGGCTCACTTGGCGGTTTTTGTTGTCATAATATGGTTATTATGCTACAGATTTATCTTATTTTACTTACTTAGATGTGTGTGAATACTTAGTAGAATGACTGCTATACATATGTGTGGTTTGGTATTTTAGAGTCTGCTTGATTGCGATGTATGTATGTTTTATGTGTTGATCTTAATATGGACGCTCGTCAGTTATGCTGCAAAAAATTCCTAATGTTTATGCATATGGCAATAAGTTTATCTTAACTTATCCTATCTTATCTTATCTTATCTTATCTTATCTTATCTTATCTTATCTTATCTTATATTATCTTATATTATCTTATCTTATCTTATCTTATGGGTAATCTAATGAAGGTGATATCTGTAACACCGCAAACGCATTAGAAAAAAAAAGTCAATTTTTTTAGATGTTCTCACCATCCGTGGGAACTATCGGGAGAACAGTGGGGTTTGGCATTTTTTCTGAGCTGCTTCACATCCGAGAAAAAAATGAACAAGATCCAAACCCAAGAGACATAGATCCTCATACGCCGCCGCGACTGCGGGGGCTTGTGAGGATCTATGTCTCTAGCTGAGATTAGTTTGTAGCCATGTTCCTTAACGGTTGTGGCTTTTTGCATAAACAAAGGATTCTGAAACAGCTTTCGCCTCCTCTGGCAGGGAATGGGTAAACGCCAATAACTATCAAGCTAGGATTGTTTCTTACTCGACACAAAAAGTATACCTACATGCCCATCCCTCCCTCCGAAAATAAACAAACGGGACATTGTTGATGGGTGAGAAATGCATACCAATGAATGGCCAACTGCAGCACTGATTACAGTGGTACACTGCGTGTCGAGCTCGACGAGTCCGATATCAGGTCACATCACACATTAGGCAGGTTAGGCATTACGAGGATGGTGCTTTAAGAAAAATGTCCTGATTAATGTCCTTGATGTCCTTATTGATGTCCTTGATCTTCTTACTTTTTTGGGGATTTTTTACACGACAAATGTGTAGCTTGAACATACACTGAATGTGAAATGTGTGGGAACCATTTTTTCTGGTTTGAAGATCCGGTATTTGCACGTGCTTTAGTGTCACCTGTGTACCAAATTTCAGGCTGATCTGAGCATATTCAATGCGTTAGAACAGACTTTGGAAGCTGCTGATCATGCATGTCCTGAACAAGGGGAGACAATCTGATATTTTAGAACTTTAAATGGTCAATATACATGTACACATTTTTTTCTTCTTCGGGTTTCAGATTTGATTCAATACTTTTTGATAAAATGCCAATAAATAATTTATGGAAACAAATACAAAGGAGAAATTATAAATAAGTTCGGCTTGGAATAGTCATATTACTGAAATTCCGATGTTTTATATATTTTCGTCGTCCCTGTCTTCACAACTTAATTCAAACCGGTACCTTCTAACGTCCGCTACTCTCTTTACCGATATCTGCATTTATAAACAACAACAACAACTTAAACTTTCTGGGTTTTCCGGCTGACAAAACACGGTTATTGATTTCTATTGTGTTCTGTATATATGTGTTTATTTCATGACGGTAATTATTGAATTAGTATACGTGGTTTCATTTGGACTGATATTATTATGATTTTATTTTAAAAAAACAGCAACAAACAAACATAATGGGAGTATGTCGGCTTTACTAGCCATTTTTTAGCCAATATTCCATGTCTGATATATTTAGTTTAGCCTGTTCAGTACCGAAAAAAACGTTGAACGCCCACCCAGCTGCAAGAGGTATAGACCCTCAAGAGCCCCCATGAGGATCTCTACCTCTTGCTGACATCACTTTCAATCCATGTTCCCGGGACATCTAGGTTTTTGTGCTGTATAAATTAACGAAGATTGCAGCAACACAGTCTTTGCAAGCTGGCACTAAAGGGGATAAACGTTTGTTCTCCTTTGTGTACAGGAGGTCCATTAAACCTGGTCGACATAGAAAAGCTGCCAGGAGAGGATATGAGTGTGTGAAATGCCCGTGGCTCAGCTGGCGCGTCCACCTGACCTCTGCAGAAGTCACAAGGAGGCACGGTGTCCACCATGGCTTACGCAGGGAAGGTGGCATCGGATGCTATGATATATCATACATCCGATCTGACGATTTTTCAATCCATTTCTCCAACCTAGATTCCGATTCTGATGTGGTTATTTTTTATTGAGTGCTGCTCTGAGTTTTTGGACCTCACGGCTTCCAAGCCGTAAGGTCCAAAATGACAGACCAACGCACATTTAGAAATAGGACATTTAACTTGAAACGTGTTGCTGTTAATCTAGTGAGGGTGGGGTACTCAGAAGTAAAACAAGACACAATGTTTAGAAACAGATGAATGTTTTGGAATGTTCTCACCATGCGTGATATCTGGGAACTCTCGGTAGAACAGCAAGGTTGGGCAATTATTCTTAGGCCCTTCACAGCCGACAAAAGGTGAACAAGGTCCAACCCCAGTTCCTCAGCCTACCATTATCACATCTGCTGCCTCTGTCCACTAACAAACGCCTTTCTCCCCTTGCTATAAACGTTATGGGTATCGTACACGCAGCCAAATAGCTCATTAGCCCCTTCACTGTCGAGGAAAATTGTAACGCCACCCAACAGCAAGAGACATAGATCGTCATGAGCCCCCGCGACTGCGGGGGCTCATGAAGATCTATGTCTCTTGCTGAGAGCAGACTGTAACCATGATTCTTGGACGGTTGTAGTGTTTGATTCTGAAACAAATTTCGCCTCCTCTGGCAGAGAAGGGGTAAACGCCAATAACTATCGAGCAAACGAAGCTAGGATTTCTTTCTAACCGGACACAAAAGTATGCCTACATGCCCGTCTCTCCCTCCGAAAATGAATAAACTGACATTGTTCATTGGTGAGAAATGCATACCAATGATTGGCTAACAGCAGCATTAGATTACCGTGGTATACTGCGAGCCGAGCTCGATGAGTCCGATATCAGGTCACATTACATATTAAAATTAGGCAGGTTAGGCAGTACGAGGACTGATGTACTTGATGTTCTGATTTGTTTCTGTATTTTGCGCATGGTAAAATTTGAACTTGAACATACACTGAATTTTTTTCTAAGTGGAAATCTATTTTTCAGGTTATAGATCCAGCATCTGCACATGCTCTGTCACCTGTGTACCAAACTACAGGCTGATCTGAGCATATTTGATGCGTTAGAACAGACTTTGGAAGTTGGTGATCATGCATGTCCTGAACAAGGGGAGACAATCTGCTCATATTCCAGAAAGTGGATATTTTAGAACTTTAAATGGTCAACATACATGTATATAAACGCAGTGCTTTGCAGCAGCATATTCAGACAGTTACAGCTGTTGACAGTGATAGCAGTTTGAGGAAAATAAAGTAAGACAGAGGACTGGCAGGCTGAGCAGTTTAAGTAAAAGTGTAAAAAACAGGAAGCAGGGTGGGTGTTAAACAAATCAGTACATGGTGACCATTTGACCAGGTTGAACAACCTCTCTTATTTTATAAGTGAAGACATAATCTCGTAATCCCATGCTAAAATTCTAGACATTCCATGCATATTTGCTGAGTTTTCTGCAAGACTGAAATTCAGATATGCTTTACACCTGTATCGGGCTAGAGGCAGACCATCTCTTTTGCCTAGTTTAAATTGTCCTGCTGCTGATGGTGTGCGCATCAGTTACGGCTGTGCTTGGAAGTGCGGTTGGTAAGAAAACAGGTTGAAAGCAAGGAAACTAGTCTGCTGATGTCTTCATTTTCTTTCTGAATTTTGTCCATGGCAAATGTGCAGCTAGAACCTAAACTGAATTTTTTTACAAATCATTTTCAAGATGTAGATCCAGCATTTGAACATTATCTTTCACTTGTGTACACATTTCAGGGTGATCTGAGCCCATCTGATGTGTTAAAACAGTCTTTGCAAATTGATCATGCATGTCCGGAGCAAGGGGAGGCAATCTGCCTCTATTCCAGAAAGGGAATATTTTCTTTTGATGGTCAATACACATATCGAGTTGAAAATGTGTTTTAACCCGAAAATGCAATAAATTACGTTTCACTTTTTAAAAGCGTGTTTCTTTCTTTGCAGGGAAGTGTTGTGCTTGTTACACGTCTGGCAGTCACCTTTTTGATCTGAACACTGAACAGACACAGACAATTATTTTCTTTCTTTTTTCTTTATTTCCCAAACTTCACATCAACACACTGTTGTTGTACAGTTGTAAAACACTCTTATGACAAAAGACTTAGAAAGACATGCAGTTGAAAGCACAAATCTGAAACTTAAGGCCGTCCGAGGGAGGGTGGGAGCGTTTGAGTGGGGCAGGCGACAGTTCTCTGCAAATTACAACAAAGAGGGCTGGGAAGGGGGGGGGGGGAGGGAGTGGGAAGTAAAAGTTGTTCAGCATGAACAAAAATCTAGAATTGTTTTTGTCGAAAAATGTTTTTTATTCCAATGACTTACATACATTCCTTACACACCATAACAACATAATTATGGGTCGGACCGACCAAGATAGTTCAAGGTTGGTGCTAGATAAACTTGGCGCATAAGGCGCCAAGCTATTCTGGCACCACCCTTGAACTAACGAAGTCGATCTCTCTCCTGAACTATAACGCAGACCTCCGGAAGGCGACACCCGGTTAGGACGTTTGGACTTTAGGACTCAATTAATATTAGGCGCCAACAAGCTATTCCGGCACCACCCTTGAACTATCATGGCTGATCTGTCACCTGAACTGTAATATAGTCTTCAGAGGACGACTCCCGACCACAGGACTCAATTAACACTTTCACTGCCGAGTAAACGTGAACACCACCCAACTGCAAGAGGCACTGAGTTACGGGTGCCCATGAGGATCTATGTCTCATGCTGACATCATTTTCAATCCATGCTCCTCTGACGGCTGAGGATCTGTGGTTTCAAATTAAATGAACAAGGATTTCAAAAACACAATTTGCGTCCGTCAAGGGGTTACTACTGGCGGGTCAAGCTATATACTGCCACCACCCTTGGACTATCATGGCTGATCCAGCACTTTCCATATAGCTACGCGACAGCTGTGTTGTAGCCGACACGGCAAAAGAGTGGCTGAACAGCAGGTGAAAAAAGGCTTTGTGTGTTTCCATATAGCGGGGCAACAGGCTGCATCGCGCATGTATTTAAGCTGTTTAGAATTGTTGCGATTTGTTGTCGCGTGCTGAAAAGCACGCGCCCTTCGCCCAGAAATCGCGGCGGAATCGCCGTTGAATCTCTCCATGAAGCGATACAAAAACTAGTATCGCGCAGTCGCCTGTCGCACATTAGTCGCGCCGCTGTCGCGTATACGGAAACACGTCTTTGTTTTTGTCTACCCTATTTAAAAAATACGGTAGACTTTGAAATGGGGCTGGGTCGGAGCGCATTCAGGAGCATGCACATGACGTTTGTTGGCGTGGGACGCACAAATTCTGGCAAAGAAGTAACACGATAAAAATGACGTCACGTCTAGCTACGCAAACCTTGCTAGAGAACGTCTTTTGGGCGTCAAACGCCGTGTGTGTGTGTGTGTGTGTGTGTGTGTGTGTGTGTGTGTGTGTGTGTGTGTGTGTGTGTGTGTGTGTGTGTGTGTGTGTGTGTGTGTGTGTGTGTGTGAGAGACAGCGATTAGAGCCCGTATTTGAGGACGGACAAGCTTGAAATTTTTGGATATTATCCTTAAAAGAATTATCTCGGCACGTTTTTATAAATGTTATGATTAAGATGCTCATTGGCGAGAAAATGGCCGTTTCACAAAAATTGGTTGATTCATACTGGAATACGTAATCGTTCTTATTTTTACTAGATATTTTGCGCATAGCTAGATAAAAGAGACATTTTGAATGAATTCGCTAACCAACATTGTACCTGTAGAACCTTTTTAGTGATAATTAAATATTTGTTGAAGAAATGTATTTTCTCGTTTTGGGGATTAATTTCACGAATTATATGGGTTAATCTTAAAACGATTGAATCTTTTTTTATGAAAAAAACCCCAATCTTCTCATTAATAATCGCATGATTTTTCGTATACGGTATTTTCATAAGCCTGCATTTTGTCTCGGCTGTCGGGTATGATTAGGTCAATACCTGTATGCCCTAGGTGTGAAAATCTGAGAGAACGTCTTTTGGGCGTCAAACGCCGCGCGCGTGCGCGCGCGTGTGTGTGTGTGTGTGTGTGTGTGTGTGTGTGTGTGTGTGTGTGTGTGTGTGTGTGTGTGTGTGTGTGTGTGTGTGTGTGAGTGTGTGTGTGTGTACCACTTTTTCGGAGTCATTTGTAAAACAGCTAACATAACTTTAATTTTTCTTTTACGAAAAAAATAAAAAAAATATCTTCTCATTCATACCCGCATGAATTTTCATAATCAGTCTTTGCATACGCCTGCTGTTTGTCCCGACCCTGGGGTAGGATTAGGTCAATTAAGCCCTAAGCGTGAAAATCAGCAAGAAACTTGCAATGTTGATTCTCTGATACGTCAAATGTTTGTACTGCGATGAGTGACGTATAACATCGAGTCGTCACTAGGAACACCGCGTCGTGGGACTAATGATGCCATGACGTGAAGCTTGAAGTGACGTCATTTCGTTGCTCGTGCTATCATTCTTCTTCAAAATAGCGATGCTACACCATACCACAGAGCATACGAATGGCGGGAATCGCCGCGTGTCCGTCTTTATTTTTGTGTGCCAGAGTGTGTAGATCAGAGGGTGGGTTAGAGTAGAAGGAGATGGATTCCTGTCGCTACACGAGCCCACAGAGCGTACTAATGGCAGGAAGCGCCGTGTGTCCGTCTTTATTTGTGTGCGCCGACGTGTGTGTTGATCACAGGTTGGCTTAGAGAGGAGAGAAATGGATCAGCATAATAAACCTAAAAATATCAACAACTCTGAATGTTCCTAAAAGATAAACGCATCTGAGCTCCAAACAATACGGTAGACTTTGGGATGAAATCCTCATCTTGTTATGTTCTCATTTGTGTCGCTGTAGCGCCGCTATATGGAAACACGCCCTAACTCAGTCTTCAGAGGAAGATTTCAAACGTCGGAAGATTCCGCCACAGTAATAGGGCTCATTGTATTTAATGCGTCAGACGTTGTGTGCCTTTGGAGTCCAGTGCAGGCGAAAAGGACATCATTCATAACAAATGTCAAGCAAAGGTCGCTCTCACCTTACTATTTGTTCACCTTCTTATCATCAACACATTTCTTCTTCTTTGTGGGCACATTCGCTTTGTGTTTGATAGTAAATGGCAAACCTTACCTGACACCTTTACCGGTGAAAAGGCAAGGCTAGTGTGTTAACCCCTTCGTTGCCAGTGGACGGGCTTGAAATCGTTGGAAATTCAGCGTCGAAGATTCCCTTAGCCGTACAAGAAACATAGGATGCAACGCGGCTTCAGCAAGAGGCATAGATCCTCATGAGCCCCCGCAACTGAGGGGGCTCATGAGGATCTATGCCTCTTGCAAATGGGTGTTCAGTTTTTCTCGGCGTTGAAAGGGTTAAAACTCAGTTATTCACCCAAGGCTTTTCATCTGCAAGATACATGGTCTCACATGTGCACCTCCCGCCTCGCAGGCGCTCATCAAAGGGAGGGAGGGGGCATGGCGGGGTGGCAGTGGGGGTGGGGGGGGGGGGTGGGGGGGTGGGGGGGGGGTAACGTTCGCGGATTCGAGAACATGAATTTTGCTATTTGCGCATCACGAATTTAAAAGAGAATAGCTTTCACGTTTCACAGTGCAACGAGACGATGAAGAGAGAAGGTACTGCTTTCATAACTTCTTTTTGCTGACGGAAAACTCTAACAAAATGGGGGTGAGGGGTATAGAGAGGGGGCGGGGGGGGGGGGGGTAGAGAAGAAGTAGGCTGGGACAGCAGGTTTAAGTGGTGGACAGAGATCAAAACGACGGAAGGGGAACGGGGTGTGTGGAAAGGGATGCGGGGTGGGAGGGTGGGGTGGGGGATGGGAGGGGGATGAAAGGGAGGAGAAAGAGTAGTCTGAGACTGCATGGTTATGATGCATGGACAGAGACAGTGTGCACAACATTCCACAACTGGGCGGAAAATTAAAGGACGAGGGTGTGTGTAGGATGGGTGGGGGGGGGGGGGGTGAGCGGGGGTGGAGAGAGAGAGAAGATGCTTGTACGTTTCACTACCAATTTTTTTTTTTCATGGATCACGAAGATGAAACAACTGCATCAGTCACGAAAAACGCCAATGACGCATCACGAATTTTTAAGGGCATATCCCTCCCACCTCAAACCCCACCACCACCCCCACCACCACCACCCCCCTCCCCCACACACACACACACACACACTTCCCCCCGATCCCCATTTCTAGAGAGTCAATGCAGTTTTGCTGGAAGTAATCGGCTGTGGGCACTTACTCGCGTCTATGCTCCTCATACAGGCAAAGTCAACTAGGGTTGAAGCCCGAGACCGTCGCATTTATTGCGACTAGTGAGCAAAAGGTTCTCGTTCCGACGTCGGTCTTAGCTGGCACGCACACGGCCGGGCCGGGGCCAGCTGAGGCCGACGTCGGAACGAGAACCTTTTGCTAAATCTGGGAACGCTTTACGAGCAAGCGGTCTCCGTTTGCAAACACCAGAAATGAGCAGATGTGAATTGGTACTGGTGACATTTAGAGAATGACGAAGAAATGTTTGCACGGAACTGCCTTGTGACTTCTTCACTACAGCGAGCACAGATGTGTATTGATTTGAAATAGAAATATAGCCAGCGAAGATTTAGCTCTCTATATATGGGCTAATGTAGGTGTGTCCACTCGCCATGGGCTCAAAAAGACTAAAGCGATCTGCTCCACGGTGGGCTTGGATTGCTGAATTGTTCAGTCAAAGGGTAATCAATGTTGTCTTACCTCAGCTAAGACATGTCTACCCTTCTTTTCACAATCCATGTGAGCAGGTACAAGAAACAGTAGTTTTCTGCTGCCTCACGTGTGTAACGGAAGAGCTTTACTGCGTATAAAGGAGGAGAAGAACAGACAATTATTTCATTTTACTTGCACTCCTAAACTTCATAAGTTCAAGTCAGTTAGTCCTTTTTTTTCTATGGACCCTTTGCATGAATGAGTTTAGATCTGTGCCAGCCACTAAGCAAGGTGCTCCGCGCTAGTGGCTGGCGGCACAGGACTAAGTTAACGCATGCTACTAACTTCAGCAGTATTGTAAGACATACTAAAAACATGTATAAACAACATATCGCACACTATTCACCCTATATTGCCTGGAGTAGCTCGCTTTAAGGTCTATGGGCTGTTGCAAGTGCGTTCATTCGTTTGTGGACTCAAGATTTAAGGTCATATACTGACGATCTTCTTACACAATAATTGTGGCGTATTGACCTAGAATACACAGGTAACTTTTTTACAATACAAGTTCAAACTTACGCACACCTTTTCCCAGTTGACAACGCACACACAGGTGACTTTTCGCAATTAAACGTCCAACGCACTCACAACTATAAAAGAGTCCCCAAAATGAAACATTATCTACTAAATCAGATTTTCTTCTGGAGGAAAACTGCAGTCTCCACATCTCTTCTGGACTGAGTTTCTCTTTGATTCTGAGACACTCATCGTCTTGTATTTCTGCCTCGAACCTCTGGACATTGTCACATTTTACAAAGATGTCGGTGGTAAGCTGTTTTACGCTGCTGGTGATTGGGTGTTTGGCTGTCACGTGCACGCTTGCAGCCGATCTGAGACTACGCCGGAACGAGGATAAGAAGGCAGCAGTCGATGGAGCTTTGTCAAGGGTACTCAGAAGTAAGTGCATTGTGTTTATTCTTTGTATTGCTTTTCCCAAACTTTGAAAAAAAGTAATAATGTGTGCGCTGGACTCTGTTTTGAGGGGTGCCAATGAATAAGTGCATTAACCCTTTAAATGCTGGTGACGATACCGATCGGCGGAAAAGGCTAGTAACTACGCGTCTTTTCATCCCAGCGGTATCGTGAGGCGATTAACCACTTAGCTGCCAGTGATCGCAGATTGCGCGTGTGAAACCACTGCCCACTGACCGACATTCGCGTGAAAAACACAGATGTAAATGGGACCATAAAAATGCAAAAAGAACACAGGACTAACAAGAGACATGTCTCTTGCAGCTGGGTGGCGTTCGCCTTGTCCCGGCAGTTAATGGGTTAAGATGATCATGATAAGCAAACTGCTTAAAAGGTACGACCCCTCTAAGCAAACTTTACACAGACATAAATTGTATGCAGACATTTCTTTAAGGAATACTTGAGTGAAGATGTTCAAACTATTTAAAGGGCCAATGTAAATGTTTGTGAACCAATTCGGTGCAGACTGTCCAACTAAAGGGCCGATCTAAATGTTCATGTATCCACTTCGGTGCAGATTGTCAAACAAAATGGCCGATCTAAATGTTTATGTATCCACTTTCATGCAGATGGTCACTGAAACTAAAGGGCCGATCTGGATGTTTATTGATCCATTTCGGTGCAGATTGTCAAACAAAATGGCCGATCTATATGTTTATGCATCCACTTACGTGCAGATGGTCAACTAAAGGGCCGATCTAAATGTGTGTTGTCAAATCAAGTAGATTTTAAGTCAAGTGTTGAGTGATTCTTCCTGGCATGTAACTACTTTTAATCTGTACAGGTGCGGGAAGCAAGCAGTCGAGCTACGGACACCAAGTTTACGGGCAGCACGGACACCAGGGATACGGCGGCAAGGTCGCCAAGACAACTGTAGATGTCAAGTACGGGCCCCCGCGCTACACGTACAGCTATCGGGAATACCCGCTTGGACACAGTTACCGTAGCAGCTACGACAACAATAACTATGGCGGAAATGAGGACAACAGTTTTGGCGGATATGGGGACAGCAGCTACGGCGACAATAGTTATGGAGGATATGGTGACAACAATTACGGCGGATATGACGACAACAATTATGGCGGCTACGGCAACAATGATGGCCATGGCAATAACGGTGGCAATGATGGCTATGACAGTTACGGTGGCAATAACGGCTATGGTTATGGAAACAATATCGGCGGTTATGGGTCTGGCTATGGAAATTTGGGGGGCTACGGTAGC
>BTPG01000004.1:184729545-184739545 GCA_036245525.1 Semisulcospira habei
CACACACACACACACACACACACACACACACGCACGCACACGCACACACACACACACACACTCACACAAGCACGCAAGCACGCACGCATGCACGCACGCACACACACACACACACACACACACACACACACACACACACACACGCACGCACACGCACACACACACACACACACTCACACAAGCACGCAAGCACGCACGCATGCACGCACGCACACACACACACACACACACACACACACACACACACACACACACAGGCCACCCTCTTGTCGTTTGATTTTCTAAGAGATTGGTCATCGCATCGCTCATGAGGATCTATGTCTCTAGCAGTTGGTTCATGTTCACTTTTCTCGCCAGTGAACAGGTTAAAATCAGCAGGTCAGCTATAGATTCGGACGACCGACCACACAGACATTCAGCGGAAAGACGTGTTGACAGAAAACCATTGACTGCTGTGGACGACAGCGCTCGACAGACGGCATCGTCAGTAGCAGTCTATGGGTTAACTCTTTCGAGTCTCGAAAGAGTTAACTCATTCAGCCCAATGCAGGTATTTCCCCAATTATGGAGGCGTCATCTAACGATTATGCACCTGTTGCAGGAGATGGATCAACCATGATAATTCATGGGTAGTGCCAGAATAGCTTGGCGCCTGTCGGCGCCAAGCTAATCTGGCACTACCCTTGAATTATCATGGTCGACCCATCTCCTGCTGTAGTGCGTCAGGACTGAATAGGTTAACAAAGACAAACAAGTAAGTGTGAGACTCAAGTCAAATACTAAAAAAATGACAACAAAGCTTATAACACTATCCTGTCCCATATACAAACAACACAACAACAACAACGACTACGACAACAACATCAATAACAACAGCAACAGTTACACTATTTTCCATTGTGATTATAAATCAAACGAGCAGTGCATTTGTCAAAACAAAACAACAGCAACAACAACAATAAGTTGATAAACGTAGATAAATACACTTACCCCAAAGGCTCATAAAAACAAAACTTATATCATCCGCCCCCCCCCCCCCCCCCCCCATCCCTCTCCCCAACATCAACAATCACATCATTTTCTCTTGTAAACAGAAATCAGACGAACAGTGCATTTTCCAATACAAAACAAGACAACAATCATTTGATAAACATAGTAAAATACAATAACCTCAATGGCCCACAACAACAAAAACGTCCCCCCCCCCTCCCTCCCCACCCTCGCCTTGAACATAAATCAAAGGAGCAGTCTCTTTGTCGGAAAAAAGAATCAGAAACAAAATAAACATAGATAGATAATCTAAGCCAAAAGACCCAACAACAAAATGTACACTACGTTTCTTACGAGCAAGAAAGAAAAATCAGACCTAGGCCACGGCATCTCAACCATAATCAGGGCCGTCAACAAGAAATTACTCTCTGTGTCAACCTTCAGCATTCACCGAGAGAAACACCCAAACACCAACCCCCAAGCAAGAGGCATAGAT
This sequence comes from Semisulcospira habei, assembly GCA_036245525.1. Classification (NCBI taxonomy): domain Eukaryota; kingdom Metazoa; phylum Mollusca; class Gastropoda; family Semisulcospiridae; genus Semisulcospira; species Semisulcospira habei. Next base: position 184,731,032 of record BTPG01000004.1, read on the forward strand.
CCTCATGATCCCCCGCGGACGCGGGGGCTCATGAGGATCAATGCCTCTTGCTGAATCAGTTCACATCCGCGTCCCGGAGGCGGGATTGGCCAACTGGTGATGAATCTGTTTGGCTGCAAAAACGCAAGTTCATGGCGGGTTCCGGTGCAGGGGTTGGCCGCAAAGTGTCAATCCAGGTAAATTCCGGCACACAGGCCGAAAATCGCTGTCCTGGCTGCGCAAACTTAGAGTCAAAGTTTAAGACATTCTCGCCAATTCTCGCGGTACGCGTGGAGGAACGTTAATCCCACCTGACAGACACAGAGGCGTTGTGTGTGTGTGAAGTACAAGCACACGCGGATGCAGTCGTTTTGAGTTGGGGTAGGGCGGGTGGGGGTGGGGTGGGGGAGGGGGCTTTGGGTGTGGTGTGGGAGAGGAGGGGTATGTGGGGCGGGGGTGGGGGGTGGGTGAAAGGGGGTGTGAGTGGGTGGGTGGGTGGGATTGGGGAGGGGATGGAGGGTAGAAATAGTTTTACAGTCGACAATGGCTGATAAGTTTTCCTTTTATTTTGTTACTCTGAAGATAATAATAATAATAATAATAATAATAATAATAATAATAATAATAATAATAATAATAATATATAATGACTATGCACCAGTTGCAGGAGATGGATCGACCATGATAATTCAAGGCTGTGAAGGCGCCAAACTAATCTGGCACTACCCTTGAATTATTATGGCCGACCCATCTCCTGCCGTAGTGCGTCAGGGCTGAATGGGTTAAATCTTATTATGCGTTTTGTTATTGATCCTGGAAAAAGGTTACGGACCAAGTTCATTTTTCTTTCAGAGAGAATTCGCCAAACTGGTAATTACAGATGGGTTGTGCCAGGACCTGCGTGTGTAATTTTGTAAAATGTTAGTGCCCTACTTCTGCAAACTGAATCCGCCGCTGAGACACATATGTGTTTGCTTTTTTTTTTCCTGTAAGCACTCACTGCGGAACTATTTAAAAGTTTTGGAATAACTTCGGACTTCCAGTCTAAACTTTGTCTCGAGCAAGGAAACAACCCCTGTTTTCTTGGGCTCGTCTCTGTTCCGTTTTGGAGGTGACCATCTGCTTTGAATTGGAAGTGACTATTAGTGACGGAAAAAAAGGGCAATTTGAAATACAGAAGACTGAAAACGATCCGCAGGGACTATTCAGTTTTTAGTCCAGCATGTAACTGTGTTTACACTAAAAGGCCCCTACTCTGTAGGAGTCTAACGGAAACAATTGTTGAGTCCCATTTTTCGTAAGTGTGCGCAATATCTCACAAGACCCCACGATGTCCTCGCCAAAGCTTATTTCGCTTCTAAACCTCTCCTGGCTGTTTGCAACGCTTTTGACTACAATATCCCCAATGTCTGGCTATGACGTCGACAACCCGACTCACAGCGACGGCGGCACAGCGATCTTAGCTCGTTCCTTCATAGCCGGAGGTGACGCCACGACCATCCACCGCAACACTCGGCCGTACACTTTCCAGAGAGTGCTGGTCGGGGCCAAAGAACACGCTTGGATCTCAACTCCGACGCAGCTGCAATCCATGCGAAGACAGGTTGGGGTGGCAGACATCCCAGATGAAGTGCTGCTTGGACCGGGGTACAGGAGATACCGTGAAGATGGTAGTCGCGGGGATGCAGGGCAGTTTGGAAACGGAGACCAGAGATTGAGGTAAGATTCCCAGCAAGCAAAAGACCGTCGGGCCGATGACGGCCGCAGTAGGTCCACGCTCGGCGCGGGGCTACTGTGGCCGTCTTTGGCCCGATAGGCTTTCGCTGACTGGGACGATAACATTCTAACTCAACTTGCGGTAATAAAGCATCACCAAAGGACGTTTTGCGCATTAGGGTTGATAGTTTATAAAATCTATATTCATTGAGGTAAGTCCGGCGATCATATGACTGTACTAAAGATATTTATTAGTGCGAGCGTGATTGTTTTTTATTTTCAAACCAAAGTCCTGTCCAAAACTGACCGCCAGCCGTGTAAATGCAGTGGAATTACCATCAAAATGTAAGAAGGACGAGAAAATAGTTTTGTCCTAGTTATTTAAAAACGTTATTCAGTGTGTTTTCAACCCACTCAGTACGTTTTAGGTCGCATTACACGGGCTGGCTTCTGCTGTTTGTTTTTTCAAACTGACGCCCTGAACAAAACCGACCGCCTGCCGTGTAAATGTAATGGAATTACCAACAAAAAGTAAAAAGGACGAGAACATGGATTTGTCTTCGTTATTCCAAAATTTTATTCAGTGTATTTTAGTATCTATTGGTCAGTCGTGGTTTGTAATTATCAGAAAACACGGTTTGTGTCAGAGACATTGTGTGTGACCACTTTTTGTCACCAGATATGGAGGTGTTGTGGATGACGAACGAAGGCTCGGACAAGCAGCAACAGACCACACAGGAAGCGGCAGGCGGTACAGCAGCGTCAGCGTGATGGACAGATTCAGAAATGGAGACAGAAGCCAGACACCTCGAGACGCTGGTGATGAGAGAAGAAGGGACGGAGGCCCTGGGGGGGTTTCTGGACACCTTGTGGACGCCACTGACAAATACGCGGGAGGAAGGGAAAGAGATGAGAGAGAGACGACAGGAGGAGGAATAGGCAGTGTACAAATAGGCTTAGAAAGGGCAGTAGGGGGAGGAATACGCGGAGTAGAAGTAGCAGTAGAGAGAACCATAGGTGGAGGAGTAGGCAGAGGAACAGGGGGAGCAGGCGGAGGAATAGGCGGAGGATTTGGAAGAGGGACGGGCGACAGCGGGGATCGTGTACTACAGAATCAAGGAAGGGAGAGCCTCTACCCTTTTGAAGAACAGGACCGCAACACCCAAACAACTACCGACAACCGGTTCCGAGGATTTGACACAAGAAACTCGGACCAACAAAAGCTAGATAGTTCTGACACACAGAGAAATAACAGCACCAATATCTACGAGCTTCCACAGAGAGGGGGTCCAGCTTTTGACAATAGAATAGGCAATCGGAACAGCTTTTACGACGATTCAACGCCTGGTGGAGGGGATGAGGACAAGCAGAGGAGAGACGGGGACAGATGGCGTGTTTTTGAGAGGGATCAACATGGCGTTGGCCCTGATAACCAAGACGCACAAGACACAGGTAAGTGATTATGGTTTTGTTGTTTATTTCTTTGTTTAGCGTAATAACTTAATTATTTATACAGCTCGCACGCTTTTCTCGATCACGTGTTGCAACGCTGTTGCAATACACGTGTGGTGATAAAGGGTTATGCTATCTCCGCCGCACTGCTGACAGTTTCGTTGCATTGCCACATAAAGATTAGTCATTGCCCAATGCGCAAAAGGCCGTTGGGTCGACGTCGGTCGCCGTTGGCCCGCGCACGGCCGACGTCTGCCCGATGGCCTTTTGCGCACTGGGTGATGCCCGCCTCAGTGACTAATCGTTATATGGCAATGTAAAGTTATGTGTTAAAGCAAGACCGATCCAGTTGCGACCCCGCACTACTTCGAAGATAGAAAAAGTGTCGCTTGCGAGGTTAATGGTTGCTCACTCAAACAGGTCGTTGTATAAATAAATTAGATTATGCCTGACCTTCGTTATACGAAATAAACCATTCATTGACCGATAGAATGCTCTCTAGAACTCGCCCGGTGTCGCTTGAACTGAGCATTCATAATATCGGGACTCCTAAGTCAGTCATAATTTCATCTCTGTTTATTATATGTACTGTGGAGAAAGCCCCGTAAGCAAAAGTCCTCGGGCCCACGACGGCCGTCGTGGGCCCGAAGATGTTTCGCTACTGTGACATCATTGGAATCATTAGAAACGATGTAGCGTTATATGATTAAACATTATGTCTTATTATTTCTTTTGCTCTTCAGTATATTAGTGCTTCCAACGACGCCGTATTTCTTTTGCTCGTCTGTCTATTTAATGTTTCCAATGATTCCATTGATTTCGCATTAGTTTTGTTAGTCAATATAATTAATTTTTCCAATCATGTCACATTTGTTTTGCTCGTCAGTATATGAGTGCTTCCAATAATGTCGCATTTATTTTGCTTCTCCGTTTATTAGTTTTCCTATGATGCCGCATGTCATTTGTTCGTCAATGTATTTAGTGTTTCCAATTACGTGGCATGATTTTTATTCGACAGTATATTGAGTGTTTCCAATGATGCATTTCTTTTGCTCGTCAGTATACTAAGCAAAGTCACCCAGACTATGCATGAAACATCTTTTTTGGGGATACATAAAGTTTGATATATACTTTTATTTAGAAATCATTCCAATGTCAATTGATAATAATATTTTTGCTCACACTGCAGTAGTTTTTTAGTTATTAGCATCCAAAGAGGGTAAGGGTCACTGTCGAAATGTTCAAAATGGAGAAAGTTTGCTGAAAAACGCTATATATGCACACTGTTTTCCAGATAATTTCCACATTTGTGGATGGATGTTCTTCAAATTTTGCACAAATTCTGCTGGTTCCTGCTGCTTTGGCATGAAGCAGGATTATTGAACTAAACTGATTCTGAACAAATTTATGTGGGAGTGTGTGCTGTATATTTAGGAAAATTTTGACGTAAATTTGCAAATGCCATAACTGACAAACTATTGACACAAGAATAAACATAGAGGTTCATACTATAGTCCTACATACATATATTCTGCTGTACTAGAGTTGTGGCTCAATCTCTTTTTGTTGTGCACTGGTGAGTTTGACACTGCCAGGCATTTTTCGCTATACGATAAAAGCATATTTTCAAATATTTAATTTTGGGGGCATCTTATTCAATAAGCAGGTTTAAATAATTATTATCACACTGAAGTACCACATGTCTGCTATCCCTCTACCAAATTTCATAGCTGTACGTGGATTAGACAGCCGACACTGTTTTGAATGATTTTGGTACGCAAGTCTGGGTGACTGTGCCGCCTTAACGCCGTAGCTGGCAGCAGCTAAAACCGATGTTTGTGGAACAATCGCAGATTTCCAGCAGGTTAAAACCTCAGGGTTAAAAAAAAAAAAACATGTTGCGCGATAACACGCTTATAGTCATTGTAACCCCTTCCCTACAATAACCAACAACGTCATTGGTGAGACAAACGTGAGCATATACTGAATTCGTACCATGGGAAATCACTCACCGCATGACAAACAGTTAACTCCCTTGACAACTTCCGCGTGGCTCCAAATAGGCACTAACCAACAAGAAACGCTTACAACAAAGTATAAGGCCGGCCTAATCACATTGCAATACCAGGGAACCATAAATCAGACCGCGTATTGGCGATCGCGTTCATGTGATGCTAAACTGCATATGCTTATGAAGAAATTACCCACACAGTAAGTAAAAGGTCCTATGGCCGACTCCAGCCTTAGCTGGCCAGCGCACGTCAGTGCGCGGGCCAGCTAAGACTGAAGTCGGCCACAGTACTTTCTGCTCATTTGGCTACTACTTGAGAGACACAGATCCGACCTCGTTTTATCCCATTTCGCCATATTCTGATGCGCGTAATACTGACAGTGACCTTACAAGACGTTCCACATCCCTGTTTTCTTATCTGTTTGGTGGCTGGAGCTCGCTTTTTTTTTCCTTTCTTTTTTTCAAACTCTCCGGACAACAATGTGCATCACATCTTTCAGCTGAAATGCCTGGAGACAGCGCCGTCGGAGGGTTGTTCGGCCGAGGGAGGGACAAACAGTTGCTGGAGGCGACTCAGGAAGAATTATCGGCTTTCATGAACCAAAGAAACCAGATTCTGGGGCAAGTCTTGGACACTGCCTTCAGCCGTTTTGGAATTGGTAAAAGCCTTGTTTGTGTTATTGTTGTTGTTGTTGTTTTTAAATAGTTTTTATTGTAAGACATTTTTTTTGGGCACGAACTGATATACGCCTTTCGGAAGCAGTGAAACTCCACAACATTCTCTGTTTCAATCAGAAATATTGTTCTTGACACAAACTACTAAGTTAAACTCTTCCGAAGCAGTTCCGAAGCAGTAAGAGTCCATAAACATTGCATAAGCAAATATTTCAAAGTGACGATAACACGTTCAGTTGTATCAATACGATTTCATACTCAAAAAAAAAGGATTTGTGAACGCTTTACGGATTTTGTTTATAGTGAGCAGATACTGAGACAACATCTAACGATTTTGTATCAACCCTTTCAGTACCGAGAACTAAGCGAACATGATCCAACTGCAAGAGACATAGATCCTCATGAGCCCCCGCGACTGCGGGGGCTCATGAGGATCAATGCTTCTTGCTGAGACCATTTTGTATCGTTGTTTCTTGGACGGTGTTTGCTTTTGGTCGTTCAATGAAGCAAGATTTCAGAAACAAACATGTACGTAAATCGTACGTACAGCGACAGGGAAGGGTTTAAGACCGCTATTTTGTGTCAATATCAGCTAAATGATGCTACTGTATTAGAGGTAATTAAAAAATGTCGCGCAAGTGGGCCAAATAATTGGCAACTCTGTGGACTGCGTTGTGTGAAAGCAAACTAACTCATTCACCGTCTAGAAAAGGTAAACACAATCCAACAGCGAGAGGCATATAAAGTATGTCCTCATGAACCTCCACAGTTGCAGCGCCTCATTATGATCTGTGCCTCTTGTTGACACCACTTGGTGCATGTGTTCTGACGAAAGCAGTGAAGGATTAAAAGCCCGGACAACATGCGATATCGCATGTTTAACCGTACTTTAATCCACTGTTTGCGGCAGTTAGCCTCTTCCCTGCCACTGTACGTACAGTTTTTGTTTCTGAGATCGTTGCTCATTCAACGACCCAAAACCAAAACCGTCCAAGGAACATGGATACAAATTAGGCTCAGCAAGAGACATAGATCCTCATGAGCCCCCGGGGCTCATGAGGATCTATGTCTCTTGCCAGTTGGATTGTGTTCACGAAGGTGTTAAAAGACGACTCAATTTTTCATCTATTTCTGATTCCGGAAAACCTCTGTTGTTTGTCTTACATAATTTCACAACTTGGTTTACTCCACAGATGAGCTGGATGAGGCGGCACAAACTGAGCAAAACTCAGACGAAGATCAAAACCAATATGGCGACACAGACTCCACCTTTTCCAGCCCAGGTTTTCCCCAGAGATTCAGGCAACCAACAAACCGACCAGACACACTGAACAGCAATGGCCTTCCTTCAGATCAAAATCAGAATCCAAATTTTAATCAACCCCGTCCTTCATTATCTCCAGGCACAGATCAAAATCAGAACCAGTATAACCTTCAAAACCAAAACCAAAATCCTAATCTTAACACCGGTCAATGGCAAAATTCAAGGTTTAATCAAAACAAACACCAGTATACACTACAACATCAGAACCAAGAATTCAGTCAAGTTCCATTACACATGAGAGACAACGGTGGAAATCAGTTCACTTCACAAAACCAGAACCAAAACACAGATTTTAAACAGGTTCCATTAAACATTAGAGACGGCGGTCGAAATCAGTTTACATTACAAAATCAAAACAAACATTCAAATTTCAATCAGGATCCATCAAAAACTACAGTCAGTCAGTTTACAAGACCAAACCAAGATTCGCACAGAAATCCGTACTCTGACCCCATCCCCACAGCCGAATATCAAAATCAAAACCAGTTTCCCCAACAAAACCAAAACCGGGACTTAAATCCAACTGTTAGCCCAAAACAGTCGTCTGTTTTCCCCGAAATAAGCCAAGACCAAACCAGGTTTACTCAGCCATTTCAAAATCAGAATTCAAATTTTAACCAAGACACATCTCCATTATACCCACATGGAAATCAAAACCAAAAGGTGTTACCCCAACAAAACCAAAACCTATATGGCGATCAAAATGAAAATCAAAATCAGAACCAGTATGGAAACTTCATCCAAAGCCCATCACCTTTGTATTCAAACGTCGATCAAAACCGAAACCTGTTTTCTCAAGAAGACCAGAATCCAAATCCAAGTTTTAATTCAGATCCATCGCCTACAACTTCTTACGCCGACCAAAACCAAAACATATTTAATCAACAAAACCCGAATCAAAACCCATACAATGACCAGAATCAGAACCAGCAGCCAAATGTCTTGCAAGGTCAGTCTGGCACTCAAGAAAATCAGAACCAATATGGATCACAGCCTCGTCCACAAAACAACTTCCAAAATTTCTACCAGAATTCGGACCAACTCAACTCACTGGACGGAGCTACCCCGCAACACATAACAACACAGGACGGACCGAATGTGAACATTTCCACATTTCAGAATGCTCCAGATTTCCTTTTGTCAGATGATGAACCAAGGTCAAAGCGAAACATTTACCAGTTTCGTCAGCAGAACCAACAGCAGCATTCAGGCGGTTCCGATGCCCTTGCAACGTCCGATAAACACCAAAACAGGAGTCAGCATTCCAGTAAAACTCAGAATCAAAATGTGACCAGAGATTTAAATCAGACGTCAGCACAATCAGTTGTCAGAGGTCAGCATCGTAACCAAGATCAAA
>BTPG01000004.1:184744545-184764545 GCA_036245525.1 Semisulcospira habei
GCGGGCACCAAGGGAACAGAAATACAGGAGCAATGAGCAACAACCAACAGGGCAACAGCGGGCACCAAGGGAACAGAAATACAGGAGCAATGAGCAACAACCAACAGGGCAACAGCGGGCACCAAGGATCTACAAACACTGGTTTTCAGGGCAACAGCGGGCACCAAGGGAACAGAAATACGGGAGCAATGAACAGTAACCAACAAGGCAACCTTGGGCACCAAGGATATACTTACAGTGTTTACCAGGGCAACAGCGGGCTACCCATGAACAGAGACAGAAGATCTGCAAAGAGTGGTTACCAAGCTAACAGTGGGCAGCACGGATCTACAAACAGTGGTTACCAGGGAAACAGTGGGCACCAAGGGAACAGAAACACAATAGCAATGAACAGTAACGCACAAGGCAACAGCGGACACCAAGGAACTACAAACAGTGGTTACCAGGGCAACAGCGGACACCAAGGATCTACAAACAGTGGTTACCAGGGCAACAGCGGGCACCAAGGATCTACAAACAGTGGTTACCAGGGCAACAGCTGGCACCAAGGATCTACAAACAGTGGCTACCAGAGCAACAGTGGACACCAAGGTAACAGAAATACAGGAGCAATGAGCAATAATCAACAAGGCACCATCGGTCACCAAGGTTCTACAAGCACTGGTTTCCAAGGTAACAGTGGGCACCAGGGGTCTACAAACAGTGGTTACCAGGGCAACAGCGGACACCAAAGATCTACAAACAGTGGTTACCAAAGCAACAACGGACACCAAGGTTCTACAAACGGTGGTTACCAGGGCAACAGTGGACACCAAGGCAACAGAAATACAGGAGCAATGAGCAATAATCAACAAGGCAACATTGGGCACCAAGGATCAACAAGCACTGGTTTCCAAGGTAACAACTGGCAACAGGGATCTACAAACAGTGGTTACCAGGGCAACAGCGGGCACCAAGGATCTACAATCAGTGGTTACCAGGGCAACAGTGGACACCAAGGCAACAGAAACACAGGAGCAATGAGCAATAATCAACCAGGCAACATCGGGCACCAAGGATCTACAAGCACTGGTTTTCAAAGTAACAGTGGGCACCAGGGATCTACAAACAGTGGTTACCAAGGCAACAGCGGGCACCAAAGGACAATGACCAACAATCACCAAGGAACTACAGGCACGGGTTCCCAAGGTAACAGTGGGCACCAGGGATCTACAAACACCGGTTACCAAGGCAACAGCGGGCACCAAGGCAACAGAAACGAAGGATCTACAAACAGTGGTTACCAGGGCAACAGAGGGAACCAAGGATCTACAAATAGTGGACACCAAGGGAACAGAAACACGGGATCTACAAACAGTGGTTACCATGTTTACAGTGGGAACCAAGGGGCAATGAACAATAATCAACAAGTCAACAGAAATACAGGATCTACAAACAGTGGGTACCAAGGCAACAGTGGGCACCAAGGTTCTTCGAACAGTGGTCACCAAGGCAGTGGAACCACTGGCGCAATGAACAATAATCAGCAATTCAACAGAAACACCGGATCATCAAACGCTAATCACGGGAACACAGGAGTAATGACCAACCCAAACTCAGGATCGCCAAACAGTGGTCACCATAGCAACAGACACGCAAGGTCTCCACGCACTAGCTACCAAGGCAATGGAAATACAGATTTTACTAAAAATCCTTACCAAGGTAACATAAATACAGTATCTCCCAACAGTGGTTCCCAAAGATATGGATACGATAACAGTGGTTACCAAGGCAACAGAAAGTCAGGATCGTCGAACAGTGGTTACCAAAGCAACAGTAACACAGGGTACCGCAGCAACAACTACCCACAAAATACAGAACAAAATGGCGCAGGAGGAATGACGACAAATACCAACAACCAGAACAGCAGAAAAAGCTATGGTAACAACGGTCCAGTATATTCCAGTAACAATGGCTACCCAAATCAAGGCCAGACGACTGGGAAGTATTATGGGCAAGGCGGACAGACAGGGAAGCTGTACGGCTCTGGCAACACAGGATACAGTTCTGGCAATTTCCAAGGAGGTAAAATACCGACTAATATCAAGCAAGTAGGGTACGCACTGATTAATTCAAAGCAGGGAGGGTATTACCCTGGCAATGTGAATCAAGGAGGATATGGCTCTGGTGGTTATGGAAATCCAACACAAGGTTTTCAAATGATGACAAGTGGTTATGGAAATCAGAATCCGGGAGGCTACGGAGGTGGTCAGATAACTGGAGGTTATGGCTCAGGTCTAATGATCCCTGGAGGTTTTGGACCCGGTCCCATTATGACAGGAGGGTTTGGACCCAGTCAAATGATGACCGGTGGATTCGCATCCGTTCCTATTATACCAGGAGGCTATGGTGCCGGTCCTATGATGACAGGTGGATCTGTTCCTATGATGATGGGTGGATCTGTTCCTATGATGATGGACGGGTCCAGTCCAATGATGACGGGCGGATATGGAGCCAGTGTTCCAGTGATGACAGGGGTCTATGGAAAGCAGATGACAGGAGTTGGTCCTACTATGACAGGAGGGTACGGTCAGATGATGTCGGGTGGATTCGGTCCAATGATGACGGGGGGATACGGAGGCAGTTATGGATCCAACCCTTGGATGACAGGGCAGTCACCAATGACTGGATCAGGGGTCGGCGGCATTATGGATGACGATTACAGAGCTGTTCTCAAGATCGTCAGGAACAATTCTTCGTCCTCCACTTCTACCACAACCGGTACAGGGCCGTACCTCCAGTTCAACCCGGTCACCAACCAGTTCATCCTGGTTTCAGGCACAGGGACAACCTCGGGTACTTCTGGTTCGACGACCACCGGCTCTACCCCAGCTGGATATCTTCAGTTCGATCCATCCACAAACCAGTTTCTTTTGGCCACGGGCAGCGGGTTTACCTCCGGTAAAGGCTTCTTCAAGGGATACTCCTCACAAGGACAAAACTTTGGAAACGCTTTCTCTGGTGATTTTTCTCTGCCCAGTGGGTTTGAGCTGGTTGGCTATCTGACACTGAACGACAGCAGCACCACGGCAAACACCAATAGCGGTAACAGCGGGGCGATCATGTCAAGCGGAGGCTACATACAGTTCCTTCCCTCCACGAGTTCGAATCCATCGTCGAACGGAAATCAGGTCGTTGTTGTCCTGAAGACAGTAGCGGCAGGTAGCACTAACAACGGTATAAACGGCATGAACACCATGACCATGAACAACATGAACATGAACAGCAACAACGGGCAAGGCCAGGTCGTCGGGTTCCTGATGATCGAGAAAGGCACGCAGGGCTTCCTAAATACTAATAACGGTGAGTAAAAAAATATCAACTCCTTCAAGGCGCACTGCGTCAATAGGTGCGAAAGTGTCGTATAGCGTTGCCGGCGGCAACGCTATACGACACTTCCGAAACTATTGATGCGTGGTGCGTTGAATGAGTTAACACATGCCAAACGTGCAGCATACGCGTGTCCGTATACCACGTGTCCGTATGCGGTGTGTCCTTACAAAGCCAACCGCTATTGTTAAGTGCTCAGAGCTTTTCTGAAGGGCGCTATGAAAAAAAACTATGTAGGCCTATAATAATGATAATAATAATAATTATTATTATTATTATAATTATAATTAGTAGTAGTAGTAGTAGTAGTAGTAGTATTACTACGACGACTACTACTACTACCACTACTACTACTACTACTAACGCCTCTGAAACAATCCCGAATTCAGTGCCCTCTGCCTGAGACTGACAGATATAGTTAGTTAGTTAGTTAGTTAGTTATTTGGATTTAACACAGAGCAGACATATTATATTGAGCAACATTTTCTTGATATAGTGCCGATAACAGGCAGATGTGATTACGAGACCCGAATCAAAATGTCCTCGTCTTACGGCTCGGACATTTGATTCGGGTCAAGTAATCACAACTGCCTGTTTATCGGCACTATATCAAGCAAAATGTTGCTCAATATAATGTATGTTCCCAGTCCAAAACAAAACTTTATCAGAGTCGTTCTGATTACCGCCATTGGTGCTGAAGTGGTCGATTTCGATATATTTGGACATAAAACTTCCCAGCTTGACACTACTAACCGAAATGTACTCAGCGCAAATCCACCCACGCGTACATCTATCCAGTGCAAATGTATTCCTCTGATTTTCCATTTATTTATTGAACAAATAAACTCAGCGTGAATCTTGAAAGCATGATTCTACCCAGCATAAATCGACAAAGTCTTGAATTTACTCAAATAAAGATATCTCAAAAAAATAGCGACAGCACCCAGTTACACTAGGTAGATTTACGCCCAGTTTCATTCAAGCTGTGTAGATTTTCGCTGAATATTTTCACTTTTTTAAAGCCCCTTCCATTTATAGAAGGGTCTTTTTAGGACGTGGCTCAAATTTAACAGCATGTCCATGATGTCAAAGGCGGGCAGGCTAAACCTCTAACAATTGAAGTAACAAGATAAAAATTGCGTCATGTCTAGTTACGCTAACCTCGCTGCCGAACGTACATTTGGCGCGAAGCGCCGTATGTGCGTCTGTGCGTTTGTATGTGTGTGCGTATGCAAGAGAATCTCCGATATTTCTGTTCACACAAGCTTGAAACTTGGCGAAATACTTTCTAAAGAGGGTGGCTAAGAGAGCCTCCGAGTATATTGTAATTGGATGTCTCATTGAAGACATCAACAACCATTTATAGGAAGTCGGTTGACCCAGATTAGAGTCCGTAATTTTTGTCATATTTACTTGAACTTTGGATATAGCTAGTTTGAATAAAGACATTGGATGAGTTCGTTAGCCAGCTTTGTATCCTTTCATCGTCTTTAGTAAAAGTTAATTCTTTTCAGAAAAGAATTAAAACACTAAAAACTTTTACTTCTAGAGAAAGTCAGACAGTGGCGGTGCCTTAAAAGAGGCAACTCCGTCACCACGCAGACACTGACATAATACTCTAAATATGACTTCATTTTCTCTGGCACGCGCGGCTCTCTCCGCTCTCTCTCTCTCACACAAACATGCGAGCTTCTCCAGGAGGAATAGATCCTCATGAGCCCTCCAGACGCTCGAGGATCTATGCCTCTAAGAGATGTTTGGAGCGCGCACGCACTAACACGCACATACACATCGACGCGCTTTCAGAAGAGTATGCAGGTGACCCGTGTACTTAGTATATCATGTAGCTAGGTAAAGTCAACCTGCTTTCACACAAATTATAGCAAGACTGAAATTGTACCGTGAAGTTCTAGTTTTGTCACCATTTTCTCAAGCCTATGAATCGAAAGTGAAACTCATATCAAGTAAAATATAAAATTAGGTAAAAACTAAAACTTTCGTCATGACAAATGACGTTTGACAAATCAATGACGCGTATGACCTGCGCCCCTTATAAAACTCACTGACGCATCGGCAGATCTGCGAGACTTTTTCAATAGGAGATAATTCAACATCAGAATCAGATCAAAGACAAAAGGTAGAGACCATTGATAGCGAGGACAGCTCTCATATGGAAGGGACTTTGTGACTTATGGTTCATCCCATCTTGTTTAGATTTGCGCTGAAACATAGCAAACTTACACTTCAGCGCCACTGATAGTGGCACTGTGTGTACTACTCGTGCTAGAAACGTGCTCTCATTGCATGTAGGAAAAACACGGTTCTCTCAACGCACACACGTAGTGTAGGAAAAAACGGTGCTCTCATCGCACACACGCAGGCATCTTCAAACATACAGAACCCAGCAAATCTGACACTGCTGAACATGTTTCATCGCGCAAATTCCCTCCCGCACTCCTCCGATGTTGGAGAAAACAGGCGGATAAGCTGCCTTATGTGTGACTACAGACATTAATAACAATGTCTATCTATAACCCTAGGTGGGATACGTCCGATGTGTGTTTGTCTCTGTTCCGACGGTGACATGTTGTGTGCCCCGAATTGGACTGTCGACTGACTCAGCGCGGAGATTTCGTTTGATTTAGACATCAGTGCTTTCTATAATCGTGCATGTTGTTGAGTAAAGTCTACTTGTAATTAGAACACAGATAATGACGGAAAATGCCAGCAGGTTTGTTTATTTAGTCCTTTTCTAAGGTTGTCACTATCACTAGCGTGACATCAGTCTCAATACGTACACACTAAGAAGTACTGATTTACATTGCCAATGTTCTGTCCATGAACGATCATGTGTCTCACCTGTCTCGCTGCTGCTGTCTTGAGCTCAGGAGGCTTAGCTCTGTTAGACAGTACCTTGCTGACGATGTTTGTACGCAAATCGCATGTTCACAGATTTTGTCAAGGCTTGACTACTGTAACTCTGTAATGTCAGGTATGTCGAACGATCTGCTCTACAGGCTCCAGAAGATTCAAACCCACGCAGCAAGACTTGTACTGAAAAAAAATCAAAGCGTGACCACATCACCCCCTTGCTTAAGCAGTTACAGTGGCTTCCTGTGAAGTTCAGAATTGAATACAAAATTGCTTCCCTCGTTTTTCAGGCCTTTGATTAAAAAAAAAAAAACACTCCCAGCATACTTGTCCTCCAGTCTCCCTGCCTATACACCAGGCAGCGTATTGCGCTCCAGCACTGACGACAGAATATTGACTATATCCAGAGTGTCCTTAAAAACCTTTGGACAGCGGTCCATTTCATTTCAAGCTCCCAAAGTGTGGAATGGTCTTCCCCATGATATTCGCCATGCACCATCTTTGACCAATTTTCAGGGCTAGATTGAAAACATATTTTTTTCAATTTGGCCTTTGAAAGGGATTGATAAACCCTATGTTTTCCCATCAACATGTATATATATCTGATCAGGTTCTTGAAATGTTATGTTTATTATTTTAGTATTGTGTCAGTGTGCATTTGAACCTATGAATAATTGTGTCTTTGTACGTTGTCGTACTTTAGTTAGTTAATTTCAATTAGTTAGATTATCTAGATGTAAAGCGCTCTGAGCCTTTCTTTGTGGGGATATTGCGCTATAGAAGAGTTATATTATTATTATTATTATTATTAATATCTGTTCGCTGCATTCATTCTTTCGTCGGTTTATTTGCTACCTCGTACTTTCGTTCATTTTGTCATTCTGTGCGCTGGTTCAGCTTATTCTGTTTATTCTGTTTTCTCTATTCTGTTCTGTTTTATGTTGTTTTATTCGATTTTATTCTGTTGCTTGGGTGTGAATACTACCGATGCAAGTCTGACTGGGAAACTAAATAACTCATTGATCGTTTGAGCTGAAGACGGATTTACGATCCTCAACGTATTGTTCTTTGTGGTCTGTTTCTTAACCCTTTTGGTGTCGGTAGCGGTTTTATTCGTGAAGATTTCTGCAGAAATCATCGCGGCTAAAACCGATACCCACACCCAAAGGGTTAAAAGTGGACCGCATTTTCTTCTGAAATTTTCTTCTTCTTTGATTGAACCCTAGCGGTATTTGTTTGTACGTCATAACCAGATGGTTTGCTTGCTGGTTCGGATGATCGACTGTTTCACCGAATCATTCGTTACTGACTGCATTTATTTATAAAAGATGATGATGAGTATTATTATATTGTATTTTTATTATTATTATTATTATTATTATTATTATTATTATTATTATTATTATTATTATGATGATGATGATGATGATGATGATGATGATGATGACGATGATGATGATGATTATTATAGTATTATTATTATCATTATTATTATTAATATTATTAATATTGTTATCGTTGTTATTATCATTACAAAACGCGATAGCGGTTGTTTGTAAAGTGTAGTAAAACCGCCCTGAAACAACCGCGCCAACACGTAAAGAAAATAAAATCTGAACGGTTTTCGGAATGTTCTTATGTTGATATTCGTTTTGAATTTCTCAATCTTAATGGTGTGTGTGAGAAAATGCACCGTTTTGGCCATTGTTTTACGCCGATGGGCTCGTTCGGTTTATTATTATTTTCCTGTGTCTTCAATTAACAGGCGGTTACATCCAGTTTTATCCGCCTGGAGTAACCGGCCCACAATGGGGCGGCTCAGGAGGGATGATGGGCGGCGGTGGGCAGCCTTGGCCTGGTATGATGGGAGGTGGCATGTACCAGCCAATGATGCCTTACTCCGGCATGATGGCCCGAAACATGTATTTCGATGACATGGGCAACAAGCACAACATGTGGAGGAGCGGTCTGGCCTCGGGCAGCCAGTCCAGATCCGACGTGAACATACCGAGCCATAACCTCTTCCTCAGAATGTTCCGCAAAGGCGAGATCTACGTAGAGGAGGACGCCGTGGTGCAGGTAGAGAAATCACTCGTAGAGACACATTCACTCATTCAGCCCCGATACACCACAGCAAGTCATGGATCGAGCATGATAGTTCAAGGTTGGTGCCAGAATAGCTTGGCGCCCATAGGCGCCAAGCTATTCTGGCACCACCCTTGAACTATCATGCTCGATCTGTCTCTACAGTTGTCATACAGTCCTTCAGAGGGCTACTTCAAAATTTGGAGATTTCGGTCTTGGGGTCGAATGAGTTAACTAAGACCTTTGGCTGTCGGTAGCGCCTTTTGTCGCGATGATTCCGATAGGAATCATCGCCCCGACACAAGGAGCGCCCCCCGAGCAGCCAAAGGGTTTACAGTAAGGGAGATAACCGGTTCAGTGCCGAGAAAATTTGAACACACCCAAATGCAAGAGGCATAGATCCTCATGAGCCCCCGCAGTTGCGGGGGCTCATGAGGATCTGTGCCTCTTGCTAACACCACTTTGAATTCATGTTCCTGTGATATCTAAAGTCATTTTCTTTCGACTTAACAAAGACTGCAGAAACACGGCAATGAATGGGTTAATGCATATGTACATGTTTGAATCATTGTGATGCTTATCATGCTGTGCTTGCTTATCATGGCGTTTTACGACTATTTTAGGATCAAGATTAATTGTCTTTATTTATTTATTTCTGTCTCTAATTATTCATTCTTGTCTTGTATATGTTCTTTTATTTCTGGTGAGTTACAAGCAACATTTCCGTCAATGACACCTAAACAGTGGATAAAGTTATATTGTACTGTATTGGACTGGACGGGATTGGATTGCATTGCATTGTGTTTTATCGTATCGTGTCGTATCGAATCGAATCTTACCGCATTATATCGCATCGTGTCCTATCTTGTCGTGTCGTGTTGAATCGTGTCGTGCCGTATCGTATTGCATGATATTGTAGTTTCGTATTGTAGCATATCGAATCGTGTCGTGTCGTGTCTAGTCGTGTCAGATCGTCTCGCATGGTACTGAATCGAATCATGTCTTGTCGTGTCCAAATCGCGTCATATCGTACTGCATGATATCGAATCGAATCGTGTCTTGTCGTATCGTATCGTGTCATATAGTATCGCTTGGTTTCGATTCAAATCGCGTCATATCGTATTGCAGGATATCTAATCGAATCGTGTCTTGTCGTGTCGGGTCGTGTCATATCGTATCGGTTGGTGTCGATTCAAATCGTGTCATGTCGAACTGCATTATATCGAATCGAATCGTGTCTTGTTGTGTCATATCGTATCGCATGGCGTCCATTCCAATTGTGTCATATCGCATGGAGTCCATTCGAATTGTGTCATATCGTACTGCTATCGAATCGAATTGTGTCGTGTACCGTCATAGCTTATCACATAGTATCGGATCGAATCGAATCATGTCGTGTTTGACACAAGAGATACATGTGATACCAACATCATTATCTTGTCATCAGTTTTTAGCTAGTGTTCGCGTGCTGGAAAAAGAGAATAACGTCCTTAACTTTTACTTTTCTCTGCATGGAATGTCCACCAGAACTTTTACACGGACGGTGATTTCGCGCGAACCATGCGCCATTTCCGGGCTCTTCCGCTGCAAGGGGTGAAGGCCTATGGTTCTAACATAGTAAGCGGATACCTGAAGGTAAGGACTACCCAGTAAGTAAAGCCCCTCGGGCCCACGACGGCCGCAGTGGGCCCGCGCACGGTTGTGCGCGGGCCCACTACGGCCGTCTTGTGGGCCCGAAGACGTTTTGCTACTAGGGTGTGCGGTAAATTGAGATCATTTTCTGCATCTAATTGTGCTGATCATTTCTATTCATTCTAATCGTAGGTGCCAATCCTCTATTTTTCCAAGGGGACAAAACTCATCTTTAAGAATGTCCAACTTATTGAGTTGCCGCGGTGGCTCATGTTCATGCGCGGTTGGAAAGGGAGGGTTGGGTTCATTGAAAGTTCAGTTTCCCCAGTTGATGTTCATAGTATACTGAGGAGCTAAAAAATGTGACATTTTCGTAATCATCGGAAACACTACATTTCTTTTGCTCCTCACGGGACCCGATGATAGTAGCGCTTTGACTAATGCAAATCCTCTGCGCCACCGCGTGCGCGCCACCGCTTACTAAGCTCGTCAGAATACAAGGGTGGAAACGGACCGCACGCGCGAAATTCTAGCTGTGGCCGGAAGTATCCCGGACGTCTTTCTCAACATCTAGAGTTGAACGTTAAACCCTTATTAGAGTGCCGTGAAAGAGGCCTCTATACACTACAGTGCATCCATTGTTTTCTGCCTTGTTTACTCTAAAGTCGAAGCGAATTACTCGAAAAGATATTGACAGCTGAGCAGTGTTTAAAACAGACTCCATTAAAGTAGACCTTTTCGGGCTGGGGGAAATACATACCTAAATCAACTGCTGCGTGCAGGTCACAAGTTCATGTCAGTCGACAGTAAGACGCACTCTTGTTTTAATTTCATTGGATATGCTAATTTACATAAACCAATGAAAAATGAGCATGGGGCGTATTTCCGGCCACATCTAAAACCTACAACTCGACGTCTGCTATGAATGATGCTTGACTGTGCAAAAAGCCTTGATACTAAACTATCAGTTTTGATCGGAGGACACGGTTGGTATAGATTTGTGGCAAAATATCTACCGAGTCTGTTCGGTTTGAGGTTTTAGGCGGATGGTTGCTTTGAGGGTTGAAAACTGCTCTGGAATCACAGTGCTTCGTCGATTTGTGTGCCTGTCGTTTCCTCCCTTGTATTCTGACTTGAGCTTAGTAGGCGGTGGCGCAGCGGATTTGCATTAGTCAAAGCTACTGTCATCGGGACCCGATGGCTCCTTAGTATATATTTGGCGCATAGGGGTCCGTGGATAGTAGCTTTGACTAATGCAAATCCACTGCGCCACCGCGTGCGCGCAAGCGCCTACACTAAGCTCAAGACTAAATACAAGGGAGGAAACGAACGGCACACGCGAAAGACGATGCACTGTGATTCCAGAGCAGTTTCAACCCTCAAAGCAACCATTCTCCTAAAACCCCGAACTGAACAAACTCAGTAGATATTTTGCCGCAAATCTACACCAACCCTGCCCGCCGATAGTTTAGTATCGATGCTTTTTGCAAAGTGAAGCATCATTTTTGCAGACGCCCATCGTAAGGTTGAAGCTGCGCCCGGAAGTAAACAACATGCTCATTTTTCATTGGTTTAATGAAGTAAATTAGCATATCCAATAAAATTAAAACAAGAGTGCGTCTTACTGTCGACATGAACTTGTGGCCCGTGCTGCACGCGGCAGTCGCGTTAGTAGTCCAAGAGCTAGCTCGATCTCCCGTGCACCCCTCCCCCCCCCCCCCACCCCGTACTCAATAAGATGGGTTTCAAAGTGTACATTAGTATGTCCTGAGATGTTTAAGCAATGTTCCACTAAAATCCTTAGGAACACACCAGAGATATAGCCGATGACGCAAGGATACCCCCATTCACACTCTTCACGGATGCTAAAATGAGCTTGAGAAACATTTTCCTCTAAATAAATCTGAATTCATTCCAGAAGCTCAAATCAGGCATTATTATGTTAAGGCACACCTTCTGCGTCCTCTGCAACAAACAAAAAAAGAAAAGAATAAAAAATATGTTGAATCTGTGGCTCACAGAGAAGGTATTTGTGCACCCTGTAAATGGCCATTTCCTCAAAATAGCAAAAGAAAAAGACAAAAATAATGTGTCAGATGCCTTCAGACATTTTCTATAGCACTGGCAGTCCATTTTCAGGCTTACATCATTAAAACAGGATGTCACAATTATTATATTATAAACTTGACTAGATGATGTTGTGATCACTATGAGTGCTACATTGATTGAATTTGTATCCCTACCCCCAAGTTGTAAAAATACACAAAATTAATTATAAAAAAAATACTAAAGTTATTCCATTTCATTCTGACCTCTCTTTACCCATTAAGTTTCAATAATTTGAGGATAAAGTGCAAGAAAATGAGGAAAGTCGGCATCCTTTATGATACATTTGTGGTGGTGAATGATAGCTTTTTTCAATTTAAAATTGCCAAATTGAGAAAACGTACGTTGTATCTGATGCCCTGAGAAATTTTGTATACAACTGATAGGTCTTTTTTTAGGTTTTAATGTTTAGGATAGAGTACCGCAGTTACTCCCAACCTGCTTTTATGATCTTGTGATTCATTTAGGGGCCACAGTTACTGAATCTGCTGCCCTACCCCCATTTTAACAGTACGCAAAGCAACGCAAAATGATCATAGAAATTGATTATATCATACTCCTCTGTTTAAATATTTTTGTTGCCTGTTTTTTTTTTTTTTTAAGTATGCACATACAATTTGTGATCATTTCATTAATTTCAACGTGACCCATCAATTTAATTGTAATTATTTTTTCTTAAAGCATAAAATAATAATAATAATGCCGGTTATTATATAGGCGCTTTTTCCCAATTAGGCGAATGGACTCAAAGCGCCGCGAACTGAACCCAACACGCACGCTCACGTGACACACACGCATTCACTCTGAAGACAAACACAGTGCAATACAGACACAAGACATTCACGTGGTACGAAGGGTCAGCTCAGCTACTGAAGTTTCGGAAATTTTGATCGCTTGTATTTGAAATTTATAAAGTGGCCTGAAACCGGTACCAAAGTGGAGGGAAACGTCTGTAAACAGGGGCTGTCATTGAAGAACTTCCTTTTTAATAGAACAGCAAGACTGTAGAATACAGTCCAACGTTCCACATATTTTATGGACATTAAAGGGATCCGAGACATGACACCTCCCTGAGATACCATCTTCCCCGAGTTAGACAAGACTTCTGAGTGTGCTGTCGACTTCAATCATGCAATTCTGTTAAAGAGGAAGTCTTTCAGCCATCAGTACACCATGCCTCCAAATCCAGACAGTAGAAGCTTTAGCAGCAGCCCCTGTTTACAGACTCCCCCCCGCCCCCCCCCCCCCCCCCCCTTCCCCCTCTTACGTTCTTAATCCAAAATAGTTACAATTAAATTGATAGGTCACATTGAAATTAATGAAATGATCACAGATTTTTAAACTCAATATGCATACTTTGTTAAGAAAACTGGAAACAAAAATATTTAAACAGAGGAGTATGACGTAAGCAATTTTTTGGATCATTTTGTGCTCCTATGCGTTCTGGTAAAATGGGGGTAGGACAGCAGAGATTCAGCCACTGTGGACCTAAATGCATCACAGCATAATAAAATCAGGTTGGGAGTAACTGTGGTACTTTATCCTAACCAATAAAACCTTTAGAAAAAGACCTATCAGTTGAATATAAAATTTCTGAGGGCATCGAAAACAATATTTTATTATTTTTTTTCGATTTCGCGGAAATGTCCGTTTACTGGGTGCACAAATACCATCACTGTAAGCCACAGATTCAATATTTTTTCATTCTGTTTTTGCTGAGGACGCAGAAGGTATGCCTTAACATAATATTGCCTGATTTGGGCTCCTGTAATAAATTCTGATTTATTTAGAGGAAAATCGTTTCTCATGGCTCACTTTAGGATCCGTGAAGAGCGTGAATGGGGGTACCCTTGCGCCATCGGCTTTATCTCTGGTGTGTTCCTAAGGATTTTAGGGGAAACATGGCTTAAACATCTCCGGACATTCTAATGTACACTTTGAAACCCATCTTATTGAGTATTGTGGGGAGAGAGGGGTGGGGTGCACGGTAGCTAAGACTGGCTTATGGAGTATAGGTACGTATTTCCCCCAGCCCAAAAAGGTCTAATTTAATGGAGTCTGGTTTAAATACTGCTCACTTGTCAATATCCTTTCGAGTAATTCTCTTCGACTTTAGAGTAAACACGGCAGAAAACAATGGATGCACTGCAGTGCATAGAGGCCTCTTTCACGGCTCTCTAAAGGGTTTAACGTTCAACTCTGTATGTTGAGAAAGAGGGCCGGGATACTTCCGGGAACAGCTAGAATTTTTCGATTCCTCCCTTGTATTTAGTCTTGAGCTTAGTGTAGGCGCTTGCGCGCACGCGGTGGCGCAGTGGAATTGCATTAGTCAAAGCTACTATCCACGGACCCCTATGATTTGGCGCGCTTTCAGTAATAGCGCCTAGTAACTTTTAGTACAGTCGCAGTAAACTTCTGATATAAGAAATCGCCTGGGGACCCAGATGTTCTTGCTGTTATATCCGAAGTGTATTTGTTATATCCGAATTTCGATATGCACGAAGGCGATTTGTTACATTCACCTTTAGTTATAAACGAAGTATTTTTGTATGCAAATAGTGCTGTCGGGAAATGGTGTTGTTGCAGCCGACTTGTGTTACCTCATTCAGCCCGACGACCGTATTTCCCAAATTTTGGAGGCGTCATATAATAACTATGCCCAGTTGCAGGAGATGGATCTATCGTGATAATTCAAGGCGACAGGCGCCAAGCTAATCTGGCACTACCCTTGAATTATCATGGTCGACCCATCTCCTGCTGTAGTGCGTCAGGGCTGAATGGGTAAAATCTGACCTTCTGATAAGAAAAGATGAGTTTTTTGTGTTTATTTGCCTCCTAACATCATGTTTTTACAGTGTTAAGAAAATAGGGCTCTCGTGGATTACGTTTAAAAAAAATTGCTCATCTCGTATGTTATTTGGGAACCCGGAATGCGAGGTGAACCCACGAGAGCCCTATTGTCTAAGTAGTGTGAATACCACGTGCCTCTTTCCACTGACTAATTTTTGTACACTGAAATGTGACCGAAACAGCCTTCAAAGTGGATGCACTGCGCGGCATGTTTAATTTTGACGCTCCAAAAATTACAAATGTACTGCAGGAAGTGCCAGCAGACCCGATAAGAATCTCTCATACCAGTCCGATAATTCAGAAGAAAACCGTCCTCAAACCCGATTCTGCAACGAATTTCCTACAAAACACTGTAGACACTAGAACAAACCTCCCGTGCTTTCGACAGATGCCGCCGCTGTTTTCCATTACTAGTGACAAAAGAAGCCTATAAGTGACGTCAAACGTCAAGCTCTAATTTTAAACTGGAAACGACGCACCTTCCTGCTTCATACATTCGTCGTTTCTGAAGTCTTATTACGTCATTATTTCACTTCGGCATTTGCTCATGTTTGGTCATCCGGGTCCATTTTTTTTTGCTAGGTGAATAGAAGGTTGCTATGTAGCGGATAGAACGCAGGTAATCCATCCCAGAAAATGTCATGCGAGTGGTATAAACACGTATGCTCTCTCTCCTACCAGGGCTACACTGTGAGCGCGTGCAGCGTGTGTGGACCGAGAGGGGAACCAATGATCGAGTTCGTTACAAGAGTCAGCACCTTCCCGCGGATAGTACGCCGCTTCCTGTACCTCCCAACCGAGAGTTCCGGTTATGCGCAGTGGGATTGAGAGGTTATGTTTGGGGGTCCTTTTAAAGATTTTTTTCCCCCCGTGTTGTTTGTAGTCTCAGTCGACGAACTGTAGGTGAATAGCATGTAACTGTGTTCTGATATGTAAATGTGTTCGGATATGTGATTTTGGACCTGACGGCCATATGGCCGTCAGGTACGAAATCACATATCCGAACACACTTCTGTTTAGATACACTCTGCTCTTCAGTAATTCAAAAGTGTTCAGCACTTTCCTTTACTTAACCCGTATGCCGAGAAAATTTCGACACCACCCAACTGCAAGAGGTATAGATCCTCATGCGCAGTTGCGTGGGTTCATGAAGATCTATGCCTCTTGCTGACACCACTTTGAATCCAAGTTCCTGGGACAGCTTGGGCTTATGGTGTTGAGTTGAGTTGCAGAAACACAGTCTGGTCAACTGGCACTTAACGGGTTAAGACAATTCACGATGGTGTTCGCATGCAACGTCGTACATGAAATTTTTGCGCAAAATCCTGTTTTGGTGCAGTTGCCTTCATTGATTCATTCCGCATTTCAAAGAAGTCTGGAACCTGTAGATCAAGAGGATATGCGTATAACCAACTGCCTTGTGAAAATAACATCGGGACGCGTATTCTGGCCACCATGTAAACCGTTTTATGTTTCGTTGTTTTTTGGAAGCACACATGTGTTAGCAAGGAGGTTGGAAGCGAACATCACCGATATGCTTCACTGTTTTAAAACGAGTTTTCAGGCCCAGGTGTTATTTTGTAATGTTGCTTTATACGATGTAGTATGGTAGTGTTTATTTATTTATTTTTTTTTTTTTGGTGTATTTTTTTTTTCAGATGCTCGCGCTAGTCCCAACATTTTTTTTTTCGGATGATTGACAATTTATTTTAATTTGATAGGCCAGTATAAATAATCTGCTATTTTCAGGGGCGGATCAGTTATCTCGAGGGGGGAGGGGAGGTTTCAACTTGTTGCATGGGACCTTCAAACTGACACAGAAGGCATCCCACTGCTACACCGCGTGTTTCAGGACTATCACCGCTCGCTAAGATATCAAACAACGTGGGAGAAGGAGGGGGAAGGGTTTCCAAACTCCCCAAAAAGGGACTTTGTACTAGCATTTTAATTTTTCTTATTTATTTATTTATTTATTTTTTATTTATTTATTTATTTATTTATTTATTTTGGGGGGGGTGGATGGGGTGGGGGTGCTGTGGGGCGGGGCCTGGAACCCCCCTCAGATCCGCCCCTGACTTTTCTGAGCTGCCTTTGATGTTATGTAAATAGTATCTCGTTGTTGGTGAAAGATATACGTGATGTACAATAATGCTTTTCTTTTAAACAACAGCACATGTAATAAAATTATGTTCAGAAAAAAAAAGGTAGTTCTGTTTGAGTGATTTAGTCGTCCACTGCCTAGAAAAATTGAACACGATCAAGCTACGTCAGACATAGATCCCCATAAGTCCTCGCAGTCGCGGAGGGGCTTCATTAATTTGTGCCGGCTGAGGGAGTTAACCTCTTCACTGCCGAAAAAAACTGAACACCACCCAACCACAAGAGGTATAGGTCCTCATGAACCCCCGCGGGGGCTCACGAGGACTGTCTATGCCTCTTGCTGAAACAACTTCGTGCCCACTCGGTTCCTTTGACGGCTGTTGACGTTGAATTTGTGATTTTAAAACATGATCTGAGTCCATCGCCAGTGAAAGGGTTGGTTAACCCCTTCCCTGCCACTGTGCGTACATTTTGTTTTTGAAATCTGTGTTCACTGAACGACCAAAAGCCACGACTGTACAAAGAACATGGACACAAACGTGGTGTCAGCAAGAGGCATAGATCCTCATGAGCCCCCGCAGTCGCGGGGGCTCATGAGGATCTATGCCTCTTGCAGTTGGATCGCTTTCATTTTTCCGTGGCATCGGAGGGTTAAGCGTGTACAACACAAGTATATCTTAACCCATTTAACGCTAGAGCCACATTTCTTGAGTTTAGTGGTGGTGTCGTCATCTAACTATTATGTACCGGTTGCAGGAGATGGAGGGACTATGATAATTCAAGGGCAGTGTCAGATTAGCTTGAATATTCATGGTCCCTCCATCTTCTGCTGTTGGGCGCTGGGGCTAAATGGGTTAACCATCCACCATTTCAAAACTTTTATCCAAGGGACATCGGCAATGATGTATCACTTCAAAGGTTGCACCAGAAAAGCTTGGGGTCTGGCGCGACTCACACTCTGGTTGCTTTTCTCCCATTTGAGACAACCAGCGTAGGCCGTTCCATCTACCACACTCACAAATTCAAAGAGTCTCTGTAGACGCCTTTCAACGTTCTTTAAGTCATGTTAGGCGATGAAGGCTTTGACGATGTGTAGAGGGAGACAATTGCATTTTTGACCAGAGCTTTGTATAAGTTGTTTCCCTTCCATTGCACAAGCATGGGAGATACCTACAGCAGTGTCAAATTGAGGGCGACAATTTGTCTTTTGTATTTTCCCTTCGTGTTTTGTGTTAGGTTGTTTCCCCTGCATGAGCCCGCTACATTATCACGAAGGATCACATGTGGAGAAAACCGAAGTAATGGCAAATTTTGTGCCCTTTACTCGGCGCGTCCGAAGCAATGGCAAGAGTTTCGTGCCCCTGACTCGGAGCGTCCATTTTTTTGTCCATACACGCTCCGACTCGGGGGCAGGAAACGCCTGCCATACCTCGGTTTTCTCCCCCTTGTGGAAGGATAATCGAATGTTCCGTGCACACGGGCCGTTGCATTCTGAACAACTTGAACATTAACAACACAGTGATAACTCAAGCTAGCTAGAGATAGCGATATATATTTTAAAGTGCTCCGAGCCTGTCAGGTTTATCATCAAATATGTCCCCTGTAGCTGTGGGACAATTTTTTTTTTTTTTTTTTTTTTTTTTGGGGGGGTGGGGGGGGGTGGGTGGGGGAAGGGGAGTGGGGGTGGGTGGGTGGTTGCAGACTGTTCCGCGATGTAAGAACAGGCGGGGTAAGTATACGCCTTTTGACATCCAACCGCACAGTTATTTATTTATTTATTTATTTATTTGCTTATTTATATATTTTTAAATTATGTCCACAAAGAAACGTTTTGCTAAAACACTCTTAGAACAAATATCATTTAATGCTTGACCTAAAAGGAATTATTAAATTTTATTACTGAAGTCCTCGCTTTTGCACAAAAAAATAGACCTAGTGTCTTTTGCCTTTCTAAGGCGTGTTTGATATTTGGCGGTAGTGTAAGAGGAGTTAACCCTTTGGCTGTCGGTAGCGGTTTTTGTCGCGATGATTTTTGCAGCCGCTAAAGTGAATGGGGTTAAACTGTACAGCAATGACAAACCGTAGACACCTGCGTCTTCTTCACTTGTCTGTCACTGAAAAAAAAAAATCCTCTAGACGTCATGTTTGGAAAGCAATCTAGTTTTTCGATTCGCGCTGCGTGGGACGATCCAGATCACTTGGGAATGTCGCGGAGCTGTCAAAACGTGAACGGGGCTAATAACGCAAACACCACTTACACACGCACTTGAAACGTCTTGATCTGTTAATCCTTTCACTGCCAGAGGGTGCAGATTGTCTTTCTGAAAGCTTCGTTCATTCAAGAAATCCAGACCGAAAAGGGTGACAAAAAGCCAAGCGAGTAATATGCAAAGCACGTTGCAAGGAATAACTGAAGAAACACGCTTAGAAAAGACAGCTACATGTTACAACACAATTTATTTATTGCGTTGTAATTGTCTTTTCTAAGCGCGTTTCTTTATCGTTGGGATTTTATTTTTCTCGTTAAGTCAAGGCCAAAGGGCCCAGCTGTCACAGACCCGTGGATTTAAAGTGGTGTCAGCACGAGGCATAGATCCACATGCGACCCTGTAAACAGCGGGGCCGGAGGCTCATCGCCACAAACTGGTCTCAGCACGAGGCATAGATCCACATGCGACCCTGTAAACAGCGGGGCCGGAGGCTCATCGCCACAAACTGGTCTCAGCAAGAGGCATAGATCCTCACGAGCCCCCGCAGTCGAGGGGGCTCACGAGGATTTGTGTATCTTGTAACAGAATCGTGTTCACTTTTTCTGGGCATTCAAGGGGCTAAGCCATAACACACTGCAGCAAAAGATTTGGATGTATCATGATCGTTTAAGGGTGGTGACAGAATAGCTTGGCGCCTGTAGGCGCCAAGCTATTCTGGCACCACCCTTGAGCTGCAATCATCGGTGGATCCGTCGCCTAACAGAAAAGTAGTCTGCT